>PITA01000104.1:269611-386696 GCA_004023965.1 Spilogale gracilis | reverse complement strand
GCGCACACACACATGCACAGGTAGGGGCATGATAGCACAGTCTTCTGATCAAAGCTTTCCTTTGAAGAACCTGTAGCTGGGGTGAATATTTATATAAAGCTTTCCATCACATATGGATCTCCATCATTGTATTAAATTTTACAATTATAATGTATTTTTCCCTTTCCCCTTTAATGGGTATTTAAGTTGTTTCTAGGAATTTGACATTGTAAACAATGCTGAAATGAATGGAAAATTAGAAGATAACACTGCAGGAAGACCTAACAAAATAGCATTGTGTGTTGAGAAGAGATCCAGTGTAACATTAGGGCACCTGGGTCCTGGTTTTAATAAGATCTGTGATAATGAAGCCTCTCAAAGTCTACATGACCTCGGAGACCTCCTATCTCCTCCAAAACGGTCTAGAGGGGAGGTGATATTCTCAGTTATTAGATTTATTGGTAGTGCTTTCAATGTAATTAACACCATGATAGACGCTATAGTTGCTCCTCATCCATGCCCCCTTGCTTGGATATCCACATCACGGCTTTCCAGCATCTATGTTTTGAGGGAAGCTGACATCAAGGCCTAAATGTGATTCAGGCCCAACTTCATCAATATAATCCCTTCCCCTGGCTATAGTTTTCAGGTCTGAGATGCATCTAGACCAAGTTGGATCACCAAGACACAGAAAGATCTGGGAAAGAGATTTCTCACTCTTCTGAAAGCTTTTTCCTGGAGAGGGGAGAATGTGAACCCAAAAAGTGTCCACCATCTGCCAGCCCCCCAAAAACGCCAGCCTTAGGATGAAGTTAACACCAGAATGGAAGGATGGAGAGAAGGATGGTTTCGCGGACCTGAAATAATCCAACCTGAAGGCTAGCCCAATTTTGTCTTCTATTTATGTCGGCCAATAAGTCCCTTTAGGGTCCAAGGCTTAATGGTTAAGTTTGAATCATATTTTTCTGTTGCATGCAATTTAAAGCATCTTAGGAAACAGGAAATTAGGTATCAATATAGATACTCATGGAAGTACACAGTTTAGTGATGTTTCTTGAATACAGGCCAGGTACTACACTAAGTACTTTATAAGCATTACCCCCTTTAGACATCATGGCAACCCATCAAAATAGATACTACCATACACTTCTGGCAGATGAGAAAGCAGCCTCAGAAATGTTACATAACAGTCCAGGTTTTGCAGTTAATCAGCAGGGGAGGTACAATAGCCTAGCTCCAAAGCTCTTGCTTAGAAGTACACACCTCTTCTCACCTCAACTCAAATGAACATGTTTATTCAGTGTACTATCACTCTAAGCAACACTGTGAAGGGGGAGGCTTTTCTCTGGTGCCTTATCCTATCAGAACCCTCCTTCTACAAAAGTACATAGGGCCCTCGACTGAAACCCCCTTCCCACCCAAGGGAAAGGAACTGGGTCCAACTGGCCTCTATGTTTCTACCTCCCAGCTCCCTGTAGTCTCACACTTGTGCTAGATTTTCATTCAAGTTAAATTATTAATGGGTAAACATGTTTTCAGGATAAGCTTTTTCCAGCACATTTGCATTTTACCAGAAATCTTTGAAGTCTTTCGCCAGATGAGAGACTAATGGAGGACAATAAAGGTACCAGGTACATTAGAAGATGGGTCGATGTGATTTTCAAAAAGTTCTTTTGGGGTGACAACATTTACCACCAGCCAGATTATATAAAAATCAAGCTCATATTTTATTGACTGAAATTGATGAGTTCATTCCACGTGTGGTAAAAATCAAGAAGAAAATACCTGATTTAAAAATATAAGAAATAATTAGCTACAGAATCACATTTCTAACAACAAAATGTGGGAAGGAATGAACCCTTCTTGGAGCATTGATGTGCAAGGTGATTTATAAACAACCACACATGTACACATACACAGATATATCACATCTCTACAATATGAGCATCTTTTTTTCTCCCCATTTACCTGATTAATTCATAGACTGAGCTCAGATTCACTATTGGTACCCAGTCCTTTGTTTTCCTCTTTTCAAGGCTTAAATACTTTTAGATTAACTTCTTCCGTATAACATTGTTCTCATTATTGTCTTTTGTTTATATAAACCGAAGAAAGGAAGAAAAGAAGAAAAATAGGAAAGGAGGGAGGAAGGAGGAGGAAAAAAAGGAAGGGAAACATCAAAAATAAATAGTCTGAACAGACTTTCAGAGTAAAAATGGAAACTGTAGTTATATTTATTAATTCTTTTCTGCCATAATTTACACTGCAGTGTTTTATTATGTTGATTACTAGGAAGGAATAAAAGGACCTCACCAATAATTAATTAATTGTGCAATTAAAATCACACACCTGAATCTTCCACAAATGTTTAAATAAATCATTTTTAAGAGAATTAGTACGTAGTTGTTGTCCCAGATGTTCCAAAGGCAAACAGATGTGTTAATTAGCATACTTTAGGGCTTGAACTATACTTAAGTTTCTTCCTTATAATTTTTCTTTTTATTTCCGACTCTAAATTCCTTGGGTAAAAAAAGGTCAAAACCTGGCCTGAAAACAACAATTAATGTCAGAAGGAAGTAAATACATGTTTTGCGAATCAATAAATTAAATCGAAACTGCAAGCAAAGTATGGATTATGTGCTTGAACGGGGATAACCTAACAAAATAAAAATTAAAATAAAACCAACAAGCAAAAATAGTAGTAAAGACACATTTAAAAATATTCAAAAAACAACTTCGACGTGTATTATTTCCAGTCACCTTCGCAGGGCCTCTGTGGGAAAGGGATATTTATTTTTCCCATTCGCAGTGAAGGAACCAGAAATAGAGATGGCTTGAGTTTTCATGGCAAGTGAGTCACAGAGGCTGGTATTCCTGGAAACTGAAAATTCCAAATCCTGCTCACGCTCTCTTTCCTATATATTCCTTTCTCCCGGGAACTGAGCGTTTCCCTACGTCTGAGAAGAGCTTAAGAAAGAGATGTCAAGAAAGACAGGAAGGAGCCTTCCTACAAAGCGGAAAGAGTCTGTGAGAAACCATTTGATGAGCCTACGGAAACCCGGCGTACATGTGTTTAGAGTAACGTGGAAAGGATGAAATGCTATGAAGCTTTGAAACAGAGATTTATTTTCTGGCGAGACAAACTGAAACTACCCTGCTTTAGCAAAATGTATTTGGTGTTGGCATGATGGAGTGAAGAAAGCTCTGGCAGAGGGAGGCCTGCCCCTCGGGGTTCTGGAGAGCACCGATGCTCTGGGGGAACCACGGAGAAGGGTAGGAGCCTATTGACTTGCAGCCGCAGAAAGGGCTGTTTCATTCCATTATCATTTCAGTAAGAACAGCAACTCTGTTATCAGAGCAGAAGTTGCATAACAACCATGAGGCAAGAGAAAACAATCAATGTAAAAGTCCAGTGGCCTCCACTCTATTGGCTTACTTTTTTAAATTAGCACACAGGCCCACGCCTTAAGCACCTCAAGAAAGAAATGAAGCACACTCAAAGGGAAGAATAAATCCAGGTGGTAGCTAGACACTCTTACACCAGAATTGCAACAGGAGGCAGCTTCCGAGACTAGGAACTCACCCTCTGAGGCTTCCAGGGGGGACCTCTTCTTCAACTAGCCATGGATCCAAACTCTGCGTCCAAATTTGCTTACACAGTGAGAAAACACTCCGAGCGGTAACTCCCACTGCCTTGTACTTCAAAAGAACAAAGAAATCAGTGGAGAATCCAGTAAGAAGATCTAAAGGGGGAAGTTCACATTTGAAGGAAGAGTACTTTCTTTCAAATACTGATAAGAAAAAAAAAAATGGCCCACTATTATCATTATCATTGTTACGGTGTGGAAATCAGGGGCTTTGGGGATCTGGCCAAAGGCACAGAGAAATTAAAGAGCCAAGAACAGATTAGAGAAGTGGACCCAAGTCTTCCGATTCTCCTGCCCGGACTGCCACGGCCGGTAGCCAGCGTGCCAGGCCAGCTGGGCAAAGTAAGGCCCAGAGAGAGGCGGGCACCGCTTGCAGAAGTACAAATTCCAGCGTACCTCCAGACACTGGTTGCCTTCCACGGAACACTAAGAAGGGCTGCACTTAGTCTGGGCATTTTCATTTGCGATGTGTCTGCCAGTTTGTCCCTGCTGAGGTCATTCAGAAGTCCTGAACCTGATTTATGAATTATTGTAATTCATTTTATGTTAATTAACCACCCATTTACTAATGTCTGTGTACTTCATTGCCTTGTGGCCACCGCCATGGGCAGCTAAATTTTACAAAAGTGCCTCTCACCCTTCTCTTCTGGAAACCTGCAGTTTGCAGGATATGTAGTTGCACTTTGGTTAGAGGCGGCAATTTCCAACCGCTCTTATTTTTTGGCAGAGCGGCACTAGGCCAACCACGAGTCCCCGTTTAGAACATCACAGTATTATTCTTTTTGTATGAGCGGAAACCAGAAATCCAATTAGGAGTGGGAATGGCAGATAACTTTTATAGGAGAGATTATGAGTACATACCGGGCTCCCTTTGGAGAGAATTCATCTTAGAACAATTACATAAACTCCAATAGAGCAAGACTTGGAATTCTTTGAGAACAGAAAGATAAAGAAAACCAGAGAGCTGCAGAGGTTTTGCTACTGTGTATGGCCATAGTGTTGTTGCCATAGACCGAGGGAACCATTTACAGTAAAGACGAGGAGAGGAAGATCGAAGGCATTTGGCAGCCACTGACAACATTTGCGCGAAAAAGCGAAAAAACCCTGGAACATTTAAAGAGAATTATAAAGGATTTTGTCAGACTCAAAGGGAGAGGAAACTCCATAGTTGGAAATAGAGCTGGGGATCTGCGAACCTTTTGCCGCAGGGAGAGTGGAGCGGACTTGGTGGGGAGTCGGGAGGCTGCCTTTCCAAGCCACCCTCTGAGGGTTCTCCTCGGGCCTCTGAGGACTCATCCGTGATGTGATATGTGACTTAGTTGGCTAGAGATATACGTGTTGCTGAAGAGATGGTCTTGAATGTGAGCGGAGACAGGAAAGAGGGGGGCAGCTAGCTGAGCTGGGAGAATTGAGACAAAGCCAAGTGGTTTGCCCTGAGGACAGAGAGAGGAGATGGGCTCTTCCCTCCTGAGCTGGGTCTCCCCTCGAGCCAGGGGTGCCTCCCTGAATGTGTGATTTGCTCAGTTATATAGGAGCCAAACTTCCAGAAGGGCTGTGGGTTTGGTTTAATACTCTATGGTCACCATCTTGAAATCCTGAATTATTTTTGAGCTCAGGAGCTCGCGTTCTCATTTTGCACTGAGCCCCACAGATCAGGTAGCCGGTCCCTCTCTCCTGCAGAGCAACGTCCTGTGTCTGGACCCTGTCACAAATGCCCAAAGCTGGGTATTTCTGTCCCCCAATTGGCCAATAGGCTCAAAGATATATGGAGGAAGTCGAAGTAGATAATTTTATTGACAACATGAGACATTAGAGGCGATAGAATATTGTTTTCTTCTTGGTAGTAACCTGAGGAGGATTTATTTTCAGTCTTCAGCACATTATATCTTTTCCAAAAGCCATAGGGGCTGTGGTTGGACCTGGGGCAGTTTAAGAGACGGGATTGTGATCACTAGGCCAACAAGAGGGAAAATGAGCCATCAACTCAACCCAATTCAGTATGCATTAACTTTCCCAGGAGGGAAATCTTGGTTAGGCCCTATGGTGATTGTTTTAGAAGGAGCATCACTGGTTCATTGAGTCAAAGAAACAGCCCTGAACAGGCTGGTTACCAGGCCAGGGTGAAGCTTCGTGCTGGAGGAAGCTTTTGAGAAGTTGTTCTGGAGGTACCAAAGGGTAGATCATTCCAGAATTGCTTAGATTCAGATCCTATTCAATTCAGATCCTCACCTCATCAACCTTCCTGCAATGTCCTCACAAAAGAATACACTGCTTCTGTAGTACAGAAGGGCCATATAAAAATCATTACGTTTCAATAAATAAGTAATATAATTATGAGTAATCTTTTCCATATCCCAAATTCAGCACTAAAATTAAACAAGCCCGCACATATTCCAGAGACAATAACCAAAGGGGAGGGAGTTTGAGGAAACAGATGAAAACAATATAAAGACATGCAAAACTGCTATTAGCTTGGGATAGATAAAAGAATTTCTAAATTATAGCTTTTGGTAATGTTTAAGTTGAGATCTAGTAATCTGGGTGCAAGTTGCACTTGGGGGCATTTGTTCTTTACAAAAGAAAATAGATTAAGAAAGAAGAAATAGAGTTGCTAAGCCCACCACCAGAAAACAAATCTTCAGAGGAGGGCTCCAGCCCTTTGAAACATTATATAAAACCTATCAGCACAGGGCTTCAAAGTTAGGACACTGAGCCAAAGCTGGTCTGCCAATATCTAGAGCTGGAAGTGAACCGAGAAATCACTCTCTTGAACGAACCTCTTTCTGGTAGGAGAGGTCCTAGGTAAAAGGCTATCTTCTGCTGACGTCCTCAATACATACAGGAGGTCAAGGGCAGGGAGAAGGGCAGGGAGGAGGACAGTGCACTCAGCACCATCATGACCCCTTCCCCAACATGGCCATTGAACTGTTCAACTTACCCAAAATGGCCCAGGGAGGGTGGGACTTGCTCTAGATACACAGTTCAATGGAGGTGGGTGTGGGAGTCCCACTCAGGCCTCTAACCCCAGCCCAGCCCTTCCCGATGGGGAGGGGGCAGGAACCTACCAGTGCCCCCCAGTCCTAGTCTAGCAGGAAGAACCACCCATGCCACCCCCAGCCTGGCCCCCTGAGGCCACACTGTGCCAAGGCCTAGGCTTTGCCATCCTTGCTCACTGGAGCCATAGGGATCCAGAATGAAGACATTCCAGTCATCTACTCTCCACAAATTGATGGAGACTGTTTTTAGAAGCTCCCTCTGGCCCTGTGCCCTGCGTAACTATAGTCAGGGCCTCAAAGATCTCTGAATAACACTTCCATCTCTAAGCAACACACACACACACACACTCTCTCTCTCTTTCTCTCTCTCTCTCTCTCTGTCACTGTTGTGGTTTTTTTTTAATTGTATTTATTTATTTGGGAGAGAAAGAGAGAGCACAGCAGGGGTAGGGGTCACAGAGGGAGAAGCACTCCCACCGGGCATGGAGCCCCACATGGGGCTCGATCCCAGAACCCTAAGAACGTGACCTGAGCTGAAGGCAGATGCGTAACAGACTGAGCCACCTAGGCGCACCCCCCCCCCACTGTTTTTCTATGTGGCCAGAGCCTTCTTTACTGAGGAACTCTTCCATGAAAATGCGATTTTTATCTTATTTTGAAAACCCCAAAGTGTTCATGCATCTGGCTTTGTGAGGAGCCTAAGTGCTATACACCAGTGGACCTCAAACTTGAGGGGCCATCAGAATCCCGTTGGAGACCCATTGAACAGATTGCTGGGCCCGTTCCCGGAGATTGTGCTTCAGCCGGCCCCGGGGTGAAACCTGGGAATGTGCATTTCTGACAAGTTGCGCGTGTCGCTGCTGCCTCTGCTGCTGTTGGTCCAGGGACAGCTCTGGGCCCCCGCTGTCGGCTGTGTCTGAGGGAATGGCGGCTTTGATCCGCACGCCTTCGCAGCGCTGCAGGGCTGAACGCCCCTTCCAAAAAGATGACATCTCCTCTCAGTGCTCTGCTACGTTTGTCGATCCAACACGACCCAAGACGATCCAAATAGGGGACTGGTGTCGGGCTCCAAAAAGACTCCTCTCTTGCTCGTAGAGCCAAAGCGAAGCCTCAGGGCACACGTGAAATGGTGGTCCTATTGATACTGGCAAGGCGAAGAATGTTGACAGAAATATACCGGCACTGGAGGGCAAGGGGATGCCGTTGTCTTGAAATTTCCAGATCAGCCATTTATATGACCTCAAATCTCAGGTTCAAGCCCATGTCCCTTTGCCAGACAGGAGACAGGGAATCCCTTCACTGGAAGAGGAAAGTGGAGAGCAAAATCTTTAAAAATGATAGAGCTGGTGCTCATTAACATTTAAAGGGGTGGTACTTTTTTAATATTCTAATAATTCTTTTATTCTTTGGGGTGAATTTAACAGACAGATTTCTCCTTTCAATTGTGTGTCCTATGAAAATAAGATAATTGATTTCAGAGAAATGTTATTTACAAATTAAGTTATTTTCTCATTTGAATTTTAATTTCTTGCTTAGTTCTGGCCAAAAATCCTGTGAGCTATGCATTTTAATTTATAATTAAATAACCAAGTAATAATGGGACATTACTAATATGCTGGTCGTAAAAGATGACTACTGTAGGAAAAAAATGCATAGGGACAATTGATTGTGAAGAAAACAGAGAAATACAGGTCATTAAGTGCTATTTAAACCATCTCAGATGCTCAAAAGATCTTCAGATGGTCCACACTGACGGGACACATGGAATCAGCCCAGTACCTCTTCCAAT
This sequence comes from Spilogale gracilis, assembly GCA_004023965.1. NCBI lineage: Eukaryota > Metazoa > Chordata > Mammalia > Carnivora > Mephitidae > Spilogale > Spilogale gracilis. The sequence goes on along the minus strand of PITA01000104.1, from coordinate 378,285 downwards.
AGGAACCTATACAGACATGAACAGTTTTCATGGCCTCCACCCTAACTCCTCCGATGCAGAGTAAGCATTTCCAGTTGTATTAGATTAGCAGGATCCTGCAAGTCTGAAATCTAGAAGGCAGGGTGGCAGGCTGGAGATTAGGGTAAGAGTTGATGATGCAGTCTGGAGGAGAATTTGAACTTCTTCGGGTAACCTGTCTTTGCTCTCAAAAAAGCCTTCAACTGATTAGATAAGGCTCACCCATATTAGGGAGGATAATCTGCTTTACTCAGAGTCTATTGATTGGAATGTTAATTACATCCAAAAAATACCCTCACAGCAATGTCAGGACTGGTGTTTGACCAAACGACTGGACACCATAGCTTGACGAAGTTGACACACAAAATGAACGTCACACCGGTCCTTTGCCCACTTTGGTCACATTAACAAGTCAGTTAGCATTCCAGACAGAGGAGGGGGCCAGGAGTTGATTCTTTCACTTTATATTTCTCTGAGGAGGTGTAGAGTCACACTGGTTGGCCTAATCGATGAATCCCAGAGACTTAAGCCCTCACAGGACCTTCTAGTTTAAAGCCACCTGCCAGCAGAGTCTGATGTTTTCCCTGCATGTAGTGAGCTTAGGGTGCAGGTCCCTTCCAGACCTATGGTTCCAGAACCTACATGTGGCCCTTTGGTTTGGGGGTACAGAATTCACATGTCTGTTTAACCTCAGCTCACATTTCCTCTGAAAAAGTTTGACATCTGGATTTCTGTCTGACTTCTTCCTGTATTCCTCCCTTGATGCACGAATCAGAGAAGATGAAGGGAGATGTGATTGTCACCTCTGGTTTGTCTATGACTATCTTAACATCAGCACACAGTGCAGAAAAAACAAGGTGCCCCTCCTTTGTGATCCATAGCCTCTGGAGTAGCCCAGTCACTGCAATCTCTTCAAAGCAGTGTGGACTTTGGCACACTGATCAATTCTCCTTAGCCTCAGTCTCCTCGTTCACAAAATAAGGCTATGATTACCTACTTCATAGAGATGTTATGAGAGTTGAACTAAATGAGGCTATGAATTTAAAACGTTCAATGAAAAAGTCCAAGAGACAGTAAGTAGGTGCTCAGTAAATAGTGGCTTATTTGGGGTCACTTTCAGACAAGCTCTCTTCTCATGACTTGCATTAGTTTAATGAACTTCTTAGTCCAAAAAGCAGGATTTTACTCCTCATCAGTTTCAAAGCTGAGTCCTTTGGGTGGATGACCTGGTGAAGAAGTCCTGCCGGGGTTCAGTGGCTTCTGCGTCTTAGCTCAACCCTTCCTCATTCTTATAAACAATCACATGCTTGTTTGGTTTAGGCCTGCTTTCTCTCAGTTCTTTGGGAACAGTTTTCCACCAGCCATATACCAACCTAATCATAATTTCTAAGTTTATGGTATCCTTAATTATATACAGGAGATCTTGGAAATTTAGGCTTTGAATAAATTACTTGTCTGGCAAGCATGTATTGACCCTGTTATCATATACTAGGCTCTGGATTAAATGTGGGAATTGCCAAAGTGAAAGATCCAGTCCCTGTCCTCAAAAGCTTCCACACTAGGGGTGCCTGGCTGGCTCAGTTGGTTAAGTGTCTGCCTTCGGCTCAGGTCACGATTTCAGGGTCCTGGGATTGAGCCCCACATCGGGCTTCTTACACTCCCTCTGCCTGTAGCTCTGCCTCCATGTAAGCGCTCTCTGTGTCAAATAAATAAATAAAATCTTAAAGAAAAAAAAGTTTCCAGACTACTGGGCAACACAAACACCAACAGAAAGATACAGCACAGGGAATGCTGCAATGGGAAGCAATGAGCAGATGGGCAGAGGAGAGGGCTATTCAGTCCACCTTAGAGGTTCATGACAGGTTTTTTAGAGGATAAGATGCCTCAGTTTAATGTATAGGCAGCAGAGAAGAATGTTAACTTCAGAGGAAATGGTCCATCCAAAGGCAAGGCAGGGGGAAAAGAGAAGATGGCCAACAGAGGAACGTTGAGCTTCTTAGGGCCAGAGCCCAGCATACCCTTGGGGCAATGGACCCCAGGAGCCTACCATGAGGGGTCATGGGTGCCATGAAAATACTGTTTTATTACCCTGCACGCAAGGAAGAGCAGTTGAAAGATTTTATTCGGGGATGTTAACGTGATCCCAGTGGCATTTAGAAGGATATGGAGGGCTTTGGGAGGAGAGAAATATTCCTCTTTAAGAGGCTTACCAGTCCCATCCAGAAGAGAGTCCACAGCAGGAGATTTCTTTGTTGAAGTGCAGAAATGAAGATTTTGCAATTGGTAAGAGAGGTTACGATGCCCTCCTGGTAAAGTAACTCAACTGAATCAAGCCCCGAAGAATTGGGTAGGACCTCACAATGCCACCTGGACCGGGTCCCTGCTTTAATGCAAGCACAGCTGTCCAGCTGGCAGAACACAGCCACAGCCGCTGGGTCCTGGGAAGTGAAGCGGTTGATCCGCAGGATACTGTCTTGCAATCGCACGTAGAAGGCCAGGGCGGGGGTTCCTGCTAAGCCTAGGACTCTGCCCACTGCGTGCTGTCGCTGTTGCCACGGAGGAGGTGAGACACGCTGAGATGGACAGCGGGTTCCTCATGTCAGATCACCCAAGAAAGAAAAAATTATATTCAGTTTCTCTGTGCACAGACATGGCAACAATGATCCTCACACAGCTTTTCTTGTAGTCTCCGTTTTGACATAAAAGCCCTATGAGGTACTCAATCCCTCGACTCTGAAATAGACAAACACCATTTTTGAAGAACTGCATTTTAAGAGATTGCGCATATTTTCTTACAGATTTCTAAGAAGTGCATCAGGTCTTCTCAAGTGCTACGACTAATTCCAGAATGCTGGGAAATGCAAAAACACCAGTTTCCAAAGGAATGATTCTGGAGCCATTTCTGGCCTTCGCCTACTGTAGCATTCTAGCTTAAAGTGGTAAGTCCAAAGAGAGCAGATTTGGCCAACAGGGGGGCAAGGGAAACATTCTTGGAAAGGGGGAAGATAAGAATGAGTGAAAGACTCCAGCTGGAGAGCTGAGACCAAGGTGTTCTCCTGTCAAGTAAAAAGATGAGACCACACATAGCAATAGGCAAGTGTTTTGTTTCACTGTCTAATAATAATTACAGCTTATATTTATGCACCACTTACCCTGTGCCAGTCATAGTTCTCAGAACTCCACACGCATTATCTCGGGATTCTCACAACACCACAGTGAGACGGATACTCTTATTATCCCCATGGAGTAGGTGAGAAAACTGAGGGACAAGGAGATTGAGCAAGTCACCCACCATCATACAACTAGACATTGAACTCAGGGAATCTGGCTTTTAACCTGCCACAGGGAGGAATTGCATCTGGCTGGATTTTGTTCTTGTGAACTTACTATGAGCCAATTCAAATAGGATCTTTAAAGCCATTTGTTCCGAGTTGAAAGCAAAGGCCTTGTCCTTAATCAACACCTCCGGAAGTTTTAATTTCTTGGGTGTATTTCCTTGTGGTCCATATTACTTTCCAAAGTGTAATTGTAAGATATAAAATAATTCTGAATCCTGCCTTATAGATTAAACAGCTGCTTAATGTGGGCACATTTGGATCAGAACAAAAGATCAACATTTTCTTCCTTATGAAAATTTCACTTATTTTACATGAAAGAATTTGTTTTTATTCTTGCTGAACTCCAGGACTTAGAAAGAGACTTATGTATTTACTTTGGCTTTATCTAGTATGTGTTGCTTGGTCTATTCTTCTGAGTTTATTGTATCTCTTAATCTTCTACACATGCAACCAAGGACCGCAGTGATGAGGGCATTGGAAAAATCTAAACAAATAATAAATTCTGGCTACGAGATTCCCTATAAATGGAGTACTTAATAAAATAATGCTTGGAAACGTGATGTGGGATTGATTAGATCTTTATGAAGTCACCAAATTATAAATTTCTAGTGCTTGCTGTAACTGGTAATATTTTTTTCTTATTGCCTGAAGTATTTGTCATCGGTATTTTGTATGCAATAAAACAAAATCATTCCTTCTTTTGGGAAGCAAATGTGATTCAGTACTATGGTTCTTTTTTTTTTTTTTAAGATTTTATTTATTTGACAGAAAGAAACACAGCCAGAGAGGGAACGCAAGCAGCGGGAGTGAGAGAGGGAGAGCAGGGAGCCCGATGTGGGACTCGATCCCAGGTCTCCAGGATCATGACCTGAGCCGAACACAGTCACTTAACCAACTGAGCCACCCAGGTGCCCTCAGTACTATGGTTCTGATAAACCTAGAAGCCATGATGTTTTCCTCCTAAACCTGAAGCTTCAGTTACTGCTCATGGCCCTTTACTTTTCCTGGTATCATCCAAACAATTTAGTCATTCAACATTTATTAAGTATCTACCATGCTCTAAGGACTGAGAAAAGGATGATTACTCAGAAAAATAGAGCTACTGTCATCACAGGAAGATGCAGTCACAAGAAAGCATAGAAGCTAGGAGGCCAGGATGCGATGGAAATGCAAAGAAAGAATATAAATGGGAGAAGAAACATGCCAAAACGTCGGAGCAGTTCTCCTCAAGTGGTGGGAGTTTGGTGAATTCTTTCAAATTAAATCCTGGATTTCAAGGCCTTTTCCAAGCTTTATTTAATTTTAAAAAGTTTTCCAAGTTTTATTTAATTTAAAAAAATATTTTTTAGAAAGGAAAATATATTTTAGTCTATTCAAAGACTGTTTTAAGATTTTTTTAATCTATCAAAATACTTTTTAATATCAAAATAAATATTCATATTTTTTCTGTCACAAGGCATCATCTTTCGGGCTATGACCATAGACCCCATGACCTGATGAAGCCACCATTGCATAAACACCCGTCTGAATTTAAAAAGGTCTCAGGCAGCCCTCACCTCCATGTTGCCCTTCTAGTGAGATCTCCTCTACCTCCTTCCTCCTTTCAACTTCATGAGCAGCAAAGGAAGAATATAAATGATAGTCACATGAAATTTTAGAGATTCCATAAATGCATCCTCTGATTCCTTCTCCAGAGCCTCTGATGTCAACCAAACAATAGATAGATTACATTCATTTGTATAAGAAAAATCAAAAGCATCAGCAACCATAGCAAGGTAGCAAACAATGATTATGTCCAAATACCGAGATGATTTAGACATAAGCCAACTTGAAGCAGCAACCAGAATCTTTGCAGATTCAGGTTATTGATTACTGCAGTTTATTGGTATGCATCTGGTTAAATATTTGTTCCAATTTGAAGGTAGAAGTTATAGTCTTTGTTAATCAAGACTGAAAGTTATTCAAGAATAATTTTTTCCAGGACACCTGGCTCAGTCTGTTGGGCATCTGCCTTTGGCTCAGGTCATGATCCCAGGGTCTTGGGATAGAGTCCCGCATCGGGCTCCCTGCTCAGTGGGAAGCCTGCTTCTCCCTCTTCCTGCTGCTCCCCTTGCTTATGCTCTCTTTCTGACAAATAAATAAATAAAATATTTTTTAAAAAAAGAAGAAAGGTTTTTCCAGGTGTTAAATACATTTCCTAGTAATAAAATAATAACAGATGCTTGTTAGACAGAACTTACGAAGTCCTGAAAAAGTCTAGAGAAGGAAACAGATTCCCAGATAATCCAGCTGAGAAGTGCCTACTTTTACTGTTTAAGTCCCTGTATACTTGGTTGTATCCTGGTTGTACAGTGTATCTTGCCCTCTTCATTTAGCATTCTATTGGGAGCAAGTCATTCCTTTTTTTAACAGAGTTTTTCATTTTTTTGTGATACTCTATTGAATGGGTATATATTACTTAACTATGTCTCTTATTTCCATATATTTAGGTGCCTTCTATTATTTTATTGCTGTGTCATAATGAATGTTTTGCATTGAGAATAACTTACACAAACATCTAAAGAACTCAACAATTATAAATCAAGATCAAAAAATAGTTTGAAGACACTCGATCCATGCCTTTACAGGTTATGAATGATAAATTAACCTTCACTTCCCACCTTTTTGGTGTTTTTTACATGACCAACTAATTTAATAACACCTAGATTTGTAAGTGCTTCAACCTGTCTGTTTTAATGTCTTGTTTTGTTTTGCAAATTCTTTAAGTAACTTAAAGTTTTTGCCTCTTTAATAGAATATGTATTAGTTATACTTGCTACATAACAGATTACCCCCAAACTTAGCTGACACAGATATTTCTAAGTTCCCACAGGTGTCAGGTGCGGCCTTGCTGGGCAGTTCTGGTCAAGGTGTCTTACGAGGGTCTAGCCAGACTATCAAGCAGCAGCCATCTAGGCTTCACTTTTAAGCCCACCAACATGGCAGTCAGTAGGCCACAGTTCCTTACTGGGTGTTGGGTGGAGACCTCTCTTTCTCACCCTGTGGGCCTCTCCATAGCGGTACTCATGACGTGACAGCTCCTTCCTCCAAAGGGAGAGATCCAAAAGCAAGAGAAAGATAGAGGATAACCCAACGGGAGCTGTAGTCTTGTGTAACTTAATCATATCATCACTTCTACTCTATTCTCTTGGTCACACAGACTAAGTTCAGTTCAGTGTGGGAAAGGACCACACAAAGGTGTGAATGCTAAGAGAAAAGGAATCATTGGATTTTAGATTGAAACCAGAGAAATCTAAGAGACTGACTACCACATAGAGTGCTTTTTGTGAGGACTCAAATGGGTATGTGATAATCTTCTGTCAAAAATTTCTTTCATGTGCCTCTACATAGAAAAGAGTTTACCATTACCTGGTAAATCTGAATATTCACATACCCTACAACTGAGCAACTCCATTCCTGGATTTAACTTCCTAGAACCTTTCAGTCTTTCATGTATATACCAGGGCTCATGGGTAAGAATGCTCTGGGCAGCAGTGCTTGTAATAGCAATCAATCAATAACAGTCCAGATGCCCATAATTGAAAAAAAATAATAAAATAAATTGTGGGGTATTGGTATAATAAAACGCTATACAGCCGTGAGACTGAATGAACTAGAGTTGTCCATCAATCCAGTTGTGTCTGTTGAATGTAAAAAAGCAAGACCCAAAATATATTATGCTACAATCCATTAATATAAAATTTCTAAAATATGAAAACAAGGAACACATTGTTAAGAGGTACATTTATAAGGACTGAAATGATGAAGTAAAGCAATATATGATGACCCAAAGTTCAGGAGAGCAGTAATCTCCTGAGGGGAGAGAGAATATAGGTGTTCACCCTATATTCTTTTTCATCTACAGAAATGTTTTTACACACTTCCATAGTGCATGGTATATTTCACGATAAATAAAGATTTAAATCGCATCGTATATACCTTCAGCAAGAAAGTAGTAGTTAGCACATACTAGCACTTCCCATATGCCCAGTACTGTGATAAGCACGTCCAGTGATTTCGTTTCCATTTAATGCTCACACCAGGTGGAACGTAAACTTTTCCCTCCTTTTCATTTGTCAAAGGAGAAAACCTAAACTCACAGAGATGAAAACATTTGCCCAAGGTTACACAACCAGCAGGTCGTGGTGGTGGGTTCAGACCCAGGCAGGACAACTCTGGACCCAACAGCCCTAATTACTAAACTAAAATTAGGCTCTGATCCTAGATCTAGCTCCATGTATAAAACAATGAAATTCACTGTTAGCTTAGGTGTTGGAACAACATCTGGCTGGCTAACACATCCTTGCAAGGGTGAATGGGTCAACTCTCACAACCTCTCAGGGCTCTCCCATCTCTCGCCACTATTCCTCGATGATGAAATGCCCCTTACCTTCCTAATACGATTTCAGGTTCCTCTCTTGTAAATACCAATTGAATAATAGGGCACATTTATTGAACATCTACCATAAGTCATGTACCAGATACCCATCCAAGTTCACAGATACATTAAGTCATTGGACCCTCACAACCCCTTTCTGTGGTAGATGTTACTATGATATCCATTTCACAAATGACAAAACAGGCCCCCCAAAAAATGAGAAAATCATTCCCAACAGTTACATAGCTTATAAGCAACAGCACCAGGATTTAAATCCAGGCATTCTGGCTCCAGAGCCTATGATCATAACCACTAATTTGTTGCCTCCCATGGAATACTATGCTTACAGTAAGGGGAAAAAAAACTGGCTCCTTTTCTAATGAAACACTGTATGGAATAGAGAGACCTCAGTGATGTCTTAAAGAATTTCCATTATCAGATATGCTTAAGGTGTCAGAAAATTGTAACACGTAATAGTGTATTAGGGAGAAAAACTTGACGGTTTCATCGCAGAGACGGTAAGAACAATATAATTGCGCTTGAGTTTTTAATTTAATTCTGTTACAAGTTCACTGTCTTTATCATCTTAAGCTAACAAGAGTTAATTCAACTAGTTAGCATTACAGACATTTCATTCTCATTTACTTTAAGTCATTTTTTAGGAGTGAAGAATGATATTTTATATATTAAAGTCTAAATTTAATCTCTGCGAAGCTCTGGAACAAAAAGTATGAAGTTGAAAAAGACATTGTCTCTGCCCACAGGGGTCCACAGCCCAGTGGTAGACAAATCATTACACTGTGTATAATCACCGTTTTAGGTTCTCCAACATGGGAATGTACTCTAGAAGTGAAATAGATCCATTAATGCTACCCTAAAAAAATCGTGACTTTTGCACGGAGTCATTGCAAGGTAAGTATGTGTCCCTTGATGCAAGTAGAGACGGAGGGCATGGCCAAAGGTCTGGGGGCATGAAAGAATATCAAATGTATAATTTTTTGCTACCAGAGTGCAAATTGCTTAGGGGGACATGCTGGAAAGCCAACTGACAGGGGATCATGAGGGCCTTTGCCCGACTCAGTGGTTAGACTTGAAGGAAACAGGGAGTCTTCTTAAAGATTTTTAAGAGAAGAGCATCGTGCTTATGATTTGATAATGATAACTGGGCTGGATTACAGAAGGGAGAGCCTGGCTACATAAAAACAGCCTGAAGGCTATTCGAGCAGTTCAGTCAAGCTAAACAGTCTCACTTAAGCTACCTCATAAAATAAGTGGTATTTCTGGCCCCATTTTATAGATGAGACCATCGAAGCATAAAGGAGGAGACTTACCCAGTGCTGTAGAGCCGGCAAGCAGGAACCAGGATTCACACCCAGAGAGTGGGGCTGTAATGCCCCCCCACTGGTCTCCGCTCTGCCAGGCTGGGTGGCCCTCGAGGTTAGGATGAGGCGGGAGGGAGTGGGGGCCGGCAGAAAGCCCTCAGCTTGGACTGCTGAGTGTGGTAGAGGAAACAACGATGGATCTGGGAGAGGAAGCAGGTCAGGTGAGGGATTACCAAGTCTCGTCTCAGTCATGTGGCCCAGAAGGACCATGAGAGGAAGGCCAAGATGCCAGGATCCTCGAGAACACCAGGACCGGGTGTCAGGAGAGGTGAGGGCTGGGGAAAATCAACCAGGACACGGAATATCGCCGCTAAACAGACACCATTCCAAACCCGATACCATCACCCCGATGACGCAGAACCCGAGGCCCTAAGATCAGGCTCAGAAGGAACAGCTCTAGGGCCGGCCTCACATCCAGATCCTGGGCTTCCACGTGTGTTCTAGAATAAGCTTCTTCACTTTTCAAAACAGAGTTCTTCATTTATAAATGGAGACTGCCAATACTTCATTTGCCACATCGTTGTAGGACTAAAATTAATATATATCTGAAGCACCTAGCACATTGCTTTCCAAAAATAAGTGCTCCATAAATGGTAATATTATGGTTGTCATCATTACTATTTCAAGAATTTGTTGAAGATGAGGCTCAGGTGCCGAAAATGCTCTGGGCTACCTGCCCAATCACTCTTTTGACAATTTTCCCCACAAAATTCTCTTACCTACATGGAATTTTTGCCACCCAAAGAAGCTCTTTGGAGGAACATGAATTAGCCTTTTATTTTTTTTCTTTTAAATCTGTTCTCTGAGCCAAGAGAAAAACCTGGAGAAATCAGATAAAGAGGACATATATGTATATGTGATAAAATATAAAATAATGATGAAAGCAAATCCAAAGCCACCTTTTCCCAGTCTCAAGTGACGAAGGCAATTCTGTGACACAGGTTCTTGTGCATCAAGGAGAATTGAGGCAGAGGAACAATAGAAGTAGGCTGCTAGGCCGGGTCACCTTGCTTTGGATTTTCTGTTGTGACGGTGTCCGTGTTCACAAGGGCCACATCTCCCATGTGGGAAGGACGAGGATGGTTTTTCAGGAGTCACAGACAATCCTGAGGTCTAAAACTCCAACAGAAAAGATTTGGACTTGGGAATAAAGTCAAAGCCTTGAAGACTGAAGGATATGCAGCCGTTCATCTACCACTTTGTCATTTCCAACTTCTTCAGACATGTTTTTCTTTGGGATTCAGTGCAGTGACTAACAATGTGGTTATTTAAGTCAAAGACCTTGGGCTTGAAAAATTACAGTAGAGAACAGTTTCTGGTAAAGTGACTCCGGTTCACATCACAACACACACACACACACACACACACACACACACACACACGGCACAAAGTTCAAAACACAAACAGATACACTTGAGAGGAAAAAAGAACATTGGAAATAAGTGGAATATATTATTTAATGTGAGTGCCTCTAAGATAATATGTTTGGTAAGGATATGAAAAAAAACAATGAGGACAAAGTTAAAAAAAAAAAAAGGAGAAGGAGGAGGAGGGGAAGAAGAAACGGCCAACCTCAACCTCATCCAATTAGAAATAAGGAGACATGTTTTGAGACAAAAATCCTCTTTCCTTCCCCACTAAAGCTTCTTGGCCCTTTTAGTTCTCTTCTCTGAACATGGCTGTGAAGCATCAGCTTCCCCTGGATCTCGCGCCTTCCATGCCCCACCCCCACCCATGCTTATCTGAATATATAAGCCTGCCCTTTGCTCAGATTTATGGGTCGGGCCAGGGCTGTGTGTATTTACAGTGTTCTGACCTGAGGACCCCGGGCTGAAGGAGAAGAGGAGGAAACCGGGCCCATTCCATAAACAGAGACAGATAGGAGGGGGAGGTAAAAGACTTTGCTAGCACTTAACATTTTTAACTATTTGGCCAAGCTTAAGAATTAGCGATTAGATTAGAGTGAAAGAAAAACGAGAGATACGGGTGCAGACATCGGGGGAGAGACAACTGTGTATTTTTGCTTTAGTCTAGTTACTTGGAGGTTCTAGGCTGGGGGGGTAGGAGTGGGGTTGGATTTAACGTAGAGGGTCCGTCAGATACAGAGGGAGCTAGATGTGGATATAAACAACATTTAATAAATTGAAAATTTTCTCTGACCACGTGTTGTGCTCCTTGTGTGAAGCAAAACTACTTGCATTTTTTAAACTGTTATAGAAGTTTGTTGGTATAGAACAAAAATCTCTCACTCCATGCTTAAATGAGAACACGTTGACATAGATTACCAAGCCCCAATCAATTCTGAGTTGAAATATTTTTCTCAGGGCCTGCTGGCCACTTGAAAGCAGTTCCATTTTCCAACAGGGCTGCCTGTAGATGGGCCATCCCTACGCAAAGCTACAGGCACGCACACCAGGTCCAGCGTGAAGCTGAGAGCCGTTCAATCTTGAGCCGTGTTTGGCACCCAAGAACTGAGCCCTCCTTCCCCGGGAGGGTTGTTTGTGCACAGGCACAAATGTGGAAGCATAACTTCTGTTTGAGCTGTTCTCAAAGAAATTACTTGCTGGGGAAACTGGAGTCTGGGTGGAAAAACTGACCTACCAGCTGACTAAAGGAGAAGTAATATGGCATCATAAGTACAATATCCACAGGAAGCCCCAGAAGCAAAGTGACTGGGACAGGTGAGGGGGATCCATCCACAAATGCATTTACATTGCAACAGAGCAAAGACTGTCCCATACATGAATTAAGCTGTGACTGGAGAATTTGTGAAACATCACCATATTGTATCTTTTTTGGTCCTTTTAATACAATGCAATCATATTCCGATGATGTTACCTATGAAAGCCTATGTTAACTATGAAATCTGCAGGAGTGATGAGACTGTTTGATTGGAATTTTGTGTTCTAACTAAGATGTGTTCTGGGTAAGGAAGAGGGGTATTATTACAGCCCATTCTGCGAGGGTTTCTGTGAGTTGGATTGAATTATTGCTAATAATTGCATGAGAAAAACGCGTGTGTGCTTAGCACTGTGTGTGGCATTTCATAAATGTTAACTTGTTTGTTAACTTGTGTGAGACTACTGTATATGATTATTCAATTCATGAGGCAGACACCAAAAGTAAAGTTAATTCTACAACCGAACTTTGAAAAAACTTTTAACACAAAATGCACTTCAATGCATTTTCCTTTCCATGTATGTTTGACATTTTATGTTGAAAATTACGCATAAAATTCAAAGCTTTGGCGCTAAAGAACGCATTGGATTATTACCTGGGTGCAAGCTGACTATATAATAGTGAAAGTCGGGGCAAAAAAAAAAAAAAAAGCTGAAGGGGAAGGGCTACCCTCACAAGGTTGCATTTCTGCAGTAAAATGAAATGTGTAATAGTCTAGAAAACTAAATTTTTTTATTGCTATCATGTTTAAACTTTTCTCTAAAATAATGAAACTTCTGCTTTGTAAATAACGCATGCTCAAGGAAGATGTAACCACATGAGGAGTATTTAGGAGGAATTTGGGGACAATTGCATCACAGCTCAAACGCTTTCCTTGTCATTTCTGTTGAGGTCCACTTACCGGTGAAATCATTTTTTTCCTCTAATATGGTGTGGATCCCAGCAACAGTGGGTTCAGATGTAACCATTTAGGAGCAGTGGCCTAGCTCAGTATGCCAGGAAAAAAAAATAAAAAATAAAATAAAAAAACAGAAAAAAAAAAAAAAAAAAAACACGCACCACAAAGAACATTGAGATGAATGGCTCTATTTTATGAGCCATAAAAGTTTTATTCATCTTGACACTGAAACAGGTTTAGGCAGTGAGTTGACACGCCTTAAATAAATAAGTGGAATTAATTCCCCAGCCCTTGAAACAATAGCAGCATGCATGTCGCACCGAGAAATGCCCCATTGTTTCCTGTGGCTGCCTGATATTGATATTATTTGTGTTTTTCTGTGCCGCTGCCTCAGGGGCCTGGTTGATCCACTTCAGATTCATCCCCTGTTTTATTAGAGGTTGAAAAAGGTTCAAGACCTGTTTGTACCATAGCTCCCACCGACAGCTAAGGAACCAGTTTGGCGTCTGGTTTGTCTGTTGTTTTACTGCTGACCTTCAAATCAACTTTAACCCCTGACCTCTGGAGGCATCTATCATGACAAGAGGCTGTTTCACACAAATGGTGCCCATTTATAGGGGAAGAGACTCAGAAGATTTCCTTTTTATGAAGAATTTAGTTTTTCACCCCTCTTTTCTCAGTCACCACAGGTGAAATCCCTCTTAGCAGCTGGCTTATGAAATAATGTGAAGGGAGGCCTTAATGAGCAGAAAGCACCCTCAGCTGGAGATAAATATATGCAAATGAGATGCACAAACAAAGGAGCCTGGACAGAGAAATATCTGCAATTCCAGCAAAATGCTGCCTGCAGCTCGAAGATGAACAGCTTTGATAAAATGGTAACAAAAAGCACCTTTTTATCCTCCAGCGTGTTTTACATTGCAATAGACCATTGTCATTGCAACCCAGTGGAGCATACAGAGGTTTTCTGCACTGTTTCAGAAAACTGTTTAAACATTTGTTTTAAGGCATTCATGAAATATAATCAATGGACTGCTTCTGTGTTGTTGTGATTTTTTTTTTTTCCCTGAGTGTGTTTTAAGATGTTGTTGTAGTTATTTTACCTGTTGGTCTTTTCGGGGTTTAATGTTGCTATCTCGCTGTGCTATTTCACTTTCTGGTGACTTGTGTCTTCCACTCGCTGGAATGATTTTTTTTTTTTTTTAATTTTAATGGAAAGAGATTTCAAGTTAATAACTATCAAGAATCAGCTTTGAGGAAGGGTTTGAACTATCGCAGAGCAGCACCCAAACAACTAGTTTTAATGATGGCAATCAAGTATGCAGAGCTAATTCAGAGACAGGCATGTAACATGCTGATTTTAATAAGCTTTAAAAAGGCAATCTCTGACTTTTATAAAAGTCTCTTTTTAATTTAATCATCCTTGGTTCGTATGATGCCCAAACAAACAAAACCATTAAAATATGTTTTCAGTATGTATCTGCAGTGCTATTTGGTAATGTTTTAAGTTTGCATTGTGTTGGTAAAATATTGATTTGATGAGCTTTAAAAAAATGGAAAAGCTAAAATCATCAACCTATCTGGGGCAAAAAGGAACATTTTTCTCTAGAAAAGAATTACGCCCCAGCCCCAAGATCTTGCCAGAGACAGGCTGGACCCAGGACACGGAAACTGCTGCTATTTGAGCATATGTCTGATGTTTAGGTTAATAATCAAAGCAGTTAAGATGAGAGAAGAAACACTATACACGTCCCATGTGTCAAAGTACTATTGCTCTAGAAGCTCAGCAAGATTTGGTTCTTTCATTTATAATACAATCCTCACATTCTGCAGCAGAGCTGTATGAGGATCTTTACATTGCCTTTGCCTAAATTATTTCATCTCGGTTGCTTGCAATGGAGTGGAGACATTTCTTCTGAGTACTGTGTAGCTTTCACATTTTATGTGCATTTCATCAGGCAAATGTCAAATTTGCTAATAACAAGAAAATCTCCTCATTTTTAATCATGCCACTCCTGTTGCACGGGGGTGGGGGGGTGGAGAAGAGGGTGGAGGAGGGAGCATGAATTCGTGGAGCAGTCTGGCCAAAGAGAAGGAGGAGAAAATGCTTGTTTGGGTTTTAAAATGACACATGCTTGGTTATCTCAATGTCTGCATTCGTGCATCATTAAATTCAGGATTTCAGGAGTTAATAGAAACTTGGTTATATTAGGGATGCTTTTTCAAGCCCAGGTTTGAAGCAGCATAATTATGTTCAACTGCTGTTGTTTGGAAAGGGCGAACAGCATCTTAGGAACAGAACAATGAAATTACAGCTGAGATTTAGGTTAGCAAAAGCCGTCTTCTCCAGGCTTTTATGATTCATTATTTCCCATTAAATACAGTATTAGAAGTGTACACTAGATAGCTCATGGTTGCTGCTCTCGGAGCACATTATCTATATTACACAGGTCTGGGGAGCAGAATTAGAAAACTTTGGGGGAATGAGCAATATGTGTCTGCTGATAGAAGTACCATATGGCTCATCTTCTTCAATTGCTTTCATTGCGACTCTGATGCTGGAGAAATTAAAGTTTTATTTGATGTGGCACAGCTTAATGAACTGTCTTCTGTTAGGAAAATTGAATATGTTTCCTGTTATTTGAGCACAGAGCCTCCATGGTTTGGCTGATGAGGGATGCATTATGTATTGTTTATTTAGCATTTTGAAAACAAAAGCAAGATATTGAAGGTAAAATTGATTACTGCTGGATTGCATTATATAATCAGGTTTTCTCCTTTTAAATTTCCCTTTACAATCCTTTTGTAATGTTTTAATATGGGCTCGTTCCTTGTTTTTGTTTCTCAAAAATAACACAGAGCTTGGTTTTTATCGAGATACCTTTATTTGTAAACAAGCCACAGGAAACTCTAAACTCAGTATCATTATATTTGTGACGTTCAAAGAAGAATGTTTGGGAATAATGAACATAATTCAGTTTGTGTGAATCTAATTGTAAAACTTCCAGTTTGCCCCCAGTCGATTTAGAGAATCCAACATTTGCTAGCTGAAAGAGGGATGTCATCTTCTTTTGTTTGAAATAGACCACTTTAGAACATGCTGGGGAGGGAAAAGGAAGAAGAGAAGAGTTTTTGGCTATTGGGAAATACGAACCTCAAAGTATCAATTTTGAGTTAGTTGTCGGTAAGTGAAAAAGCCAATTCAACCTGTGAATTAAAAAAAAAAAAATGAAGTATATACTCCTATACTGCATGAATTTAGATTTTTTAACTGAATAAATATGATTAAAGAAAACATATAATCAAAAATATACTGACAGGTTGAGAAAATTGATGTCAATCCACACGAATGTTCTCCAATCCCTGAAGAATCTGTAAAGAGGTACATTTAACATTTTGTTTAATTTCCCTATTTCTGTTTTGGATCCGGTCATGTTTTAGAAATATAAAATCTGAATAAACCCTAAAAAGACTGAATGTAAAATCACCTAATCACTGTGTTTCTTTCCTTCAGTGAGAAATAATCTTCCTTTTTTCATTTTTTTCAGTTTTTTCAGTGAGAAATAATCTTCCCATGGCTGATGACTCAGGCACATGAATCTGCAACAAGCAAGTAGGATAAAAAACAGTTAAAATGAATCAACATTTATCTGGAAGATACAGTCCTGACCTTAAAAAAAAAAAAAAGTCATTTATCTTCTGTGTCCTGTGATGTTTTGAGGATTCTGGCAAATACGGCAGTTAAACAAACTTCTCTCACAATCTAAATACTGTCTGTTCAAGAGAGGCTTCCAATGTTTATAGCTCACAAGTAAAGAAAAAAAAGAAAGAAGAAAGAAAGAAACCCTGGTATTTTACCAAGACTAGTGCTCTTGAAAATGTCTCCGAACAAAGTGTTTAAGCAAAACTTGGGCCACAGAGATTCTCAGTTCCTCATTCTTCCTCTGATTTTTTTTTTCAATGAGATATTTTCCTCCTCTATCATTGCATTCCTTTTCTTGCAATTAACAAATTAATTTCAAAAAAAGTAACACCTGACCAGTGACCTGGTCATGCAAACTTCCTTTAGAAACAGTTGAGAAGAAAACATCACATTTTTATGAAGCCCATCTCCTGCCAGGGGCCTCGGAGGAGGAACACCATTATGCATTGTTATCAGCATGGTGTAATTTGACTGTTGACAAAGTATCCGTGGCAGTGAGAATGAGCGCAGTTAGAAGTGTGGCGGATTGTAATCAAGAAGATGCTTAGCTGTGCAACACTGCATCTTGAGCAGATTTGAATCAACATTGCCTTAAGGGGACACACACACATACCAAAAGAAAAAAAAATCCATTAATTTTTAGAGGAAAATTAGAGTGGCACTTGATGAAGTAAAATTTGACATGCGTTAATTGCTCTGCAGCTCTCCTAATTAGAGATTTTCAAATTCTTTTACTGCTGTCACCACGATGGCACAATGTCTTGCTGGACAAATACTGAAACTGCAAATTCATTTCATCAGGAAGTTTTATGGAGGGAGATTGGACTGTGGCCTCTGGTCGGTCCACTCCCAAAAGGTGGACAGCTGGAGAGCAAAGAGGGATTTCCAGTATTACCTTCACCACAGATAAAAACAGGCTTACTAAAATAGTTTCATTACAAGACTTAATGCAAAGGAAGCAGGTGCTGATGCGATTTTCTTCAACAGACGGAAATGTTCCTTTGATACTCATGCCTCTGTTTCATGTGAAATATTTCAGGTGAGGAAGAAAAAAAAGCCAGTGAAATGCTACATTATACACACATTCTCATATTTCTACTTATACTCTCTGGAAACTGGAGAGAGGGGATTCTGAAAGGCCATGTCACATTTTTCCCAGGTCTGAAGTCTTAGGCAACAGCCTTCCTGATTCCCCGTCTTATCTTAAAGTAATTACACTGCTCTTTGGCCCTCAGGATGGCACCAAATATGACACAGTAATAATTTTGGTTTCCCTTTTTCAACCCCTCTGTCGAGCCCCTGCACCTCTCTTAATCCATTAACATACTGAATTTTTTCAATTTTCCATTTTCTTGCAATAACAATATTAATGCCGGGGTGAAAGCTTGATTGGAGCTAAATTACTTGTTACCTGCTGGCATTTATTTATATGGCATTGAATTATAAAGCTTTGCTATTGTCATGCCTTGGGCGAATTGTTTATGACACCAGTAATAGGAGTAATTGTTATTGTTGAAATTACCTGTCAGCTACCCATAGCAGTGGCCCTTGTCCCACTGACAAATAGTGACAAGGGAGAGGGATCCTCCATGCGTCCCCCTGATGGCTTCTCCTCTGATAATAAGAAGTGCAGGGCCTCTGATAATTTGCCTGTCACTGTTGAGTGCAGCTCAGAGAGAGTTAGCCAAATTGTTGTCATTCACTTTGACAAAGACGACAAGATGGTCTGGTGCGAGTGGAGGATTATCAAAATAAATGAAACCGCTTACACCCCCTTTGTTTGTTTGGCTCAAGAATCGCCTGGCTTTGGAGGAGGTTGTGAAATCAGGGACCAGTTCTGGGCATACCTCTGTTCATTCTAAGATGAGGATCCCAGGGAAGGGAAGGCACTTGAGAAGACTCGCTACTTTGCAAATTGCCTTAGCTCTTTAAAAATAATTTTTGGGTATAAAGTTGATAAGACTTTATAACAAGAGGTCTGAACGTGGGGTTGAATGCATTAGTTTAAAGCACATGTAAAATTCACACCTTTTCTCTCCTGCCTTCCTTTTATCCCTCCTTTTTTTTTTTTTTTTTTGATCCATGCAGGCATTCAAATTCCATTAAGTGTTCAAAAATACACAAGTTTCCCAGGTACGACCAAGTTTTCTTTAAAACTGTAGAAATCCGCATCTTTGACTGATTAAAGTCTTCCAAGATCATATAGTCAAATTCAGGATTATTATTTCAAATGGCTGTTTCCTTTCCATAAATAATCTCTTATTTATGTAATATCTTCATGTGTAAAGAGATAAATGAAATGTAGTTCCAGGTATGAAGCATCAATTATCACAGGCTAACAGAGGAAGCAAAATGACTGTTATTGCCAGAGATCCAATATAAATATTTGCATTTTAAAACCCGTTGGTTGCAGCCTGTGAACCTGTCATGGACAGGGAAGGGGGCAGGAGGGGGGGCGGTGGGGGTCTGGGACAGTCCTCTCTGAAAGAAAATGACTCTGAAGTCATCAAACCTTTGCTCTTACAAAAACCAAAATCATTCTCACCATTCCACAAAAGGCATCATTTTGCACTAGGAAAATTCTATTTTTAAGGGGCCTGTGAGGTTATTCCTCATAGATCTTCCTGACAAATACTTGCCATTATAAGACGTGGAAAAGAAAAGAAAAGAAATAACTAGGATAAATGTAAAATACTGGCTCCTTATAGGATAGTAATCATCTGTTTATTCGTCTCTCTACCAGACAAGTAATGACCAAGCCCAGCGTTAAGTGCTAGCAACATTGCCTTGGGCCCTTCCCTCCTAACACCGGCCATCATTTGATTAGAGGACCTCAAAGAAGTCACTATTGCATAATTTTCTGGGTCTTAACGGCGCAGGTTGGCTGGCAGGAAAACTACCTAGGAGGGTTGATAAAGCAACAGTGAAACATGATTTTATTTACTCCACTTACACCTTGCTCTCTGAGAAAGTCTCTGAGCATCTCAGACGGTTCTCAGCAGAAATCTACAATTGGTTCAAATAGGAATTGTGGGAGAGGTGGAGGGGTGCGGGAGGCGGTGGGGGGGGGGATGGTGAGACTGGAAGTGTAAAATTATCTCTCTCTTAAGCTTCCCATGAGCTGCACCTAAAAGTAATTAACAACATTGTTATGGGCATCTAGACCTTTTCTTAGGTGTTCTGCTTTTAAAGCAGGTAAGTAAGTTTTTAGCAGTGCTAAAATCATAGATGCAATAACATGATGATGGGAATAAAATGAGTTTTTAATTCTTCATAATAATGTAGTCGTCTAAAGCAACCACTCATTGCTTAACCATGTTGAATGTCCCTGATTAACAAGTGGAAGGCAGTGACATAATTAAGAGGTTATCAGTAGTAATAAAAATGCTGAAACCTGTCTTGGAATGTGATCCCTTTAACAGATAATTTTTAAGAATGTAGCATGTCCTTGCTTTCTCTGTCGAGACATACGTTAGTGATCCCAGGAGGGAAAATAAACATACGTTTTTAAATGAAGATATTTAAAATGTACCCCATATTTCAGCGTGTTGCTGTAACCTGGTCTTTTTTATGTTCCTCCTATAAAACCTAAATTAAGCCTCTTAGGAGTGGTTTTGCTGTAGGTTTCGTCTAAAAACACAATACATTTTAAATGGTTCCAGTACTTGAGTGCACTTTAGTATGTGATCACTAACGTGCATTCTCCTTCCTTTCTTCCAAGCAGCAGGCTTTTAAAAGGATGAGTCTTCTTTAAAATTTAGCTTCATTTGAAATGTAAACTTTTAACAAATAGTAATTGCTCCTCTAGCTCTCTTGATACAATGACTGCCAGCAAATCCTCTCCCTCTCTCTCTCCCTCCCTCTCTCTCCCTCGTAACATTTTGAAACACCCATCAGTGTCAAAGGAAACTGCACACGTTTCCTTTGCTGCTCTAAATAAGGCTCAGCAATGTTAAGAAAAATGTCAGAAAAAGCTCAGTGGATTAAAGTAACATTTCTGCACCATATCACAGAGAATGGCAGGGCAGACTGTCTGCATAATTCTGAAAGATATTTTGTGCAAAATACTCTCTAAACCAAGTGAAATTTTACTTGGAAAGATTTAAGACTGTATTTGATAACATACAACATCCAGTTGTTTTTCCAGATCTTGTTATTCCTTAATATGCCTTTGGTATGTATTTTTAAAATCAGAGCAATGATACACTCTTCTCTTTGTAGTGCGTTTCTCCACCCGTGTGCAGCGTTAAAATACATTTCAGAGTCTTCGATGCATTTTTCTTTTCTTTCTCAAATTCCTAGGATGTTCATTCAGTGAAGCAGTAAAAACGCTGGGCTCATGCGCATGCAAATTTATTGAACTAATCAGTCCTTTTCCGCTTTAAATAAAATTTGTATATGGCTTTGGAGATGCTCAGAACAGTTCATTTATAGATATAAAAATATACACACAAAGCATTTACATTTCATTCATGTGTTAAAAATAAATTACTGGTTTGGTATTTTTAGTTTTGTTCTATTTTTCTAAAGAATATTAAATGATTGCCAAAGAGTGTAACAATAGTAAAATATCTCATACAATCGTAAGTATGTAATTAAAACTCAACAGTTAAAGAAGAAGATAACGTACAGATTCGTTACTGGATACCAATAGACATGGCAAGATTAGTTTTACAGAAACAAGGTAAATCTCAGTTGATTTTAAGTATAAACTTTTTCAAAACAGTTTAAAAATGAATTTAGACAAATTTGTCTCTTAACCTTTAAAGATTTCCTGCCTGTTTCTGTATGTCCTTTATTACATTAATTTTTTATTTAAATTACACCATTAACTGGATATGAATTTATCAAGAATACATGTATTGATTTATAAAACAGTACCATTAATTATTATAATAGCTAGATGTAGCTGATATTACAAAGCCATTTAAAGGTTTTTAATATAACTTGGACATACATAGATAGATAGACATTATGGACAAGACTACAATTTAAACTGGCTACTAGCAGTTAATGAAATCCTTGATTTATATTCTAGTTTAGAGATTGATTATATTGTTGCTTTGTAAAACTATTTATATTATGCCATTTTTCAAAGGATGTCTCAATAAAAAAGCTAAATAAAATATTCAGTCAATTCCCAAAGCAGATTTTGTTTTCTATATTTTAAATGCAAGTGAAAATAATTGATTGTGTGTGTTCCAAGCTTTGTCATTTCCATTCCAGAGGTAGCTTTCCTGAAGGGAGCCTCGTTTGCAATGCACACTTTTCGCACACTCCTGATCCTTGCAGAAACAAACCCCTTCTCTTTATTTCATTACCAACATCGCTCCCCACCCCCACCCCAACAAACCCATGTATATTTCACAAAACCTGCACATCAGGACACATAAGTCTTTTTGGCACCTCTTATGTTATGCATTTTTTTTTTCTTAAGGTTGTGGAAAACTGGGACTTACCCCAAAGCCGCAAAGCAGGCAATCACGAAGAGTATTTGGGTAAGAATGCAATCTGAAGAGAAAAAAAGAAAAATGAGGAAGATATAAGCAAATAACTGTAACACTTTCAAAGTACTTTTCAAATGATAATTAGCCAACGAATAGATTGAAAGTTAAATTCTTTTCACATTGTACTTGGTTTGGGTCTCCTGGTCTCTTTATTTATATCACTTTTCCTTGCCTGGCAACATATGTTACCGATTTATTATAGTATTTTTACTGTTAGCAGACAAATCTAAAGGCTAGCTGAGAAGGCTAGCTTCATCTGATGACTTTCACAACAACTGCCGGGCATCCTTGAGGGTGAGCCAATAGGCTCTTTTGAAGCTATAATACCATTAACCATTTTGATGCCGAAATATTTCTTATAGCTCAAGATGGTTCTCTTTTTGTAGGTGCTCTGGGTTTTGCGTATATAAAAGTTTAATGTAAATGATTTGTTTAGTAAATATTTCACTAGCCTTCTAAGCACTTTCTTCCATGTGTCCTAAGTTGCATAAAAGCCATATGAATGCTTTGGTTTCTTTATTTTCCCTTTCTTTTATAGGACACTGAAATCTGGATACACATTTATAAGTAAATAGCTATCAAGCATCAAGTTAAGTTGTCACTTCCCCCTCCCCCACACCATTAATTTTCTGCTATGCTACTAAGAGAAACAAATATCCCTTAGAGTTCCAATGATCACATCGCTGATAGATGTACAGCCCAGAAAAGTAAAGTTCAAGCAAGAGAGATTCTTTGAGGCTGAGAATCTGAAATTACTTTCCAAATTAGAGATGCCGATCGCTATAGCCATTTTAATGGATACATGGTACTAGCCAAAGGTTTATGCCTTATAATATGTGCACAAGAAAATGTCTGTTTTTGAACTGTATTTGTTGACTAAAGGCATTCATTTTAAAACTGCCAAGTAACAAACTTCTATTTTCGATTACCTGTAATTTACTTCAGTCCAAATTTTCTAGTTACTTTAAGTTAAAATCCCGACAATCTCTTTCTGAACTTAAATGTCCCAGGCGGTGGTTCACTTACAACTTCAGGTACATTTCGTAGACTTTCTTCTGAACATATAGCTTAAAATTTTAGAAATTAAATCTCACATTTTGGAAGCCAGTGTTTCTTTTCTACAAGGCCCAGCTTGGTGGCTAAAATTTAATCCAATTTTGATAGTAGAATTCAACGAATAAAACCGAGACATTCGGGGCAGTGTTTAGGGGTTTCACTGTCAAAAAAGTGAACTTCGAGGACCTGAAGTGCATCCTGCATCCCCAGGGTTGCAGAAGGTGCTAAGAGGTATTGTCTGCCCGAACACACCTAGCATAGTAGACCATCTGCAAATCAACGCAGTGCCATGGCTTTCCAATGTGTTTCAGAATACACCGCCTCGCTGGTTTTAAGACATTTGTATGTAGAATTTGCCTTTGGAACAGGTGGTAAAGTGACTACCTTTCATCTCACCATTCAGCTAATTCTATTTTTTTCTTTATTAAAAGCTCCTGGATCTTCATCATTTATACTTCAATATACTTTCCATAAATCTTCTTTTAGTATTAATTATAATTATCCCAGCACAATAATAACAAGAAGTTTTATATTAAACAATTATAGATCTATAGTTTTGTCCTGGTCTAATGTTGCTTAATCTTTAGAGGGGTTATTGTTAAGACCTATTGTCAGATATTTACTGTATTTATTTCTTTTTTGTCCCCAGAAGGCCTCTTATGGTGACTCTAGGTAATTTTAAGTCAGGAGCAATTACGATCAAAAGGAGTTCAGCTTCAGAGAATGTGGCCAACTTTCTGAAAGTATAAACGCACAGCAGTTCTGAAAGTGATCATGTGTAGGGTTATGAATACCCAGGTGACTCGGCGCTAGTCCTGTCATTTCATTCCACGAAGGAACCCATCCTAAAGGCACGTTCCTTTTAATATTAATTTCTAAGCAGTGAATGGAGACAACTCTGTTGAAGGCCCTAGAGTTTTTGTCTTCAAAAGATTTATATTTTTGAACCAAAACAGAATCTCCAGCAGAGTTTTATCCACATATGTGGAAGCGGGCCAACTGCGTACGTGGCCTCCAAGCTCTAGGTCCTCCGCTCCCTCCTATAATGCCCGTAATAGGGGAAAGGGGCTGGACTGCCCCTTCTCTGCTTTTCTTAATCAGCTCCCTCCACCCACCACATTGGCTCTCCCACCTCCACCTTAAAGCAGGTGCCTTTTAAAGGCCTGAATCTGGGGCGCCTGGGTGGCTCAGTTGGTTGGGCGGCTGCCTTCGGCTCAGGTCATGATCCCGGAGACCCGGGTTCGAGTCCCGCATCGGGCTCCCTGCTCGGCAGGGAGCCTGCTTCTCCCTCTCTCACTCCCCCTGCTTGTGTTTCCTCTCTGGCTGTGTTTCTCTCTGTCAAATAAATAAAATCTTTAAAAAAAAAAAAAAAAAAAAAAATAAAGGCCTGAATCTAAAGACACAGGTTCCTCTGGCTTCCTGGCTGGGGCTCTGTCGTTATCATTCTGTCCCATCTCTAACCAGCCCCTTCCAGCAACCAGCCCAATCCTGAGCTGGGATCCCCCCTTCCTTGTTGCTCCTCACCTCTACCCCGACCCACAAGGGCCACCCCCTCCACTCCTGCTTTCTGTTTTGTCCATCACCTCGGTTCTTTTCCCCTGTTTCTGACCTGCACTTTTTTTGGATCAGACACAGGCAGGTTGAGAGGTAATGAGAACCAGATGGACATAGCGCAGAAATTGCCCAAATGGGTATGAGAATGTGGGGAGCTGTCAGGCATGGAGAGAAGCTGGAATTTTTCAGCAATAAAATGGGATTTATCGCCACTCTACCACAGTCATTGCCGACAACCGTTTACCTTGACAGAAACCCCATTCCAATAGGCCACGCCGATGCAGATTCTTTTTTTCCAAAGAGTGATGATTGGTATTTGTTCTAAGGCTCAAATGGCCTGCACTAAAGGTGAAGCATTAGGCCAAAGTCCTGTATTCCCCACTGAGGCAAATGAACCTGCTAAAATAAGTTCCTTCCACAATGGCTGTGTAATTGAAACCAGAAAGTGAGAGAATTTGATAAATTGCTTGACCCTGAAGGAATGTTAAGGTCATAAATTTTCATTGCGTTTTTTCTCTCTCTTTTTTTTATTTTTATATATTGATTATATTTAGTATTTGCTTCAATATTCAACAAGTTTACAGATCATCGGTTGTGGCCCCAGGGGAGAGCACAGTAAATCATCAATTAAGAGGGCGGGGGGGGGGGGGGAGCATTCTCCTCTCATCTTCCAAAGAGGAATGTCAGCTCCTCACTCTTCCAAGGACAGTCATGGAGGTGTCTTACATCTCAGAATTATTCCAACTTTGCACGCAATTTGTCCTGGCATGGACAAAGTCAAATCCACAGGAAAGATTTTTCTCAGAGGGTGCTGCTATGCTTCCATCATTCAAGAATGATGGACTGTTAAGAGACTGGCAATCCATTTACAGCAATCACACTCACACACCTTTTCCCCCTGAAACCTAAAAGTAAGAACAATGGTATTTTAGCTGAAAAAGGCGATCCTCTTTTTTTAGGTAAATTGAAAGTGTGCCTGTGTGTGTGTGTGCTCGAGAGCACCCGTGCCGCTGAATGCTGGTTTTGGCAAGTCTACTTGAAAATGTTCAAACTCAGTTTTTTAAAATCTGGATTATCTTAATGTGGAAATCAAGCATAGGTCATAAAAACAGCCCAAACCGCATATGACATAATGTAAAACGGACTAAAATACTAAAAAGTCATCACATAGTAGCAAATTTCTACACATCCTGTTTTAAGGTTTTACTTGTTTTTCTAAGAAGTGAAGGAACCACGCTTGTCAGCATTTTAATTTAGCTGTATTTTCTACCGATTACTTGTAGTGATATATTACGAAGGGCGAATATATATCTCGCCACTCTCTCAGGTTAAATAATTTCTTGAGAACCAAAACTTCTTGTCTTTGAAAATATTAAAGAATAATCCATCTCCTTCGTATTTGTGTGTTCGGTTTGTTCTCACTGTTAAATAAATAAAATCAGAAGTATTTAAACTCTAATGCATGGCTTTTATGTTCAGGATTTTCAAAACTCAAAAGACCCAGACTGGGATGCAGAGTAGAATTTCTGATTGACCACTGGGACAATTCTTCTAATTTAGGAAAGATTCATGCCAATTTATTTTCAACTATGAATGATCAGTTTACAGATTGAAACCAATACTAGCTCAGGGATGTCTAAGTATTAAATAAGCACATGTGCCCTTCTTGAAGACCATCTAAACTTCGTATAAGAAAAAAATAATTTATGGTGCATTCCTTAAAGTAGTATCAGTAGAAGTGAGGCTAAATAATTTCCAGTCCTATATCCTACTTTCTTTTGCTCAAAAGTAGTTAATGACAATATTTATTCAGAGTATTGCTATCTCAAAAATGTTTTCTTGTTCAAGTAAAGGAATTGGAGAGAAAGAAATTCAAATCCTTAGTATTCCAAAACACGAAAGTCAGAGAATTTGTGAGTGAGGCCAAGTAGTAAGTAATCAACAGTTCCAGGGCTGTTGAAATCTTAGAATCTGGCACCAAAGTACAGGGGAAAAGATAATTTTCATACGCTAGTGCTAATATGCATATAAATATTCTAATAAGGACTCAGCAAGCGTATGTCTTCATCTTAGAGAGGGGAGATCATGATGTACTTATGATCTACTTTTAATCTAGTGGCTTTGTCAGTGTTCAAAACGTGACTTCCTTCCTTGGCATGTAAAAATTTCGTTGCAAGGCTGTTTCAGAAAAACAAACAATAAATAAATATATGCATATGTATGTATACATACATATATATACATATAAATAAAATATGAACAGAAAATGGCTTCAATCACTAATATTTTTGCAAACTAATGTTCAGCTGATGCAACTCAATTTTATTTTGCCTCACATTAGTGTCATAATGGTAACGACTAGCCTTTATTCACTAACAGTTTGAGTCAGCACTTTGAGACATTTTCAAATTAGGTCATACTGCACATTTGTGGCTGATACAAAGGTTGATTAAGAGAGCTGCACAATTTGAAAGTGATGTGGTGTGAGTTGAATTAAGTTCTCTCTGATAGTTACGGGAAATGTGAGGCACCATAACTAAGCAGAAATAATGTATGGGCTATAGGGGGAGAATATATTTCCGCAGAGTGCTTGAAGTCATACTCATTTACAATTTCACAAAGTCCTCTGTCTGTTATGGAAGAATTCTATCATGGGGCCCAGAAACAAGCAATGAATTACAATAAGGACACTGGAGGCCTGGTCCTCAGTCCTGTTGCAGTGAAAGGCAGTTTTTGCCTTTATGTTCCTTTTGATCGTCTCAATAAAGAGCTTTTTTTTTTTCCTTCTAGACACTGACTACTGCTTTTCTGAAGTCAAAATGATACTGTGTCACAACCAAACCATTTACCCACAATGTGATGATGCTGAGGTCTGGATAAATCGCGAGGCAAGCTGGACCTGAAGAGAATAAAAAAGAAAAGAAGGAGGAAGGTCTACTTAAAGTGATGCTGTCGTGGCAGATCCACAACCTCATCTAAAATGTGTAGGCACAGGACTGTCTTTAATTCACCCAGCCCTTCCAATGAATTGTAAAAATTACTCCCAAAGGCAGAGCACCTTTTCTTTGGGTTTAAGGAGAACAAAAATAAAACTGAAACTCTTACTTGCTGGTTTGCTCAAAGGGGCAAAAATAGCTGTTATTATTCACACTGTATTCACTTCACATTGTCCTCTCTGTAGCAGAAGGGGGTCATGGAAGTTTATACGTCTATACATATAATAACATAATTATATATTATGGATGCAAGTGGCCTTGAAAGCCAAGGAAACTGGAGAAAACCTGGAACACTATATGGCCCTGAAATGAAAAAAGAGCTCCATCCTTGGCTTAGCAGGCTTGGTCCCGAGGATACAAAAGGAGTTCCCTATAGTTTCTCTTGCACACATACCTGGCTTCCTTTGCATCGGCAGCCTGAAACATATGGGATCAAATCACATGGTATTTATGTCTTTGTTGGCTTTTTCAAATTTCCACTTCCCATGCAGACCCTTTTGTACTCCTGGATTGCTTCCCCCAGGAAGGACGGTCAGAGTGTGCTACCCTGCCCCCTGCAGACCCTTACCTCCAGTTTCTTCCCTGTTTCTTTGAAATTCCATCTGAGCTTCCACGAAGTTTGCACTGAACTTGTTTTCTCGGGGAGAAGATGTAGGCAAAGTAAGAGGAAGGACCCCAACTGGAAAAAAAAAAAAAAGTGTATATGTTGATATTAAAAAAAAAAAAAAAAAAGTTCCTGGGGCACTTGGGTGACTCAGTCAGTTCAGGGTCTGACTCTTGATCTCAGCTCAGGTCTTGATCTCAGGGTCATGAGTTCAGGCCCTGCACTGGGCTCCACACTGGGCATGGAAAGTACTTTAAAAAAAATTTTTTTTAAATAATAAATGCACCTAATTAGGAACATAAGGTTGTAATAGCCACAATCCTTCTCAGTATGTATACATGGGTTTATATTCCAGGCTCCTTAAGATTTTCACAAGGCAAACAGCCTTCAGATCTTGGGAGGGATATAAACAAGAACTCCTCAGAAGAGAGGGAGGGGAAAAAAAGGGAAGAGAGGAAAAACAGGGAGGGAAGGAAGAAAAGGAAGACTGATTTCACTCTGTCCCAACAAAGACCCGCTCCGAAGGCATCCATCCCTGTTTGCTGGTTTCTATCTTCAGCTGTGCAAGTTATGAGCCATACGCGTATCACACAAACCTGCTGCCTTCAGTTCTGCTGCCATGAATTTCTTGTGACTTCACACAACCAACACTTTTAATAAGGGATAACTTGAATTTAGATAACTCCTTGTTCTTGCTGCTCTGCCCAGATCTGACGATGTATCACAAAAGCAAGAGTCATGGAACATCCTGTGACCCAGATTAAAACACAAATATCCTTGGGTTTGGGGTCTGCCAATTAATACCTGCAGCAATGACGGCACGATGTCTCAAGCACATACATTTTCATTTTCAACACACCCCTGGTGTGTGCAATCACTTAATTTACATTTTCAAAAGGTCACTTGTGGTACTCGCTAGAAGGGATTATATATTTTACTTATTTTGAAGTAGGCTAATTTGCCTAGCTGGGGAGACACACCTTTCCAGCTACTAGGATGACATAAATCTGAATCAACTGTAATATTGTCACAAACAGACAAAAGTATTTTTGCCATTTTGTTAAGCAATTAAGGGAATACTTGAGTTTCTCCAACAGTTTAATTTAGTACACGAGAATAGCATCGAGTGAGCTATGTTTATTAATAGTGGGTTTTCTGTTATTATTTTCCAGAACAGATACAGGAACATTACAGGGGTTCAATATGACTTTTGATGATCTGGCATGCGGTGATTAAATAAGGTTAACCCTCATTTTCTATGCTAATAGGATATTTATAATCTCCACAGCATATCCAATTTAACGATTTTATTCTCTGTTGTTCAGAAAGTATTTCTTATTAGTGAAAGAGAATACCCTTACATTCACCACAGATGCTAGTTTAATTGGGCTTGAGTGCACTGTGTATAATTAGTCCACTTCTCTAATATTTCATCTATAATTACACAATGAACAATGTGCTTAAATTTCATAAAATTAGTGGGTTCAAAAGAAAGACTTCAAAAAAAAAATGAGCATTCCATTCTCAAGCTTTCCCAAGCCTTACTGAGAGCCTGATGAAGGCTTGGGAAAGCTTGTGTGAGTTCCGTGAATGGGAATGGATGCCCAAAGGCTCTGAAGTTAAAAGCAAAAAGAATGGTCTCCTGAGCTCCACTCATCCCACCCAATGACAATGTTAGTGGCAGAACTGTTTGGTCTAGGCCCCGCTGTCCCTGGAGAAATAGGATTAAAATCCCTGTAGACTGTATTCCCAAGGTCCCTGCAAAGGTCAGTCTTCAAGAAGATATTTTTAGTGGCAAATCTGTTTGGTCTGGGGTTTGGGTATTTTTCTCCCCCCAGCCTTTAGAGCTCTTTGGGGCAAACTCATTTCAGATAGCAGCCTATGAAGTTCATCGTGGAAACCAACCTTTAGTTGTGTTAAGAATGTGACCAAATAGAGAAAGAGGGAGAACAAAAAGAGAGAGAGAAACTGGTTTATGATTTTGAGCGTTCCTTCAATGATGGAAGGAAGTTAGTGGTACCTCTGAGGGTGCATGTATGTATTGTCCATATTAATGCAAATGAGGTTATTTTTACACTGGCAGGATACCTGCAGAATTAAAAAAAAAAAAAGACTTCAAGGACAAAAGAAAAATGTATTATGGAGATTTGAGAGAATTTTTCCAAAGGCCGCAAGAAGCCTGCATGTTCGTGCTCAGTACTGTCCAGCTCAACGAAGTTAGCCAAGGTCAACAACAGGTCCACATGTCCCCTTCAATGTGTCTTCTCTTGTACCCCTAAAATATCCACCTTATAAAGGTCCTTGGAGATTCTTACTTCCTCATTTTTTGCCTTCTAACATGTTTGTTCTACATCTACCAACGAGAAGCCAACTGCCAAAGTGACCACTGAGACTCAGCAGCCTACCGGCTGGTCAACACAAAAACACCCCCAAAGATTTCAAAGAGAAGATCCCTTTGAACACATAACCTCTAAATGAAAAAGCTGTTGCTTGTTATATTAGTTAGGATCTAGTCAGGAAACTAGAACCACCACCAGAGAGTTCAACAGGGGGATTTAAACGAACAAACTAGTCATGAAGGTATTGAAAAAACTAAAAAGTCAAATGGAGACCTGCCAAGAGTTTGGCAGTACCAGGAAGCCACTGCCATCCCTAGATGGAAGGGACCAAGGAGAGGGGACAGTCCTGGGACGTCAGAGGAGATTCAGCTATTGCCAGAACCACTTTGAAAGCACACAGGGACAGGGCGTGAACTCTCCCAGCCTCTCCCATCCTCTCTACTCAGAGACTTCCTTGGCAGTACCTTTGTAGGAGGCAGATGGCAACATACTTTGCAGGGGTAGGCCCCTTAGAACATGAAAGAACAAAGAAAGGGCAGGAATGGGTCTCAGAGCAGACAGATACATGACCAAGCAAGATTCCTTCTCAACAGCCTTAAGACTTGTATGTGAAGATAAAATTCCAAATGAATCCTTGTGTGAATACAGCAGAAGGAAATAGATATTTATGTAGGTTTTGAATTCCTAAGGTGCTACATCGAGGAGCACCAACTAGGAAAATGGCTCTTATGTTGAGGATAAATATTTGAGTCAACTCGATCTATTTTAGGTATGCAGATTAAAAGGGTAAAAAGTTGAGGCCACCCTCAATCCCAAACCCTTGAAATTGTTTCTCAGGGTAACGTGTCATTTTCTACCCCAATGTGGCCCACCAGCCACAGAGTGAGGAGCAAATAGAAGGTCAGTCTTGACTTCAAGTTCCCTGGGCTCCACAGATTTCATACAACTCGGGCTTTGCTTGAACAAAGACAGAAGGTTCTGTTTGGGGACACTTTGCTGCACCCCAACTGAGCAGCCCGTCTGTTCATATTCCATGCCCCTTCACTGTTGCCCCATGGCCAGATCAAATATTGAAAAAATAGTGTTTCTGTGGTCCTCATAACCCTCAAAGTATTCTTCCTGGACACCTGCCAGCACTAATAGGCTTTGTCATTCAGGCTCAGGAACAGGGTCACCTTGAAACCTAGCTGTGAGTACACTTCAAAGGTTTAACATCCTATCTTCCCTCTCGTCTATTTTCAGCCATATCACTTTTCCATTACAATGCATGCCGGAGTTAAAAGAGATTTGCATTTGGTCTTACAAAATGAAGATTTCATAAGTTAGCTTTTTTTTTTTCCTCCTGACCAGAATCCATATTACTTGGAAAGAGAAAGGCCAAAAGGAAATTATTGCTATTTTAGACAGCAGCATAAATTTTCTTCCTATTTTTAACCTAGCTTTTAATTTAATAAGTTTTATGACCCTTATATTAAGTACATATGTTTTACAAGACATTGTGTCCCTTGAGTCACCCTGAATTTGCTCTACTGTACCAGAGTTAAATGAATGAATACCATGTTTCTGATTTTAGTTCACCCTGCATTTAATCCTTATAATATAACCGGGAAACCTTCTTAAAAACAGAACCACAACACAACTCAAAGCCATCTGAAGGCCAGCATAGATTGTTTTAAATGAAGTGAATGACTCTAAGTCCCTCTGAAGTATTTTAAATTTTGGATCTCTCTCCCACTGGTGTTTGTAATAAATGATGAAAGACATACAGAGTCGTGGAAATGTTCTCTCTTCTTCAGATCTGGCAACTAAGCATACAAACACCTTTATAAGTTTCTTCCACTGGCCAATGCGAAGACATTTCTCCTTCAAATTAAAGTTTCAAAATTGAAACAACCAGATTTTGTCATCTGAAGCAATACTGATTTTCTTCTACAAAAAGTTCCGACATCCTGTGTTCATGGTCATTTGAAAATGAGTTTCATGCTATTTTAACATAAAGAGGGTCTCACCAATCTGAAAAGAAAGATTCTTTGAATAATAGTTCTATGGTTATTTAAGAAGAACTTTTCGAATTCATACCAGAATAGAGAAAATCCACCAACAGTGTAAGTGTAGAGGTAAGTTTAGCAGTCAGTAGTTGGTTAATGAAGAAGAGGGTTTCCCTGAGTTTATATGGGGGCAAGAACTGTGAGAGCAGAGGTGAGCTCTGGCTCAAAGTGGTGTGTGTAAATAGCACAAAAATATAGCCACCTTGTGCTGGTAACAAAACTTGTTTCTTAATCGTTAAGATGTAACAGGTTTTTGTACCCTACCAGAGTACAGAGTCATTGATTAGCTGAAAATTCAACCAGAAAATCTTATAACATAATAAAATTTGTTTTAAAAGACGCTTTATAACTTTTATGCTTCAATTCTGATTTTTAAATGTTTTCCCTACATATGCCGAAGTTTAGTAAACTAAGAGCCTACTTAAAGTGCATTTCAGGTCGACGAATGAGGATGGCAGAGACTCAAGATGGCAAGATCAGCCTTTACACCACAATTTCAGATTACGTGCCAGAATGTATGACTGTGTATGCTCAGGTTTACTAATGTATCAAATCCAATTCAAGAAGCCGTTAATTTCTTTCCTTTTCATTTTGTTTGCTTTGTCCTACTTCAGTGACTTTGAAGGACATGACCTTAAAATATAATTGGTTCTTCAGTAGAACTTCCCCCAAAGATCTACATAAGAATTAATGTTTATTTCACAATCATATATAGGCTCAAAATTGATATGTTGCCTTGTGACTTTATTGTTAGAGGAAACCATCCATTATTTTCAAAAGCAAAGAATCTCAGCCTCTCTATATTTCATTTTCAAAACTGAGCAACCAAAATACTAGACATATTTGAAATCTATTTAAATATCAGCACCTTGGAGATTATTTGCATTTACACAGTTGTTCTGGTTTTTTTAGAAAACATGTAAGGGTCTCTAATATCTAGAAACTCTTGGTCAGTCCAGCCTTCTATGTTATGGCCACTCTGCTGAGAAATACAGGTTAGGATGCAATGTTGGCATTAGGCTCCAGGCAAACAAGGGCTGGCCATTTTAGCCCGTCAACTAGAACTCCTGGTCACCTCCCAAGGGGCAAATTGATGTCAAGTTCTGCTGTCTGTCAGGATTAAGTGCCTGTTTGCTTTTTCACTAACATGTGGTTTGAGAACAAAGCAGCTCAAATCTCCTCAGTCCCTAACAAAGCATCTCAAATTGCTGAGTAAAATTCCTTAATCCCCCATCTTAATCTGAAAACACCAGCAGCAGGGTAGTCTCACTGTGGTCTCTTTTTGTGTTGCTTCTCCACTCCACCCACCCCCATTTCCCCCCATCTTGACCACCTCCTCCTCAACACTACCATTGACATGTGCTTTGACTCACCCTTGTAAGTGATTCTTCAGCAGAATATTATCAGATTGGAAATCAAGTTAACTTGGTCCGAGATCATGCTGGTTCTAGTCATTTTTATTCCTTATCAATTTCCTTTTTAAGAATGAAGGGAAAAAAATAAAGATCCTAATAGAGGGATTAATTAACCATCCTCACATACCCTTGAAATTTATATGTACATAAATAGTATTGTCAAAAGTCTTAACGAACAGGATTTGACTGCTTGTTTGCAATATTTGTCAACTCTCAGTCAGAAGTCAAAAGGATTTGTGGATTTTGCATACAAACTTCGGATATTTTCACTAGGTAAGAGAAAAAAGCAAAACTAATTTCAATGATTGGTCTGGAACTGTGAAACAGTCTTTGGTAACATGTAGAAGAAGAATCAGCATTCAGAATATATTTCCCATGATTTGCATCTGTTCATCACATATTAAGGGTGAAGACTTTATCCATCCAGTAGTTGAAAGGCTTCAACTTTTTGCTGCCGTAATTTGCAACACATTCAAACCTGCACACTGAATTACATAAAACCCTACTTCAATACTTCATGTTCTAATTTTTTTTTAAGATTTTATTTATTTATTTGACAGAGAGAGAGATCACAAGGAGGCAGAGGAGGAAGCAGGCTCCCCGCTGAGCAGAGAGCCTAATGCGGGCCTCGATCCCAGGACCCTGAGATCATGATCTGAGCCGAAGGCAGAGGCTTTAACCCACTGAGCCACCCAGGAACCCTTTCCCTACTATTTAGTTCAAAGTAGAATTGGTAGCTTTTTCTTAGCAGGATATTTTGAAGAGCTGGCAAATTAAGTTCTGGTCTTAGGGAAGCTGAAACTAACTCACAGCAGTTATCTTTTTTCCTTCCTTTTTTTTTTTTTTTCTATTTTTCTAAATAGAAAGTTGAACAAGATACAACATAAAAAATAAAATAAGGGGCACCTGGGTGGTATAGTCCATTAAGCCTCTGACTCTTGGTTTAGACTCAGGTTGTGATCTCAGGGTATGAAATCAGACCTGGGGTTGGGCTCTGCACTCAGCACGGAGTCTGCTTGAAATTCTCTCTCCCTCTCCCTCTTCCCCTCTTGCTCATGCTCTGTCTCTGTCTGTCTCTCTCTCTCTTAAATAAATAAATACATAAATGTTTTTAAAAAGGATTAAAAATAAAAATAAAATCAGAAAACTCTACTTCACTCCAAAAATCTCACTCAATTAAATGTTATGATAGATTCTGGTCTCATAGGTTCTTACTTTTTTCCCCTCTTTTTTCATAATGGTCTTCTCCTTAAAGTAAGTAAAGTTTTAGTATATGTACTGCGGAAGTGAGCACCAAACAAGTGAAGTTAATAACACTCCTTTCCCTAGAAATCTGGGGCTCTGTTGCAGTATGTATATCTCTGAAGAATGGTAATTAAGCTTTATAGAGAACATAAAAAATAGGAGACCTTAAACTTCCCAACACCCATGAAAATAACACCTATAGTAGACTTAATACTCATTTTTCTTCCCGGCATTTTCACTTTCTACAGGAATGGGTGAAGGGAAAAAGCAAAACAAGAGAGAGGTACCGGCAGACATCATCTTTCTAGGTCAAGTCTTCATCTCCAACTATCCCTTTGAAATGTTAACCTTTATTAGAAAAAATAACGTAATTGGAATGCAGATACAAAACATCACATTTCTCTCAATAAACTCATTCATTCTCATAAAATTCCCACATAAATATTAAAAAAAGCTCTCTGTCCAATTCAGAAATGGTTATCCTTTACAAATTACAGGTTTTTAAGCTAATCACTTTTAATATAAGAAAAATAGGGGGTGCCTGGGTGGCTCAGTTGTTAAGCATCTGTCTTGGGCTCAGGTCATGATCACGGAGTCCCATGATCCAGCCCTGCATCGGGCTCCCTGATTGGTGGGAGGGCTGCTTCTCTCTCTCTCACTCCCCCTGCTTGTGTTCCCTCTCTAGCTGTGTTTCTCTCTGTCACATAAATAAATAAAATTTTAAAAAAAATTTTTAAGAAAAATAGAAAATCTGAACAATTGTTGCAACCTCCTAATCCATAAATCGTCAAACACGAAACTTTCTGCCTTAAGCCCAAGGTTGAAGGCAATGACCTCAGATGACCTAAATAAGAGCAATAATCCCAGAAAAGCTTGATGGTACAGTGCACAGTACATGTACATGTGTAAGTGCATGAACCAGAGCCAAGCTGTCTGTGTTTGAATCCCAGTTCTTTTGTTTCCTAACTGCGTGAACTTTGAAAAGTTACTCAACCCCTCTGTGCCTCAATTTCCCTTATAAAATGAGAATGATGGTCATATACAACTATCGTGAATATTGAATGCATTAATATTTATTAAATACAGCCCTGTCTGCTATCAGAATGTTTGAATTTTTTAAAAAAAAATTATACCTTACCAGGATAGTTTGAAATACAATCTCTCTTTTTCTACTCTATTCAAAGAAAAGCATTTTGCATCCTAAGATGAGAGCATGAGAAGAAAAGAAATAAAATGGTGGGGGAAGGTTTTTTTGGTTTTGAGGGGTTTTGGTTTTTGCTTAAAATAGGGAAGAATATGCAAGGCCAAAAAATTATAAATATATGAATTACATGAAAAATATATCTTTAAAGGTTCAACGGATTTGGAAAAGGGTATGATGTGTTTCATGTCCTAATAGCCTACCTTAATCATAACCAATAGTTCTTTGAGAACTCTTGATTATTCTAGGCAAGTTATTTTGTTAAATAAGCCATTGGATATTTAGGCTATACCTACCTTGGCAAGTATTTTTTACTAGAGTTGAACTTGAACAGATAAATGCCATAGTTTGGGATATCTTAACAACCTGAGTTGAGATCCCAAAACAAATATTTCTAGTAGTTGGGTCTTTTCCCCTCCTAATGGA
Source organism: Spilogale gracilis (assembly GCA_004023965.1). Classification (NCBI taxonomy): domain Eukaryota; kingdom Metazoa; phylum Chordata; class Mammalia; order Carnivora; family Mephitidae; genus Spilogale; species Spilogale gracilis. Next base: position 341,459 of record PITA01000104.1, on the reverse strand, counting down.
CATGCTCATTATAAGCATTAAATAAAATAGACCTGGATGGAAGTTTCTATAAAGTTTTCACCAGTCTTCTCATGTACACTTCCACGTATCATTTAAACCAGCACTCCCGGTTGCCCCACTGAAATGGTCATGGAAATATTTTCTTTCATTCACTCTTTCAGCCAGTATTCATTGAAGCTCTACCTGGGCTAAGCCCTGCACTAGGTATTGTAACACAGCAGTGAACTACACAGACACGACCCATGCCCAAAAGCATTCGACTGGCAAAGATTCCCTGACAACAAATGTATACTCATATGAGAATGTTGGAAAACCTTTTTGTCTCTAGTTTTCCGAACTGGACACGTGTTTTTTTTCAGCCTCTTCAAGAATGGCAGTTATGGTGACTGGGCCACAGCATCTGAATATTCAAGACTCTAGCTAAGAGATTTGAGTAACATTTCAAGACATTAATCTCTCTTCAGTATAACCAAGTTCTCAAGGCTAAGCTTGAATGAAAGACAATGAGAGAGTCCTTTAACACAGCTCAGTTCTAAGGAGAGTTAGAGAGACAGATAAAGCATGCCTGTGGTCCAAGAGCAGCTTAACATTAGGTTGAGCATGGCATCAAGAAAGTTCCAGTAAAGGATAAGGTTCAAAATGGGGGTGCTACCACCCGTACATGTCCCGGAACAATTAGAATGTGTGGGAGTCTCCAAATTTCCCTTAGGCCATAACTCTTCTTCACAGGCTGTACTGCAGCTGAAGTCATTAAAAATGGCTTCAATCACATGCTCATGAAGCCGGAGCCAATGATGCAATTCTCATGCTCTCTAGTTGGTTTTCCCATATCGCGCAGGCATAAACTGATCTAGTTGGTTTTGCCATATCTCACAAGTATAAACTGGTCTAGGTGGTTTTGCCATATCTCACAGCTATAAACTCATCCTAAACCTAAATAATCTAAAATTATATATTTGCAGTCACAACCAATCAAGGGAAAGATACCAATAAGTCAACTTACATATAAATTGAAACAAAACTTTCAAAATACGTTCTTTAAGAATAACAGAACTGCTGGTGTGCAGAATGTACCACGTATTACTATTCCGTAAAAAAAGTCTTTCCAATCATATTTGATTATAAGCCCAAAGAAAACCTGAAAAAACTCCTCATGAAATGAAGGGCCTTATTATGAAATGGAAGCCCAGCTAACACCTGGTTTTCTAACTTTCATGAAACTGGTACAGAACAGTGAGCAGCTGACCACACAGGTCTAAGGATATTAATGTTTATCTCCACTTTATTCACTGCTTAACAGAACTTGGGTTTTCTATAATGGTTAAAAAGAAAGAAAGAAAAACTGAAAATAATCTAATGGTCCATCAGTAGGCAACTGGACATACAATTACTAAAAATGATTGTGTGTGTGTGTGTGTGTGTGTGTGTGTGTGTGTGTGTGTGTGGTCCTATTGGCATTCATCCCATATTCTTAACTTAAAAATGCAGGTGAGAAGACCATATGATAATCTGACCCCATTTGGGAAAACACATCTGTTTTGCATACAAAATTGTCTGAGAGAGAACACAAAAAAGTGAATAATAAGTACCTGTTTAGAGGGTTTTCCTTTCTCATTATTGTCTACATTCCACCTGTATTTTCAGAAATTGAAACCCAGTTAGAATTTCATTACACAAACCCAGCTAGACATGGCCAAACTATCATTTCTCAGTGTTTGTACCTAGTCAGAAAGGTACCTTCATTTATATGTTAGATCTCAGTTACACAGAAATCTGTGTACTCCTGCCTGCCAATAAGTCTCACATAAATAAATATGCCAAATATATGCACTGTTATGAGCAGACACACACACAAACTTTACAAAAACATTATGAATGATAAAGATTATTATTAAAAATGATCACCCACATTAGTCCACATGGCTACCCTATCACACAGTTCTCAAACTTCAGGGAGCATGGAAATCCCCCAGAAGCTTTGTTAAAACACCGATTGTTGGTGGACCCACCCTCAGAGTTTCTGATAGAACAGGTTTGGTAGGGGGGCAGGGGCGTGTGGGGGCTGAGAATCTGCATGTCTAACAGGTTCCCGGAGATGCTGATGTCACTGGTCAGGGAACCACTTTGAGAACCACGGACATAGCAATGCTGTTTTTCCTCCGTGATGGAAGTCCGAGGGTGACTTGGTGCCTCTCTTCAATTCTACTCCTGGGAAGATGGTAAACAGCTGTTCTTTCTCCTCGCCAGAGAAACGAGAGGAAATGGAATTAACGTGAAACATAATGATTTAGGTTTGCTCTAGAGGGAAAAGGTCCTTACAGAGGGTTATTAAGTGCTGAGATGGGCTTAGAGGGTTACTAAGAGGAAGTTTTTGTTATCTGCCTCCCTGGAGATTTTTCAAAATTTATAAAGCGAACTTGAATGGAAGGGAAGGAAGAGAGTCAACACGGGGAACACTGGTTATTTTCAGGTGAACCAAACCCTTTCCACTACCTTTTGCTGAACTGGGATAACTAAGTATTTTCTCTTCCTCCATTCCCCAGTCAAACATGCAATTGTTCTCTCTGTTTTCTCTCACTTCAAGGAGAGTGTTTCAGGTGCATATAGCACTGAAATAGGTTAATTTGTAACCTTTCCTTGAGACAGAATAATAGATCATCCTCTTCATGCAAGGAAAGCGCCAAACAAGAGATTTACATTTATCTCCTTTGAGGAGAAAGCCCAGACCCTAGATTATGAGGTCAGTAAAATTTACAAAAGGTTGCTTTCTGCATGGGTCTGGAGCTTCAAGAGAAAACCTTTGGAGAATGAAAACAGGTTTAGTTATATAGCCTACTCAACTAATTTTCTTCAGGTTAAACTGTTCTCATGGGTTTGGCAACTCACAGAATAAAACAAGTCTCCATCTACGGCCTACATTTCCCTTCACTCGTTACACCTGTGGACTTTCCCATGGTTCCCATCATGCGACTGGGAAAACAGCACTCCCGCACCGCATTTCAAGACCATGGGCTGTGGCGGGATTCTAGCTCCACAGACACTTCCTGCCTGTGTGACCTTGAGCGAGTTACTTAATCTCTCTGTTCCTCCTCTGTGAGATGGAATCAATCATACCTGTTTCCCTTGGAGATTAAATGAGGTGAAGTTTCGATAGGACCAAGCCAGGGCATGCCTCACAGGAAGAGGTCAACAAATGTTACTTGTGTCTCCCTTCTAAACCCAGTGCATGAGTGGGAAAGGGGCTCCTGGACAGGAGCCATTTGACGGCCCTTAAATCTGATTCAACATTTGTTACAAAGACAATCTTGTAGGTAGATTTTTGTCCACTTCCTATCTTCCCAGGTCAATGCAACTTTGTTTCAGTGCGAGCCTCTGAATTTTCACTAGAAAAGCCGCTCCTGCACTGGAACATTAATAAACTAAATTGTTTTGGATGCAATTATGTAATTAACTCCCAATCAACATTTCCTTTGGAACCCATTATTTCCTTTAATATGCAGTGAGAAAATGGAAAAATAGCTTTGGAGTCAACATTGGTATTCAGATTTCTCTGCTTTATTAAAAAAAGCAAACACTAAGTTCCAACTGTGTTCAAATGGGACCTTATTCAGATTACAAGCAAAAAAAAAAAAAAAAGAAGAAGAAAAAGAAAAAGAAGAAAAGCACAAAAATTAAAAAACTAATAGCTACAAAATGAGAATAATATGGTTATATATCTCAAAGCATTATTATGAGGATGAAATGGGATAATGCATACAAAAATACCTTGCAGAATTTATAGGACAGAGTTATCAGTAATTATTGTTATTATGATGATGGCTTTGAGTACGTGATGATGAAAGTCTGCTTCAGATCTAAAATTAGGTGCTTAGAAGAAATTTAATCCCCAGGAAAGCCTATCTCATTCCTTCACTCTATACATACCACCTTCATAGACAAGTAACATTTAGGGCCTGTGGATCATATCCACAGCAAATTCCTACTTGTGCCATAACTTTGTTCCTTTTCATTAATTTGTAGAAGTAGGCATTTATGATTTATGGACAATCTCAACATACATTTCTTTCATAGGTGACTTATGTCTTCCATTCTTGTCCTCCCAGTCCACACTTCAGGCAGCAAGTGTGGAATCATAATCATTTGGAACTCAAGGGGCCATAGGAGCCATTTAATCCGCTCTAGTTATTTTGAAGATGAGGGACCTGAGATTGAGAATGTGAGGTGACATCTCAAAACCCCTCAGCTGGCATCATCACACCCAGAACCCTGAGTTGTCCCTCCCACTCCAGCAGATAGGGAGATAAGGGAAGCACTAATAGGTTTTGGATATTTGGTGCATGGACAGTATGTTTATTTTTCTTTTCCTAGCTCTAGGAATTCTTATATCTGCAAATAACAGAAACCAAACTTGAGGAAACGTTTACAGAACAGGGTTTCATCGGGTCCTATAATATGGCCCCAGGCTGTACAGAAATTCTGAATGCTAGAGATTGAAGACCAGGACTTGTTATTGATCTCTTGACTACATTTTCTCAGACTGACCTTCTCAATAGCTCTACCCTAACATAGAGAAAGGACTATACAGATCGAACCACATGATTCTGAAGAGAACAGCAACCCCCACACAGGAACATAATACAGGTGTTACTTTTCTCACATAGCAAGCATTATGAAGGTGGGCAGACCAAACCTGGAGTAGCTCCTTGAGATGGTTTCGGTCAGTGAATGCTCTCCCTCTTCCCACTCCATAGTTCTTAGGCTTCAGATGTGCCATGTTTCAAGCTGAAGAAGGGAGTGGAGTAAAGCAGAAGTCACCTCTCAGCTGAGAATGACCCTTTTTTCAAGACAATAACTTTCCAAAAGTTATTGACAATAACTTTCCCACACAGTAGACCTTCTTTTATATCACATTGGTTGGAAAATGGGAGACAAGGTCACTTTTAGCTTCAGGAAAGTGTCAGAAGATGGATATTCTCAACTGGGAACATTCCACTCACAAAAAAAAAAAAAAGGAAAATCACTCAGTCAATTAACTAATAATGGCAGAATTGTGTTCCTAAGTAAGATAAAAGGGGAAACTAGATACAGAGTAGACAACTTGTTTGCCACAGGACGTTCCTCTTATTTCCAACTAGACAAATCCTGAAAAGGGCCATTAATTGGCTATCATGGGCTCCACACCCACCCTGGTGGCCAGAGTGGTGGGATACCACGCTTCACCGCCCCAGCCTGAACCCCAGGCAGGTCAGGAGAGGATTCTGGACAGAAGGAAAAGGCACAATGGCCAGGAAAAAGGACAGGGTGCTAGCAGGACCAACCACAGACACATGACTGTCCAAACTATACCAACTATATCCAAGACCCTATCCAAGAATCTGTTCAATATTTAAAATACTGATGATAATCACGAATTTTGAAAAGCACCAAGAATTTCCTGTGATGAAGTTCAAACTGTATCCCAAACCCACAGGGAAACCCATAGCAGAAGGTCGATTCCAAATATAAAATCTATGAGATCGCACACCCATTTGTCAGGTGCATCATTTGATGGCCTACGGGCGAGTGATGGGTCAAGGCTAGGTATGTGCTGCCTCATGCAGTGATATTATCTTCAATCATGTTAATTAAATTAATAGGACTTGCACTAATGAAAACTGCAAAACCTATTTTGGTTTCTATCAGCACATACATTTTGATAATTTAGCCCTGTCAGACTGGTGTGTCTCCCGGTACCAGATTCAATGCTCATAATATCAGGGTAATTTTAAGCGTTTTCTATACAAAACTAACAAAGAAAATGACTTGTGAACTAAATCTCACTTCAGTCGAGCGGCAAACCAAATCAAGGATTGTATATTCATGATGACTTTACTGACACTGGTGGTTTTATCCATCCGTCTCTCTTTCTTAACATATATTCCTCTATGACATGTTTTCTAAATGATTAGCCACCTGAGAAAATATTTAAATGAGCATATCATAAGGTAAAAGATTTATGGCCTAAATTACGTTAAACAAATTCAATATGCTGTGCATATGGAAATTAGAAGCTTCCAGATTACATTTTAGCCATTAAAATGTGCCTTAAAATATTTAGTTTCTGTTTGCAACAGTATGATTTTTTTCCCCTGTCCATCTGATGGCAGATTCTCAGAGTAACCAAGCGAAAATAAATGACTTAGTCCTTGGTTCAGAGAAATAATGGGTTACTAGCATAATTAATTTTATGTTTAATTACTGTAGAATGAAACAATTCAACAATATCCAATCAATCCTTAGAATGACAGAACAGAAGGTCAGCAGTTGCTAAGTCAATTGTTTTGAAAGAGAAATTTATGTCAGGTTCTCTTTTATGTGCTATGGAAAGAAATTGGATAAAAGTGGTCAAGCAAACATTAATTAATTGTATAAATGTAATCTGGTTGTCATGCTAAATCATACAGGCTGGGGATACAGTTCTCAGAACGGTGGAGAGGCACCCACACCAAATTTCAATGACATGCCCAACCCACCCCCATTCCCAGGCCAAAGACAATCAAAAGCCCCCAAGTCAAATATTAACATCCCTAGAATTATTTTTCTAAAGTTTGTATTGACCACCCCATGGAAAGGAGTTGATGGTTCCAGTCCATTTCTCTCCACACCACCCCTGCGGCATGTGGGCTGAGACTAACTGACCTCTCCATTCCTTCGGCCTCCCCACCCGTCACATTGTCTCTTTAGTAGCAAAAAAGAGAACCCCAACTATTCCACAGAGCGATTCTTCTGATCTTCGCGTTGATCATATTGGGGAGCTCACGTAGAGAGTGAGCTAGCGGATCAGAAAAGCGGTCTCCATTACCTTTCACATTTAAGAGTTAGTTATCCAAGATCCCCACCTGACTATGGATTTCTCCTGCATTTTATGCATTTAAATACTCGAGTTATTCAACTCAGAAAACCCTAGCTTTCCCTCTGCCATCACTAAGATACTTACATCGATAACAACAGTGTTTGCCCCAGGACCGTTCCTTCTGCCTCTATTACAATTCTTTTGGGAGATGCCTCCCACAATCCTATTTCCTTTTTTCTCAGTGGTTCCTTTCTGAACCTAGAGTATGACATAGCAATTCCCCCTGCAAACACAAAGGTGAAAAACCACATCGCTATCACCTCAGAATTTTCTGTGGGAAAAAAAAAGGAGGCACCACCTTCTCATTGTAGCTATCAACTCCTTGAAGGCAGCCTTCAGAAAGGAGGAGAAAGTGTATTGAGGACGTGACTAAAAATGAAGAGTATGCGGCCATTTAATTCATGGGACTTGGCCAAACGTAGAGCAAGCTCATTCAGGGAGATTGACCTGGGTAGGGCCCCGAGGTTCCTGGGGGAATGAGTGGACTGGAGGGACGTGAGGGAGGCCGCCTGGGTGCTGGGAATGGTCTGGGTTTTGAGCTGGATGCTAGTTATACAGATATATTTCATTCATGAAAATTCACTCGGCTTATATATTTATATATAGGTATACTCCATGGAGGGTGTGCATAGTTACCAGGACCCGTGTGTGGTTCTGGAAGGCCCCGGAACCAGAACAGGTGGGGAGCCTTCATGACAACACCCGTCGCCATCTGCAGCCACGCTAAGCTATCCTGGGTGCGTGGTAATCAACCACAATATTGAAACAGTTGCTTTCCCTGGGCTTCCACATATTTTCCAATAGGAGAATTCAGCTGCTCTTAACATTCTTAAATACAAAGAAATGCGATGATGACAAATTTACTGTCTTCAGAGTAATCTGTGAATTATTTCTTCCAGTATTAAGATTGCTCTCGGTAGCAGAATGATTTGTCTATAGAAACAATCTTCTCAGACCAAGTAAATACCCGGCTGATGCCCCAAACTGACGAACTCAATGGCAAGTCGGCACTCTCTAACAAATCCAACAAAGCCAGAAATAGAAATATGGAAGTGGACTGGATTAGGACCATTAAATTATATTTCTCAAAAAAAGCACTCGAAAAAAAAAAAAAAAAAAAAAAAGGCACTCGATAAATCAGCCACTGATATTTTTGAGTAAATCTGGTTTCACATGGATTGATTTATCCAAAGACATCCCGTACTTTGAGATATAAGTTCTTTAAGACCATATTCTAATTTTTCAGTTATATAAATAATGGGTTCTAATACCCTCATTAAAAAACCATATCCCTTCTGTATGGATTACACATTGGTAGGTGTATTATAGGGTAGCATAGTATTGTCTCGTTCAGTATTATATGTCATTGAAACTAGGAAACCATCTACTCTAAGAAGCACAATTACTATTTTTTTCTTTTTTTATTGAACAAATTTGACATATAACACTGTGCACGACTGAAGTGTACAATGTGTTATTTTAAGGCATTTATACTTTGTATGATATGATTGCATTGTAGCACTATTTATTATATTACACAATTAATAATTACATATTTACAATACTATTGCCTGTATTCATTATGCTGTGCATCAGGTCGCTAGAGCTTATTTACTACTGGTCACAAGGCTGTACCTTTAAACACCATCAGTTTTGTCCATCCCCATCCCCTGGCAATCACCATTTTACTCTCTGGTTTTTTTACAGGTTTATCTTTAAGATTCCATATGTAAGTGTTCTCATGCAGTACCTTCTCCATCTGACTTATTTTGCTTAGTACAATGGAAGCACAATGATTTTATGTAATATCACTAAGAAAGGGAAAAAACTAATTTTCAAAATTTCATAGCATCTCTCTTTTTTTTTAAGGTATAATATAAGATTTTATTGGACAGAAGCAAAAACAGAAGGAGGCTTCAGCCCTGCAAACGTTGACATTTATTATTTTTAACAAAATGAAAATCATATATCTCTTTAAGAAGAAAATGAGGGGCACCTGGGTGGCTCAGTTGGTTAAGTGACTGCCTTCAGCTCAGGTCAAGATCCCGGAGACTCGGGATCGAGTCCCACATCGGGCTCTCTGCTCGGCGGGAAGCCTGCTTCTCCCTCTCTCACTCCCCCTGCTTGTGTTCCCTCTCTGGCTGTGTTTCTCTCTGTTAAATAAATAAAATCTTTAAAAAAAAAAAAAGAAGAAGAAGAAAATGAAGTAAGACTCTGACTCCTTGCTAATATAGATACACACAAAATGGACTCAGAAATACACATATTTTACATGAGATTGCGATGTTCTCGATCTTGTTCTTCTACATAATCCCATCAAATAAGAGGCACAAATAGTGAAACCAAGTAATGAAAGCCTCTTAGGAGAGACAAACCAAAAGGTGACATATAAAAATGGGAAATACAAAGAGAGGAAATCTGTTGCATTCTAGGAGATACATGGGATATGAATTAACATATCAATAGTATTAAATATATAAGGGGTATAAAAATACCTTGAAATGTTTAGGCTAAAAAGTACGTACTAGAATACTCTAGTCCTTCCCCATTTCCTCTAGCATAGCATCTCTTTTAAGAAGCAGCTTCATTTCAGATATTAAAAGGTGAAAAATGTATCTTAGGTGTGCCAAAATATATATTTTTCCTATTATTAAAAAAAGTGGAAGAAACTTCCAGCTAATTTTAAAAATCAATAGCAATCACCAATTGACAAGAGTTTTGTGGGGGAGGGGAGCGATTGACTTTTTTTTCAAGATTTTGTTTATTTATTTGACAGAGAGAGACAGGGAGAGAAGGAATACAAGCAGGGGGAGTGGGTGAGGGAGAAGCAGGCTTCCCGCTGAGCAGGAAGTCCGACATGGGGCTCAATCTCAGCACCCTGGGATCATGACCTGAGCCGAAGTCAGATGCTTAATGACTGAGCCACCCAGGCATCCCACGGTTGATATTTAAAATATTGCATTGATTGCCTTTCTATGATTAAATATGAAAGAGAAAAATATTGTTTTCCTTCCTTAAAAACAAAGTTGCTGTTGGGTTCTTGCGTGGCTCAGTTGGCTAAGAGTCTGCCTTCTGCTCAGGTCATGATTCCAGGGTCCTGGGATGGAGCCCCACATCATGCTCTCTGCTCAGCAGGGAAACATGCTTCTCCCTCTGCCTGCTCTGCCTGCCCCACCCCCTGTTTCTGCTCTCTAGCACGAGCTCTCTCTTTCTGTCAAATAAATACATAAAACCTTAAAAAAAAAAAAAACACTTTTTTTTTGTCTTCTACAAAGTGAACATAAAAGGTCACAGTTCCCCTCTTGTGTACTTTCTGCAATAGTTTTTGCACTGCTAATGAAAATATGACATCCAATGGAGTACTAAGAGCCACACAAACTGTAATTCACAAAATTTAGCTTCTCAATATTTCCCTTAAACACAACTCTGAAACAGTTACACAGCTACTTCACAAGACCTTAGACACGTTTAATTACAGAAGAGAAGTGCATTTGCAGCCCTAAATTCAACCACATTTTCTTAAACTTGATCTCCAAATGTCCGTGGCAGTAATAAACTACCATTTGCCCCAGTGAATGTGCTTGGAAATTAATTTTTCTCTCCATTTTTAATTATAACACATTTTGCTTTCAAGAGAATAAGTAGAAGCCCAAATTAGAAGAAAACTCAATTATCTGAAACTTATAATTCATTCTAAACATATCGCTGAAACACTGGGCTTAAAGCATGAAAGATCATGGTTCATTTCCCTTTTTGAGTGGAGCTGGCATGAATCCTCTAGATTTGGGGCTTGAATCCTCAACTATTCTGAAATTTTAGAATGAAGCACAGTTTTATGAGATTGAGGTTTTTCAAAATTACGAGTAGGGAATAATACTTCCACACACCCATCAATATAAATACAGTGAAATGGGGAAAAAAATGAAATACTTTAGAAAAAGACCACTAACATGGACAATACATTTTACCAGTGGAATAAGTTAGAAATACTTTGGTACAAACAGACAGGGAATGACAAGTGTTGGAGAGGATGTGGAGAAAGGGGAACCCTCTTACACTGTTGGTGGGAATGCAAGTTGGTGCAGCCACTTTGGAAAACAATGTGGAGATTCCTTTAAAAATTAAAAATAGAGCTACCCTATGACCCTGCTATTGCACTACTGGGTATTTACCCCAAAGATACAGATGTAGTGAAAATAAGGGCCATATATACCCCAATGTTCATTGCAGCAATGGCACAATCGCCAAACTGTGAAAAGAGCCAAGGTGCCCTTCAACAGACAAATGGATAAAGAAGATATGGTCCATATATACAATGGAATACTATGTCTCCATCAGAAAGGATGAATACCCAACTTTTGTAGCAACATGGACGGGACTGGAGAAGATTATGCTGAGTGAAATAAGCCAAGCAGAGAAAGTCAAGTATCATATGGTTTCACTTACTTGTGGAACATAAGGAGTAACATGGAGGACAGTAGGAGAAGGAAAGGAAATGTGAACTGGGGTAAATCAGAGAGGGAGATAAAGCATGAGAGACTTTGGACTCTGAGAAACAAACTGAGGGTATTGGAGGGAAGGGGGTGGGGAGATGGGTGAACCTGGTGGTGGGTATTGAGGGCACGAATTGCATGGAGCACTGGGTGTGAGGCATAAACAATGAATCTTGGAACACTGAACTAATTAAATTATTATTTTTTTAAAAAAGAAGTACTTTGGTACAAAACATTACAAGCACTTTATCACTAGCCCTTCCTGAGGATTGGGGATCAACACTCCTGTGCTTTCATTTTTACTCATAGAATTCTATATAAATGTCTAACAATCAAATGCAAGGTGTAAACTTTGATTGAATTTTGGATTTTATTTTTTAAAATTTTATTTATTTATTCATTTGTGAAAGAGAGAGCATGAGCCGGGAAGGTGAGGCACAGGGAGAGGGAGAGGCAGACTCCCAGCTGATCCCTACTGAGCAGGGACCCCAATGTGTGGCTCCATCCCAGGACCCTGGGACCATGACCTAAACCAAAGGCAAACCCTAACCCATTGAGCCACCTAGACATCCCTGAAGTCTGGATTTTAAAAGGCAACTCTAAAATGCATTTTTGGGGTAATTGGAAAGCTGGAATATACACTACCTACTAGATTTTATTAATGAATTGTTCATTTTCTTTGGTGTGTTAATGGTGTTTAAGCCATACAGGAAAATGTCCTAATTCTTAGAGGACACATGCTGAAGGTTGAGGAGTGAAGTGTCATGATGTCTATAATGTACTTTAAAATGGTACACACACACACACACACACACACACACACACACCTTGAAAGAGCACAAATGTGACAGATGAAAGGCTAACAATTGGTGAATCCAGGTGAAAGGTATACAGGTATTCTTGACATTATGTTTTCTACTTTGCTATAGGTTTGAAATGTTTTCAAAATAAAAACGTTGCAAGGACCTTGTTTCAATGCATGGGCAAATTCTTCATCTGAATGACACTGAATACATGCATTTTTCTCTCTTCCCTACATTACAATAGTTGATTTTAATCTGTGCTTCTCTGATGCTCCAATAAAATATTTCTGGAAGAATAGCAGGTCAGCAGGCCTTGTTTTAAGTTTATTAACTGACAACCTACTCTCAGTGCAAAAGAAAATGTAACCTAGGTCTGTTTTAAAGCAATGATTGTCAGCTCACATGGTCAATATGTCATGGAGGGTACACTTCATTAAGGAGTGAATTACTTTGCTTGTAATCTGAGCTAAATGAATGTCAATGTCAGGTTGCATAAATCATAGATTAAAATGTATCACTAAGTGCAATCAGATAGACAGCATCACCCTTCACCCTCCAAAAACAACCCCAAATCAGGGCTCATTTTATACAAGTTTTCCAAGTGGCAGATACAAGTCTCTTGTACCACAAAAAGGACTACAGGGGTTAGATGTAACATTTATGTGTCTTATTGCTACTCTGTCTCTGGAGAGATCGAAAAATAAAACTTCACTATGTCCAAGGGTTCATTAGCTACAAGAGCAAATTCTCCAGGTTGATATCCAATGTAATGATAAGAGAAACAAACAAAACTCCCTGCCAAGGATAAATACTAGAAAGTATATTATTTTGGCAGAATCCCTCTTATATCCTAAGCTTTACAGAAAAGGCAAATTGCCTTGAAAAGAAGCTCTCCAAAGATAAGGCCCAGTCTACATAAAAGGTATCTATCGTAAGGCACTAATCCTTGACCTACACAACGGTATACATCTCTGTTCTCTGGTTCTTCCAAAAGAGACAAGTGGATGCAGCCACCAGGTGTAGCTAACCAGGCACCCCACTGACCATGCTGATGGTTTTGAACTTGGGAGAGGTTTGTAAGGTGGACAGACAGCTGACTCCAGCATCAGAAAAAAAATAGATTTGCACCTCAGCGCTACTGCTGTCTGTCCACATAAGTCTGAGTTGGTCAGTTAAGATTTCTCCTCCTCTGTTTCTTCATCCATGAAATAGGTATGATAATGCCCATCTCTCCAGATTGTTGGACTAGTTAGTAATAACATACGAAAAACACCTTGTAAGAGCCTGACACATATCTGCTACTCAAAAGGAAGGAATTCTTTTTTTTTAAATTAACATGTAATGTATTGTTTGCTTCAGGGGTACAGGTCTGTGAGTCATCAGTCTTACACAATTCACAGCACTCACCATAGCACATACTCTTCCCAATGTCCATAACTCAGCGATCTGATCCTCCCCCCACCCCACCCCCACCCTCCAGCAACTCTCAGTTTCCTGAGATTAAGAGTCTCTTATGATTTGTCTCCCTCCCCGGTCCCATCTTGTTTCATTTTTTCCCTCCTTACCCCCTGCAACCCCTCGCCCTTTCAAATTCCACATATCAGAGAGATCATATGATAATTGTCTTTCTTTGATTGACTTATTTCACTCAGCGTAATACCCTCCAGTTCCATCCACATCTTTGCAAATGGCAGGATTTCGTTCTTTTGATGGCTGCATAGTATTCCAGTGTGTGTGTGTGTGTGAGTGTGTGTGTGTGTGTGTGTGTGTGTGTGTACATACCACATCTTCTTTATCCATTCATCTGTTGATGGATATCTAGGCTCTTTCCATAGTTTGGCTATTGTGGACATTGCTGCTGTAAACATTGGGGTGCATGTGCCCCTTCAGATCACGACCTTTGTATCTTTAGAGTAAATACCCAGTAGTGTGATTGCTGGGTCATAGCATAGCTCTATTTTCAGCTTTTTGGGGAATCTCCATACTGTTTTCCAGAGTGGCTGCATCAGCTTGCATTCCCACCAACAGTGTAGGAGGGTTCCCCTTTCCCCGCATCCTTGCCAGCATCTGTTGTTTCCTGACTTGTTAATTTTAGCCGTTCTGATTGGCATGAGGTGGTATCTCACTGTGGTTGATTTGATTTAAAAGGGGGGAATTCTTATAAATTGTTTAAAGTAGTCAATTTTATTTTTCAAAGACATGAATGGTTTCTGATGGAGCAGATCACTCTGGTCTTCTCCTAGTAGGTAATTAATGTCCTTTGGATGGAGAGTGCATATATTAGTGACTCTGCAATACTCAGTAAGGCACATTATGCACAACACCAAGTAAGCTAGAAATCTGCCTTAATACTATGACATCTCATCACAACTCAAGATTTTCCAACTGGGAAGAATGGCAGGAAAGAGAGGGAAAAAAACTATATGATTTCCCTCATATGTGGAATCTAACAAACAAATAAACAAACAAAGAGCAGACTCAGATTATAAACACAGAGAACACACTGATGGTTACCAGAGGGTAGAGGACAGGCAAAATGGGTGAGGGGGAGAGGAAGTTACAGGCTCCCAGATAGTAGATAGTAGCTGCACTTGGGGTGAGCACAGCACAGTGTTTAAATCTGTCCCATCACTATGATGTCCACTTGAAATGAATGTGACATTGTGTGTCATTACACTCAAATGTAAAAATTAATAATAAAAGAATGGTAAGTAGTGGCCAAACACCTACTTCATTGTGTTCCATGTCTATTTCTTAGTGAGATCTCCCAACCCTGGGTGCAAAAGGAGCAGCTACTGTGCAGTTCCCAGAAGTGCAGCATGGGGAAGGGACCCCACACTGGCTTCCACAGCAGGGACCCATCTGGCAGGGGAATATGTGAGGGAAAAGTCCCACAGAGCCCAGCCATCCCCCCCCCCCCGCCCCGCAGAGGGCTTCAAGAGGTCCTCACTCAGAAATTTACTAGGTAAAGCTTTTTGTTCTTTTTAATCAGAGGGCCTCCTCTTGCTTGTAGAATCCCATTCTATATCTGTAGCAGTTCACTGTGAAATTACTTCTCCCAAAGGAAAACATTAGCAAAAGTAAAACAAGTTGAACCTTCTATAACATCAGGACCAAAGTTGTTTTGTTTTGCATTGAGATGGTCCCAATGACTCTTCTCTCTGTAGATACATGGAAATAGTATTTTTGAAATGTGAGTTTTGCTCTATGGAAAGAGGGGTAGGATTGGGTAGAAAGGGCCCCTCCTCAGGGCCAGACATGCAGTAGGTGTTGCATAAGTACACAGAGAACGAAAAGCATGCCATAGGGTTGTCCTTCCACTTAAAGTCAAAGGAGACAATAGGCATTATCCAACAAAAGAAGAGCTCTCCGAAGAGCATCCTCTAGGAAACTCTGGCCATGCAAGATTACATTTTCAGTGCTAACCTAAACGATCTTTTAAGTTGGCTAGAAGGTCAAGACAGCAGCTAATAAAACCAGCAACTGAATTTACAATAAAGAAATGTCCTTCCCCTGCATGGGAAATTTTTATCTTACCCTCTCCTTTGGGCACACACGGCATGAGAATTTCTTTAGATTTTTCAAAAGTGAAAGTTGGACTAAATAAGATGTGAGCATTAGAGGCTGGGATCTGCTGGATGTGTTTTTTAAACAGCTCTTTAGATGGGCGAATACGGCAGCCTGATGAAGAGATGCATGCCTTGATCATCTGTCATCTGCTTGTCTTTAAGCCCTGAGGGGTAGTTTGTGCCAGATCGGGAAAGAAGTATGCCCCAAGAGACTGAGGACAGCACTACCTGGTAATCAAAAAAGAGAAATGAACATGGCATTGAAGAGACTTAAAGAGGCGGGCACAAAACTCATTTGTTTACCCCCTAATATAAATTTCCTCACAGACCTCGTTCATTTCTGTTATCCTTCTCCCCAGCTGAGGACGAAATTGCATCATTTCTCTTTCTCTGCCTTTACATCTCCATTCATGTAAGGTGCCACTTGCATCCTGGAGTGTGCTCGGGATCAGCATTGCCCCCAGCTCAGGACCACGCAGAAGGGGTCCCCGGCTCTCAGTGGCTTTTACAGATTTTCAGGGGACCAAGGGCTCTTCTCACAGGATGTCAGCTACAGGATCTTGGGAATCTAGGCAACGAGAACGCAGACAGTCCTGGATAGAGTTTAAGAGATTGATCTCAGCTACAGAAGCCCCTGGCCCCAAATCCAGCTCCTGCCACCCCATTCCAGATGGGTGCAGGCTGAAGCCACGCAGCAGCCCCCACTCACTCATTCTGGTACAGATGGGTTTATATCCCCGCTGCTTTGCTGCCTGTCCTCTCTAGACACCAGCGAGAACTCACCCACTGTTGTTGTCTCCATTTGCATTCCCCATTTTATGAAGTGAAATTGTTTCCACTCCCAAACCCCGTGATACCTACCCGGTGCAACAGACGTAGCGTCAGGTAGCAGACTTCAACAATGAATACGTGAATGACAGAATTCTTGGCAGAAAGGGGTTACAACATTTACTTAAAATCCTGTGTTCCACGTCATTAATTAGACTGATAGAATACCATGTATTTGCTTCAGAGGGTAAAACTGCCTTCTAAGAAAACTTCATTGACATCTAGAAGTTTTGAAATCAAAGAACATTCCTCCTGAATTTCATTTCTTTGCCAAATTATGAAATTTAGCAACTGGTGAAAAAGAATGCCTATTAAACCTTTAGAAGTCTATAATGTGTCAGGGAATAAAAACCCAGTAATAATCACATTATAATAATTTTAATTCACTTATTGTAAAGTGTTTTTGAAAGTAGAGATTGGGATGAATAACAATATAGAATACCTCTGGAGCTGTCATGCAGGTTAAAAAAGTTAAGTGTTAGAAGCACAGCTGTGGTTGTCTTCCTAAGCATATCTTTATACTTTCATACATGTGCTGATTTCTCTAGCCAACATACAGAAGGATTTTGCATACTTTTTAACTTTGCATAAATGGTACCCTATTGTACCTATGTAATTTGGTTTTTTTATCCAAACTTTCATTTAAAAAATTTTTTTACATTATTTTATTTTTTCAAAGTTCCCAGATTCATTGTTTTCAAAATATATCTGCTGGTCCATATATACAATGGAATACTACGCCTCCATCAGAAAGGATGAATACTCAACTTTTGTAGCAACATGGACCAGATTGGAGGAGATTATGCTGAGTGAAACAAGCCAAGTAGAAAAAGTCAAGTATCACACAGTTTCACTGACTTATGGAGCATAAGGAGTAATATAGAGGACAGTAGGAGAAGGAAAGGAAATGGGAAGTAGGGTAAATCAGAGAGGGAAATGAAGCATGAGAGACTTTGGACTCTGAGAAATGAACTGAGGGTTTTGGAAGGGAGAAGGTTGGGAGATGGGTGAGCCTGGTGGTAGGTACTGAGGGCACGAATTGCATGCAGCACTGGGTGTGGGGCATAAACAATGAATCTTGGGGGCGCCTGGGTGGCTCAGTTGGTTGAGCGACTGCCTTCGGCTCAGGTCATGATCCCGGAGATCCGGGATCGAGCCCCACATTGGGCTCCCTGCTCGGCGAGAAGCCTGCTTCTCCCCCTCTCACTTCCCCTGCTTATAGTCCCTCTCTGGCTGTGTTTCTCTCTGTCAAATAAATAAAATCTTTTTTTAAAAAAAGATTAAAAAAATAAACAATAAATCTTAGAACACTGAAAAATAAAATAATTATTAAATAAATAAATAATAAAAATTAAAATATCTCTGCACTGATATGTGTGTTCAAATTATTCATTTTTTCATTGTCACATATTATTCTGCCATATAAATATTACACAGTCTAGTCAACCATTGAAAGCCCAATTCTCCAAAGAGAAGAAACCTTTGTAATCATGTGGAAGAAAAGAACAATCAAGTAAAATGGACCCTTCAATTGTATACACCAAGCTCCAGACCAGGGCTTGGTTCCTTGAGGCTCAGGAACGCAGCCTGAGGAAGGGGTTAAGGCAAAACTGTTAAGGAAATGAAAGCACAGAGTGTAAGACAGGAGGCGGCAGGAAGGGCCACGGGCCCACACCGTGCCTCTCCCTATGTACTGGCCCCAGCCATGCCGAGTAATGCCGGTAACGAGCTGGACACACATGCCAAGTTAGCTTCTGTTTCTCTAGGAAAGTCATGTACATTATCACTTCATTAAAACTGGGTACTTGGAGTTACGTCTTTCTGGAACACTTGGTGGATGATCCCGGCTTCATCCAGTAATTCAGTGAAAGCCACATCAGTTGCTTCTCAAAGACAAGCCCTGACATGAGCAGCTTCTCTGCCTCCCCTCCCCACCACCAGATACCCTGCCATTCTTGACATTCAAACCAGCAAGTGGGAAGATGGGGCAAAGGGCAGTGAGCTAACGGAGAAGCCGGGGAACCTCACGCCTACCTAGTGAAGTATATTCCCTGACGCCTGCATGCCCAAGGATGTGGACTGCTGCTCCGTTCCACAGTGCTCAGGGGAGATCAGAGAAAGGAACTGGCTGGCAGAGAGCCTTTCTGAGCAGTGGTGATGGGAAGGGTCTGTGGGTCTGGATGGGAGGAGTAGCAGCCCAGAGTTAATAATGTCTGGAGGGCAAGGCCAATGCCCCCCAGGGTGGGGTCTCTTGTTAACACCCAGAGGGAGGAAGAAACCCACTGACACGAACAAAATGTGCAGGTCATCCAAGCCTTTAGTTCTGCACTTTACTTTCAGTAGCAAGATTCCGATCCACATTTTTTAACAGGTTCTCATTTATGCAAGGCCCTTATTTAAAAATCACGTAAATGTATACATGGAATACTAATAAAAAATGAAAAGGAACAAAATACAAAATACCCAAAGCATCACGGACAATCCTCCACATCATCGTGCTGATACACCCTCGGAAATGTACCTCTACGTGTGTATATTTAATTGGTTCTGATTGTGTCTTTCTCCATCTAGAAGGTAAACCCCACAAGAGTAGGCATTTTTCGTCCGGTTTCCTCACTGCTGTATCCCTGGTGCTTAGAATAACACATGGCACATAGTGTGTCTTCCGTAACTTTTTTTTGAATAAGTGAATAAGTTAGAGGAAAGAAAAAAAAATTGCCTTTAGAGATGACTCAGTTCAAACCCGTTATTTTATAGATGAGGATGCTGAAACCCTGAGAGGTTGAGTGGCTTTCCTCATCACAAAATCAGAATGCGGCAGCGTCGGGAGTGAGAATGGGCCCCTCCTCAAATCCCTCTCTCTGTTGAGCAAGGTCATAAGTAACTCTTTGTTTGGTCAAAATTATTCAGTCTTCTTAACTTCCTCTCCAAGCACACTTATAATTATTTCAATTTAATGGACCACCAAGCTTAAAGAAAAAGGTAGGAGAAAACAGTCTACTCATATTTGCCTCTTACTTCCAAAATAAACAGTGTAATACTGTTACTAATGTTTATAGTAAATCTAGTCTGGGATGACATCACTTGAAACCTTTCTGCATAAAGATAATTCAAGGTTCTAAATGTCTGCTAGGTACGGAAAGTACTGTTACTAGGTTCAAAAGGGACAATTGGAATATTATAAGAAAAGCAAGGTACAAAAAGTACTTGGTGTCACATCACTCAGTAAGTTAGGGCAAAGCAGATGCTTAAACTCAAGCATCTGGGGGTTTTTTTGCTGTATTTCCTAATATGATGAATGTTGAGCTAAGGAATGAAGATCTATGGAAGAGTCCAGGCATCGGTCAGTGGTTGCCTTCCCTATATTCCTAAAATTGCATTATTTTTCTTCAAGAGGTGCCCCTTGTTAGTTTTTTTTAAATTTTTTTATTGTTACTTAATTTTTTTTTCCAGTGTTCCAAGATTCATTCCCCATTCCCCACACCCAGTGCTCCACACAATAGGTGCCCCCAGTACCCACCACCAGGCTCTCCCATCCCTCCACCCCCTTGTTAGTTTTTAAGTGTAAGTTGTGAGTTAAACAGTTTATCTATTGTGATAGCACCAGATTAGACAACCTCCACAAGAGAGACCAGCAAGGACTAACAAAGAAGAAAAGAAAAACATGTAGTCACACTTCGGTAATCTTGGCAAAGGTGAGAGGAAGTTGTTAGGCTATGTTAGCATCTTTTTAAAGACTAAAGACTCACTTTCTAGCATCATCTACAAAGATATTTGAAGAGGCTTTCTTCCTTTCACTCATCCAACAAATATTTAGAATGCCTATTATGGGACAAGCAGTTTTCGAGGTGCTAGATGTACTCTGGTGAATGCATTGGGCCCAATTTGATCTCTTCCTCCGCTGCTCTACACTCCATCCCTTCTCCCTTCAAACAGCTTCTGTAGTTTCAGTGGAATTTGCCTCAGCCATCTGCCAGGAAGGAAAGGACTTGGAATGACCGATATTCTTCTTCTTGTCAGAATAAGGAATAGTCTGTTAACATGGCATTCTCTTCTGAAACACACATACACATACTTGCATTGTGAAAGCTAATGCTTATTAGCCCATATAGCCCTTTAACTGTGGGATTTCAGATAGATAACAAAGTCAAATTTAAGAGCTGGGTAGCAGAGGAAGGAAGATACTTGGCAAGCAGGAGGGTATCCAGGGGTTGGTCCAGAACATCAACGTCACACATATGGCTTTCACTTCTTCTCCTTGCTTCTTCCTTTCATCTACATCAGAATCCACCAGTTAAAAAAATAGATGCAAGGATTTTATATGAGGGATGAGAGTGCTTTGAAGGTAGAGAAGTCCTACCCAGTGCAAGATGAAGGGGCAAGAAGCAATGTTTGCATGTCCATCAATTTTAGAGTGGAGGTTTTTAGGTTAGAGAATATCCAAATTGAAATTTCAAGTTCAATTTTCCAGGAACTTCTTGGGGACTAAATAGCAAGCAAAGAATTTAACACCCCCTTTAATAGACTGAAGCTTTGTGTCCCTTCCCAAATTCATATGTTGGCACCCTAGCCCCCAGTGTGATGGTTTATAGAGATGGTACCTTTGGGATGGTACCATTTAAGTTAGATGAGATCGGGCCTTCTTGACAGGATTAGTGGCCCCAGAGGCAGGCTCTCTCTCTCTGCATACATAAAGAAAAGGTCATGTGTACACACAACAAGATGGTAGCCTCATTCCAGCCAAGAGAAGAAGACTCAACAATGAAACCTACTTGGCCCACACCTTAGTATTGGACTTCTCAGGCTCCAGAACTCTGAGAAATAAATTTCTGTTGTTTAAGCCATCCAGTCTCTGGTATTGTGATATGTAGCCTGAGCTAATACATCCCTACTTGATATTTCTAAATCAAAATAATAATTTGCTCTGATTCCTAATTATATTCACTTCCCCCAGGGCTCCTGGGTGGCTCAGTGGGTTGAGCACCCAACTCTTGATTTCGGCTCAGGTCATGATCTCAGAGTCATGAGATTGAACCCCAAGTCAGGTTCCGTGCTCAGCAGGGTGTCTATTGGAGATTCCCTCTCCCTCTGTCCTTCCCTCCATTCATGCTCAATCTCTCTCTAAAATAAATAAGTCCTTTTTTAAAAAATCTGTCTCCCTCTTTCTCTTTCTTTTCATTCACACACACACACACACACACACACACAGAAGCTAAGAAAATAACTATATAAACAAAATTGTTAAAATGGAATAGGTCTTTAAAATATGCTATGCATACCCCATGCAGCTTGAACTGAAGAGGAAATAGATTAGCCTGGACAAGAATATTTTTTTTTCCTGGCTGCTTTCACTTTCAGTCATCTTTTGTGAGGAGTTCTTATAAAGCTCATGTGGACAATGATGAACAATGGGCACCAGCCTATCTTCAACACTTCCCCCTCTGCTTTCTTCCCCTGATTCAGAAGGTAGTAAAGCTACTCAAGCCCTTCCCATCATTTTGGCTGGATCAGTGGGGTTTATTTTTCCTGCAGGGCTCCAAGCGAGGCGCTGAGTGTCTCATGGTGAGGACCCCAGCAGGCAGCTGCCAGCAGAGTGGAGGCCGAGTTGAGCAGCCCAGGGAGTAAGTTCATGGAGGAGCTCATTTATCTTCCGCAGGACCCTCCGCCCAAAACCCCTCAACCAACTACAAACTACTTAACCCATCAAAATTGAGAGCTGACCAAAGCCACTCTCCTCCTGGGACTGTAAACCCCCCCACAATCACAAAGATTTGCAAGCTAGCATACTCTTGATTGGTTTAAACTCCTAAAACCCTGACTATCTTCAGATTCAGATTTCTTACATAAATCACTAGTCATTCTCTATACATGGTTAAAGAATGGGAACTGAAGACAAAAAATAAATGAGGAGTCACAGTACTCTCAGGTCCATTTCTCCAGAGATTGAGACTTCTCCGATTGGATAAGAATATTGCAATGTACCTGATTTCCACAGACTCAGAAAGGGGATGTTACATTTCATAATCAAGAAAATGTTTTACTTGAACAGGAATCCAGGAGTTTAAGGGAACTTGAGGAATGCTAATGTGAAAACCTGCAACTTTAACATAGTTAGGAATTCCTATGCCTTTTTGCTATTCTGAAATATACTGAACCATGTGAAACGGTTTGAATAGTGTTTTTTTAACTAAGTCACTATATGTTTGGAGTCCTAAATCACTGGTGATTGGTTATCCTCATTTTTTTTTTTGCCCACTTAATTCAATTGTCACAAATATTTATTGCCTGCTAAGATGTATATTCAAGAATATTGATTATAAAAAACAATATTGATTACAGAATATCCATTAAAATATCAAAAACTAAAAAGAACCTAAATGCTCCCCACAGGGAATCAATTAAACAAATCATGGTCCATCCATAAAGTGGAATAATATGCATCAGTTAAAAGATGTGGGATTGGGGTGCCTGGGTGGCTCAGTTGGTTAAGCGACTGCCTTCGGCTCAGGTCATGATCCCGGAGACCCAGGATCGAGCCCCGCATCGGGCTCCCTGCTCGGTGGGAAGCCTGCTTCTCCTTCTCTCACTCCCCCTGCTTGTGTTCCCTCTCTGGCTGTGTTTCTCTCTGTCAAATAAATAAAATCTTAAAAAAAAAAAAAAAAGATGTGGGATAGGAGTGCCTAGGTGGCTAAGTTGGTTAAACGTCTGCCTTCAGCTCAGGTAATGATCCCAGGGTCTTGGGATCGAGCCCTGAGATGAAACTGAATTCTCCTTCTCCCTCTGACTGCCACTCCCCCTCCTTGTGCACTTTCTCTCTGTCAAATAAATGAATAAAATCTTAAAAAAAAAAAAGATGTGGGGTAGGCTTATAGGCTTAAAGTCTGAACATGGAGAAATATGACTTTGCCAAATGGTTAAGGGCAAGGAGTAGCAGATTATAGAATAGCATTTCTAGTGGGATGCCTTTAAATTAAGTTATAAGTGTGTGTGGGCACATATGTGTGTGTACAAGAGTCTAGAAAATATATATCAACTTGACTTGTTAACAGTGGCTATCTCATGGGTATTACTTTTCTACTATATGATTTTTTTTACAATAAGCTAATCCATTAATCTCTTCATCACACAGTTGAAGTTCATTGTCTTGGGAGCCCACAGACCCCTTGTGTTTGGGTAGTACCACTGGATTTGCTCTGTCTAATGAATTGTAAGCAAAAATGGCATATATCCTTCCAGACTGCAACATTCAGTTGCTCCAGAGCTCTTTTCTTCTGTCATAAAACCCGGTAATATTTGAAATAGTAACCTGAGCATAGGTCCTAAATAAGAAGCTGTGGCAGAGTGGAGCCCACAGCGAACCCACACAGCATGGCACAAGAACAAAACATAAACTCTTCTAAACCTCTGAGAATTGGGAATTGCTCATGAAGAATGTCCTAGTTTGTGCTGACCAGGACAAGTAAGCATTTTTAATTTTATCTTTAAAATAGAGATGTGAAGGGGCACCTGGGTGGCTCAATCGGTTAGACCACTGACTCTTGATCTGGGCTCAGGTTATGATCTCAGGGTCATGAGATCAAGCCCTGCATCTGGCTGCACATTCAGTGGGGAGCCTGTTGCAGATTCTCTCTCTCCTTTTCC
The DNA here is from genome assembly GCA_004023965.1 of Spilogale gracilis. NCBI lineage: Eukaryota > Metazoa > Chordata > Mammalia > Carnivora > Mephitidae > Spilogale > Spilogale gracilis. The sequence goes on along the minus strand of PITA01000104.1, from coordinate 317,233 downwards.
CCTTAAAATACATAAATAAACCTTTAAAAATAGAGATGTTCTTCTGAAAAGCAGCGTGTGTGAGCTTGTCACTGTTCTGGGCCATGGAGATAAAATAGTAAAAAGAAAAAGAAATACCTCATCCTTTAGGATCTTAAATTGAGTCATATTTTTATCATAATATGATTTTTTCATAAATACCCTCTATTAGATTGAAGAAGTTCACTTCTAGTCTGTTGAGTGTTTCCATCATAAAAGGGTGTTGAATTTAAAAAAACAAAACAAAACAAAACAACTTTCTCTGCATCTTTGATGTGATTATGTGTTGTTTTGGTTTTGTTATGTTTTGGTTTTTTGCCCTCTGCTGATATGGTCTGTTATATTAATTGTTTCATCCTTGGAAGGAATTGGTAGATATTTATAGGAAGTGATTTGGAAATTCAGTTTCATCTCATCTCCCTCCTCTTGCTCCGTCCTCTTGTATTCATCAGGATAGGTTAGATAAATGGCCACAAAATCACAGAGGTTTAATGTATTGGCACTTGTTTCTCACTGACACAAGACCACTGTCGGTGGGACAGTTCTCTGTCGCAGACGTGTTTCCTATCCATGCGGTGACTCACAGATCGTGGCTGTTCTGTTCTCATGCTCGCTTCCCTGAAGGAGACTCATGCGCTGTGAGTCTCAGCCCAAGAGTCACACACGTCTCTCATTCACAGATTTCATTGCCCACAATTAATCACACAACCTTATGTTACCACCAGGGGACTAGGAAATACAAATTGTATTGTGCCCAGGAGGGGAGAATATGAAACAGAATTTGTGAACACATAGAATTTTCTCTGCCATAGACTTTGTATATTCTTTCCCCCTTGTTATGAGTTGAGTGGAGCATCCCCTCACCTCCTGCAAAAGATATGCTGCAGGGCTAACCCCCAGTGACTCAAAATGTTGCATCTATTAGGAAAATTGTAGATGTAATTAGTTAAGATGATGGCATGCTGGATGAGCAGGGGAGCCCTTAATCCAACCTGGCTGGTGTTATGTGAAGAGAGACACATAGAATACCCTGTGATTACAGAGGCAGAGATTGGAATGATGCAGCGAGCTCTAAGCCAAGAAATGCCAAGGACTGATGGCCACCACCAGTAACCAGAAAGTGGCAACGAGGATTTCTACCAAAGTCTCAGAGGCCACATGACCTTGCTGACACCCTTTGGTTTCAGGCGTCTAGCCTCCAGAATTATGAAAGAAAAACAATTCCGTGATTTTAAGCCAGCTAATATGTGTTACCTTGTTACTACAGATCTAAGAAACATTGTTACAAAATTTTTACTGAATCCAAGATTACATCAGTGGTAAGACGGGAATTATTTCATAGATGTCTGAGAGAGAAAAATATACTGCCAGTTAAACTATGACCCCCTCTCCTTAATGATAACCCCCATGTTGCATAAATTGGCCACACCACCCTCTCAACATGATACAACATCTTCCCTCTGTACCAAGAGATTTGGCAATGTCTTGTGTCTTCAAGGGTATTGCTTGGCATGTGATAGGTAATCACTTTGTACATCTCTCAGTAACAACATACCATATAGCCGTAGCTACTTGTGGGTTCACTCCCCTAATGTGTCCCATAAAGCACTCCCAGTCTTATGCAAGAAAATACATGATTCCATTCATCCTTCCAAAATTGCTTCACTAATACGAAATTTATGCCCCACTGTTCTGTATCTTTGCCTTTCTACAGTAACTTTCTACAGTAACTCCTTACTTCAACACCAAATGGTACTGCAGGTTCTGAAAAGAAAAAATTTAAACAGCAATTAAACTCAACACATAATCACAACAATGCACATATTCAAACAAAATCGTGACAACATGAATTACCATGGTCAAGTTCATGCCTGCACAGGCGATGACAACTATGTCACAACAGCTATTGTAAGACACTATCAATGCAAGACATATCCCAAATTCAGAGTTTGAAGAAAAACTATGAACTATAGTAATGAAACAACAATACAATCAAGTCAAGCAGTCCTGACCAAGCCCAAGACTTTGCTCTAGAATATTTTCTCAGTGTGATCTGGAGACCTGAGAGATCTTTTCAGAAAGTCTGTGAATTCAAATCTATTTACACAATAATACTAAAATGTTTTTCGCCCGGTCATTCTCTGTCATTAGAGTATGATGGAGCTTTCCAGAGGCTACATGTCATGCAATACCACAACAAATTGAACACAAAATCAGATATGAGAACTTGTGGTCTTTGAGCTGAACATCTTGTCACTCTTTTACTAATTTTTTTGGTTTTGGAGATGTATTTTCATTAAAAAAGAATATTATTTATGGAAATATGAAAGGAGTTTATTATTATTATTTAGGTGAATAGTTAGTAGATATTTTCTTCTCAGTTTCAGTTTCTACCACAGAAAATATGGGCAGATATAATGACTAAATAAACATCCTCAATGACTTTTAAAAGCGTATAGAGAGGGCGCCTGGGTGGCTCAGCGGGTTAAAGCCTCTGCCTTCAGCTCAGGTCATGATCTCAGGGTCCTGGGATCGAGGCCTGCATCGGGCTCTCTGCTCGGCAGGGAGCCTGCTTCCTCCTCTCTCTCTGCCTGCCTCTCTGCCTACCTGTGATCTCTCTCTCTGTCAAATAAATAAATAAAATCTTAAAAAAAAATAAAAGTGTATAGAGATATTGAGATAGAATTTCAAAAATCACTGTTCTTGTAAAACAATGCTTCAAAACTACCTTTGATTTTAAGGATGCACATCTTGGTCCACTGAACAAATCTCACAGTTGAGGTTAGACCCACCCTGTAAGTTTGGATCGAACCCTGAGAAGATTATAATGTCCTACTCTGTTATGCATAATTCAAAAGCGAAAATACTAAATAATAAGATAATTTGATATTTCAATAAGATACATTTATAAACTAGCTTCCTCTTTGTGTGAATATGTCTGTGTGTCCTTCCCCTCCTGTCTCTCCTGTCTTTTGATGCCTGGAGCAGGTGCTCGGCCAGCCTGCAACTTCAGCCACGTGCTGACTTGTCTTTCCACAGCCTGCATCCAAAGCGAAGGTTCCAGAACTCCTTCACATGGTCTTTTTCACAAGCAATTTGCACAACTCTTTCATGAGTCCCTCCCCTTTCATGACTTCCTTCGAATGGGATGCTTTCTTTTCCTGTCATTCAGGTAAGGAACTAGGAAAGCTACATAGCCATCTATTTGGTCTCACAGAACGATATGGGCAGATTCTTTTTCTGTAACTCTGTCAGCTTGAGAGTTCCATTTCAATTAGCAAAATTGTAATTGGTGTGTTAAGTTTGGTCCAAAGTATGGGTGGGTTTTACTTGTCTTTTGAGGTACCTACTGCCCCCCCAATCTTCCTCTTTCTGAAGTATTATCCCATTCAGGTAATATGGAGGGCCATTAACCCTTACTGTAGTATTTATTTTTTGAAGGTTTTATTTAAATTCCAGTGAGCATACATATTAGTTTTGGATGTACAATATAGTGATTCAACACCCATACATTACCTGGTACTCATCACAAGTGCACTCTTAAGCCCCATCACCTATTTTACCCATCCCCCCTCCCTGCCCACCTCACCTCTGGTGGCCATCTGTTTGTTCTCTGTAGTTATGAGTCTATTTCTCTGTTTGCCCCCTCTCTCTTTCTCTCTCTCTCTTTTCCCCCCTTTGCTTGTTTGTTTTGTTCCTTAAATTCCACATTTGAGTGAAATCATATGGCATTTGTCCTTCTCTGACTGACTTATATCACTTAGCGTTATACTCTCTAGCTCCATCCATGTCATTGCAAATGGCAAGATCTCGTTTTTTCTGGGTGACTAATATATCATTTTTTATATATGTGCCACATCTTTATCCATTATTAGGTGATAGCAGCTTTGGATAGGACCCTATGGATGATTTACACTTAGAAAGGTGACTCTTAAAGATCAAAAAGTCATGGGAACCAGGTGGTTTAGTCAGTTGAACATCTGAATCTTGATTTTGACTCAGAGCAGGGTCCCAGGATCATGAGATGGAACTCCACATCAAGCCCCACATCGGGCTGCACACTGGGCATGGAGCCTAGTAAGATTCTCTCTCCCTCTCCTTCTCTAGGTCTTCCTCTACTCCTTCCCCTCCCTTAAAAAATAATGTTCAAAAAGTCACTAAGAATCAAATAAATTAAGCTCTCAGATAAAATGGTAGGCAGTGGGATAATTATCTTTTATCCACCTTAGTGTATCTTCAGATGTTGGAATTAATGGTTAGCATTTATTGAGTGCTTACTCCATGTCAATCACTGTTCTGAACACTTTGCATGTGGTAACTTATTTAATCTTCATAAGTAACCTAGCAGGTAGGTACTATTATTACTCCTATTTTCAGGCACAGAGAGATCAACTTACTTCCCTTGGATCACAAAGTGTAACTAGGAGTCTGGATCCAACTCTAAGCAGTGTGACCTCAGAGTTATATACATAATCACTAGACTATTTTGCCCCTTGAATCACATCCTGGCCAGCTTGGAGGGCTGATATATTTTTTGTTTCTTAAGGGAAAACTATTAACTCTGGTGAGTTTCTAATTTGCCTCAGTTTCAGGCCCCAAATTAGATGTATCTATTCATCCGTGATGAATCTGCCTTCTTCTTCTTAATTCACCTTTTTTTTTTCTCTCTCTCTCACCAAATTTTTGCAGACTCAGCACTCCTCCACCCTTGAATACAAACTCTGTGGGTTACCCACCCAAAAACCTGTTCGCATTTGTTCCCCATCTGTCTGGAATTCCTTTTGAAGATGGAGGCTTGGGCTTCAAAGAGATCCCCGAACATGTACCTTCGTGAATCTACCCATCTCTTCCTGCCAGCCATATTTTAATCCTTTCATCTTACACAAGTCCCCTGGCTACCCCCTACCTCAACAACACCTACCCTGAAGGAAGAACTTAGCCTGAAACAGCCAACCCCATAAAGGAAATGGGTAGCCTTCTAAGTGCCCTCGTGATCTTCAAGGACAGTGCTTGTTGGTTTTGTTCAAGGCCTTTCAGACAGAGCGAACTCCGACCTACCGCCACTCTGCTGATGGGCTGAGGAAGAAGGGGCTTGTCACAAACAGAATGAGCACTAAGTAATTTTCCCTTTCTTTTTGTAAACGATTGCCTTCAGTATACAACAGCTCTTGAGGTGTTCAGGTTACATGCTTATTTTAAGATCTTTTGTTTACTTTCTGATCTTCATAGGTCATTACATTCCATTTAGCCCCAGTGACCCTGTTTATACAATTTTGATATAAATTAAAAAGTGTTCTTGGAGATAACATTAACATTCTTGATCTCAATCTACCACATAAGCAAACAATAGCCTTTGCTCCGTCCTGTATATAATTGTTCAGACTCCAATTTCAGATACAGAAAATCTTATTAAACAGATGTGCTTTTTTACTTCTTATTCTAAGCAGGATGAGATCCCAGTCTATGTAAAGCCCAGGGAAATAGCATATGGGACCTCTGGTAAAATGGAGTCATAGTTCTAATAAAATGTTAGATAGAGTATTTCAGGCTTTACCTACAGAGAAGAGGCGCTTACAGAAATAGTAGGGATCTGTTTCTACATCTTAACTTGATTTTAAAATGTGTTTTCTTCTCATTTAAAACCAGAAGGTATTGTTTCTCTTAAGCTTTTTGATTGTCTTCGGGAGGGAGAGAAATAATGCGTTTTGAATTTGCCTTTTTACCTTATTTTTTAATGAGAGCAGCTCCCAGTTTCCATACTGAAAAAAACATCTTGATAACTACTCTCTTATAAAGGCATATTAATCTTATGAATAATTTCAAGCATTTAGCAACCTATATTTCTGACAAGCCTACTCTGCTGCTACTAGTTTATACTTCAGGAGTAGACACACTTAAACTAAATCCTCAATCTATGTTTTATGAAAATCTTACATTCCTGAGCAAAGAATCTAATCTTGGAATATAGATAAATTAAAAGGCTTGTGCTAGCTCTTTTTCAGGAGTTTATCCTAAGGAAATAATTGGGCAAACTTAAGGAAAGAGATGTACAAGGGTGTTAATTTCTACATCACTTACAAAGGCAAAAAAAAAAAAAAAAAAGAAAGAAAGAAAACAACTAAGTGTCCATCAATAAAGAGCTGCTTAAAAACATTAGGGTAGGGGTACCTGGGTGGCTCAGTTGGTTAAGTGCCTGCCTTCAATTCAGGTCCTGATTGCTCTCCCTCTCTCTCCAATAAATAAATGAAACGTTTAAAAAAATTTTTTAATTAAAAAAATTAGGATAAAACCAGTGGTATACTTTATAGCACCAAAAATGATGATGTGGATCTCTATTTATTGGTGTAAATAGATGTCCATGATACATTTAGTTCATCGTCTAATTATCAAAATAATGACCTAGAATTTAATTCATTATCTAATTGTTAAAACGATCACCTAGAAATCAGTAAAGTATTTTTTGAGTATGCCACTGTGTGTGTGTGTGTGTGTGTGTGTGTGTGTGTGTGCGCGCACATGTGTAAAGAACATTGTTGGCCAAAGTATGTTTTAAAGAAAAAAATCTTTTGGAATAAAGCATTCTTGGGTCAAATAAGTTTGAGAAATTCTACATTTCACCTTCTTTTTGTGAGGACCATAATAAACTTCATAAACTTCCACATGTTAAAGCCTTTGAGAAGTCCTGCAGCAAAAGAAACCCTGTTTAAATGTGTTTAATCCCAATTTTTCCAAGCTCCATTACACATAACTTTCTTTTTTCTTTATTTATTTGAGAGAGAGAGCAGAGTGAGTGAGAACACAAGTGTGGGAGACGGGCAGAAGAGGAGAGAGAGAGAGAAGTAGGCCCCCTCCCCCACCACTCTACCCCACACGCCCAGCAGAAAGCCCAGCAGGAGGGCTCAATCCCAGGACCTGAGCTGAAGGCAGACACTTAATGGACTGAGCCTCCCAGGTGCCCCTAAATACCTTCTTTTAAGCACCCATCAGAAAAAATATCAGCAACTTTTGGCAGTAGTATTGACGATGATTTTTACCTTTGTTTTTGTATATTTTCTAAATTATTTTGCAATAAATATGCATCATTTTTATAATTTTAAAAATAGAGCTATTTAAAATTATTTTTAGTTATGTAGGGGAAAATGACAGATATAGAAGTGATAGATATATTGCTATATAACATAGTATTTTATGAAACATATTTAATTGACAGGTCCTCCTTTTCATAAAAACAAGAAATTAATAGAAATACATAAAAAGAAGGGAAAAAAGAGAAGGGGAAGAAGGAGGAAAAAGAGATAATTGAGAGGACACAACATTCAAGTTTTACTGTGAATATTGCTGTGTGGCCAGTGACAGGTAATTTTTTGTGTAGTGGCTACACCAATTTACATTCCCACCCAAGTGTTTGATCATTCCATTCACTCTTAACCCCTGTCTTGCCAGAACTTGTTATTTCTTGTCTTTTTGATACTAGCCATTCTGACTGATGTGAGGTGACATCTCATGGTGCTTTTTAAAAATTTATGATTGAAGTATAATTGATACACCATGTTATATTAGTTTCAGGTGTACAACATTGATCTTACCATGGTATACATTACTCCGTGGTCACCAAAATGAGTAGTCACCAGCTGTCACTATATAATGCTATTATAATATACTGATTATTCCTTACACTGTACTGTTCCTCTCTGTGACTTACTTTTCTAAATCTGGAAGTTTGTACCTCTTAATCCCTTTCACCTATTTCACCCCCCTCACCCCACCTTCCCTCTGGGAACCACCAATTTGTTCTCTGTATTTAAGATTATGGGTTTTTTGGAGGGGTGTTGTCTGTTCATTTGTTTTGCTTTTTAGATTCTACATGTAAGTGAAATCATCCAGTATTTGTCTTTGTCTGATCTATTTCACTTAGCATAATACACTTTGGGTCCATCCATGTTGTCACAAATGGCCAGATTTCATTCTTTTTATGGGTGAGTAATATTCCATTACACACACACACACCACCTCTTCTTTTTTTTCTTTTTTAAGATTTTATTTATTTATTTGACAGACAGAAACACGGCCAGAGAGGGAACACAAGCAAGGGGAGTGAGAAAGGGAGAAGCAGGCTTCCTGCCGAGCAGGCAGCCCGATGCGGGGCTCAATCCCGGGTCTCCGGGATCATGACCTGAGCCAAGGCAGTTGTCTAACCAACTGAGCCACTCAGGCGCCCCAGCCACCCAGGAGCCCCCACCACCTCTTCTTTATCCACTCATCAATTGATGGACCCTTGGGTTGCTTCCATATCTATTGTAAATCCTGCTGCAATAAACATAGAAGTGCATCTATCTTTTCAAATTAGTGTTTTCATTTTTGGGGGGTAAATGACCAGTAACAGGAATCATGGGTCATATGCCATTTCTATTCTTGATTTTTTTGACAAACCTCTATACTCTTTCCCATGTTGCACCAATTTACATTCCTACCAACAGTGCAAGAGGGTTCCCTTTTCTCCACATCTTCACTGTCCCTTGTTATTTCTTGTCTTTTTAATACTCGCCATTCTGACAGGTATGAGGTGATCTCTCATTGTGGTTTTGATTTGCATTTCTCTGATAATGAGTGATACTGAACATCTTTGCATGTGTCTGTTGGTCAACGATAGGTAATTTTGATCGCTTGCTTCTTCATTTTAAAAGTGTTCTTCATTAAGTATGTATGTATTTTGCAATGAGAAGATTAACAATAATTTTTTTTGTATTTTTGCTGGATTAAGGTGGCACATACGGATTTTAACAGAGAAAAAGAGAAACATACCAAAGGAAGTCATGTTCCATCGTCTCATTTCAAATGTATTCATTGTTGCTTCTATTTCTGAGGCTTTATCCTCTTTAAGTTAAATCTGTTTGAAATAAAAATAATTCCATGTATTGTCCCTCTGAACATTTCCCCACCCTCCTGACTATGCCTCTCTCCCTGCCACCCCGCCCCCACCATGGGCCTCAGCCTGCTCTTATACAACACTTGACTCCATGATGAGAAAAATAAAGAACTATTTTTCCTGCCCAGTCAATGGTCACCCCCAGAATACAACCCACAAAGGACAACATAGGTTTCAGTTACTGAAGAGGAAAACTCCCAAGATGAAAGTTCATCATGTCAGGCAGGTGAGGGGAACTAGTAAAAAAGTATCCTTAGATGTCTTGAAGGAGATATAAATTACAAATGTGTTGACCATTTCTTCTATTTGTCTAGATTATCTTCCCAAGGGAGAATAAGAGGGTTATTTTGATAAGGTATGGATACAGAGTAATGAGGCTTCTAAAACACATCTTAGCTTCCATGACCAAAGGAAAATTGTCCTTCAAAAATTTAGGTAAGGAGGCAAAGCGTATTCCAGTGATGCTTCTGCCACTCCAGACTTTGAAAATCCTTTAATGCTGCGTTACAAGACAGAACAAAAAATCAGTCCCATTTCATTAATATTACACCATAATTTTGAACAAAAATATTATCCCCAACTTGAACATCTACCATATTTATTTTATACCTATCATCTCCAGCTGCTTTGGGAGTCTCTCCAAAAATAAGCCAAACACCAAAGAATAACAAAGTACTTGCTTAAAGTATAAAAACAAACGAAATACAAGAAGCACCACCACAAAAGCTCTATCACAGACTGGGAAGTTTTTCGTAGTACAAATCTTCCTTTAAGTGCTGATAACATTAAAATTTTGCAGGAATAAATATTCATGGACATTTGGGAGTCCAGAAGAGACTAATTTGAATATCTATATATTCAAATATATACTTAAACATACATAGAGAAGAGAGAGTTGTATATAGTTATATAGATGTATGTATACTTATAGGATTATATTTAGCTTTGAAATGTGATTACATCCAATCAGAGACAGATGCACAGATTACAGTCTGCACTAGAAGAGAATCCATGAAAACAGAAACAAGTTTCTGTCAATCATCCTGATTTAGTAAAGCATGAAGTAACGATACTAAGGAAAAATCTTGCATTTGCTGCCTTTATGATATAGAAACTCTGTGCATGAAAGTAGACCATCTAAATTTGTTGTATGGAGTTCTGGAGTATTCAATTTTTGTCATTACACAGAGACAAACTCTAACTCTATGCTTCCCTGCCTCCAAACCTGGACCCCACTGGAATTAAAAGCTATGTCCGACTTTCTGGCAGAAGACAGATTTGTTGAGGAAGAAAATTAAAGGCCACTTAAAGCAAAAAAGCTTTGAGACACTACCTTTTCGCTCGAGATTGATATAACCAATCCTAACAAACAATTTCTTTTTGTGGCACCTGGGTGGCTCAGTTGGTTAAGCAACTGCCTTTGGCTCAGATCATGATCCCGGAGACCCAGGATCGAGCCCCACATCGGGCTTCCTATTCGGCGGGAAGCCTGCTTCTCCCTCTCTCACTCCCCCTGCTTGTGTTCCCTCTCTCGCTGTGTTTCTGTCTGTCAAATAAATAAATAAAATCTTAAAAACAAACAATTTCTTCTTTACATCATGATTCTTCTCTTCAAAAAATGTCAAAGACCTTTCCAATTTAATCTTAAAGCACTGATGTCAAAGTCTTCAAGTGCCAATGATAGGAACACTTGTTTAATATTTTCCAGAATAGCAACTGATTCCCACTTTTCAGGTAAAACTCAGTTGTGAAGGAATGGACTCGCTGACCATCCAGCAGCTGGAAAACTATACCCATCAGACAAATCATCCAGACCAGCTGTTTTCGTAAATAACTGATTGGAGCACAACCACACCCATTTGTTTGCACATCATCAGTGGCCGCACGAAGGCCGAGTCATACCTCTGTCAAAACCTAAAACGTCTACCATCTGGCTCTTTACAAAAAGTTTGCTAATGTCTGGACTAGAGCATTGATTTTGTTTTATAATAAAATAACTTCTAATAATTATTTGTCAATAGTGGTGACTCCACAAATATTTTCCCATTTCGTTGGCTAGAACACTAAGTTAGAGCCAACAGTGCAAGATAAACACTAATGACCTCATGTTTCCCAACATGAAGACTTGTGGGGCTGGTGATTTATCATCTCAGCCTGGCACCACACCTGTTTGCTCTAGATCCACACATATGTATCAGGGACACAGTATGCAATTCACATTTTCTGCCATTTTTACAAGAACAAAGCTCCAGTATAAAGACTTAGTCACATATAGTATTTATAATGATACATCAAAATCATCAAGTGAATTACAAATAAGACATGATGAACTGGTGTTTAGAATGGGAAGGACATTTCTCACCAGGTGCTAATAATTTGAAGGTATATTTGACTGCAGGCTTACATAAGTTGATACAGCGCTCCCTTAATCAAAGGATAGTTAAAAAGAATATGAAATGAGCTGACACATTTTGACGTGATTGCCGACTGCAGATCAGACACATGTGCACCGCACATTGGGAATGCATTGGGAAGGGTTTTCATTCCTTTAAGTTATGGATTTTAAATCAGTTCCTGAGATGAACATTTCAAACGTTTAAGTTTAAAGTTCCAAAACACTAACCCAAACCTGGGAAATGGAACATGTGCATGAAACCCTTTCCCATCCCCGGACATCCCCATTTTACTTTGAATTACAAAGTAAGCTCTCAAAGAACCAGAAGAAAATACAACTTTTGGGTAGAGTGGAGAAGAATATCTAAACAGAAAAGCAAAGGAACAAGCCATAAAGAAAAACAGATAGACACATAACACATTAAAATGCCATATATCAGAAAGAGTCCTACAAACTACAAGGCAAAAGAAAGACATATTTCATACGAAAGGCTATGTTCTTTTTTTTTTTTTTTAAAGATTTTATTTATTTGACAGAGAGAAATACAGCCAGAGAGGGAACACAAGCACGGGGTGTGAGAGAGGGAGAAGCAGGCTTTCCTGTGGAGCAGGGAGCCGGATGTGGGACTCGATCCTGGGTCTCCGGAATCATGACCTGAGCCGAAGGCAGTCGCCCAATCAACTGAGCCACCCAGGCATCCTGAAAGGCTATGTTCTTAATGTGTTGCAAGTCTTTAACATTTATGAAAAAGAAGAAACAATATTTTTTAAATTAGCCATTCAATGAAGGTTGATTGAACTCCTACCCTAATACTGTTGGAGCTTCAATGGGTGACTCCACTGATCCAGGGCAGACATGGGTCCTGGGACGTGAGACTTCTAGTGCTACAACTGGGACAGCCCCATGCAAGCCAGAGGTCAGACAGGCCTGGACTCAAGTTCCTGTTTCACCACCATATGACCTTCTACATGTTACCCCACCTTCATGAGTCTCCATTTCTTCATCTTTAAATGGGTATTAGTCAAGTACTTAATTCTTAGGATTGCAGTGGAGATTAAGCAAGGTGAAGGATAGAGCTCACACACCTGGCATATAGCACTTGCTCAATAAACGGCACCTGTTACAGTTGTCACCATCATTAACATCTCTGTTTATCAGCTGTGAAGGCTTATCAGCTTCGCCTCAATATCTGTTTAGAGAAGCCAGTCTGGGGGAAGGGTTAGTCAAACACTGCTGAGCTCCTCAGGAGAGGTGGTCATTTGACCTAGTTCTGGTCACTGAGGAAAAAACGGGGACATTTTTGGTTGAGACTTTCAAGAAGGCGTCTTAAATACGTAACTTTATGGGGCAAGAGGATGGGGGTTCAGGGGGGCCCTTTTGGTAAATACACTCTGTCCTTTCTTCTTCCACTTCTTCCTGCGCGGAGCACCGCCCCCCTACTGGGAAGCAAAGGGGCTGTCCTGCGACGCCAAGGGCGACAAGGATGTGCTAAGGATGCCTGATGGAAAGACACAGGGAATCCATACTGCCCCCGGCATGACAGAGCCCTTGTACCCAACTTGGATTTCTGACTTTTTGGACTTTTGTTCCATGAGGAAAAATAAAACCTCCAATTGGCTTAAGCTGCTGTTTCCAGGTTTCTGTTACTCAGAGCCAAATGGAATTTCCAACCAATACCAGGCACAAGCCAGTAGAAATACAGGCAAAGGATGTACACCGGCAATTTAGCAAACGAACAAAAACAATGTCATGTATGTCTGTGACAAAACCTATTACATCACCATATAAATAAAAGCATGACACCATGTTCAACTGCCGTGTTGACAATAAAATACAGAGAATAATATTCAAAACACCATACTTAGCAATTAACCAAATGTAACAATTATTTTTATAATGCTATGTACTTTTCTGTCTTCTTTGAAAGAAATAAAATACAATAGATGAACTGGAAACTCCCTTTTCCCTTCTTCCCAATGCATTCACTTCCCTTCCTCTCCACATGTATATATCCTGAAGATGCTTGCGTTCTCCTTATCTAGATTTCTATACCCTTAGTACAGAAGTATATATATGCAAAAAAATATACCATATAACAAGTTACTTATTAATGTATTTTTAACATTCATATGCTGTAATTCCATCCATATCTTTCTATGAACTACTTCTTTAACTCAGTAGTATAATTTTGAGGTTTACCCAGATGTATACATATGTCTAGTTTATTCATTTAAATAATTCTACTGTCTTCCATTGCACAAATATACTATAATTTATTTACCAATTCTTTCTTTGTTAAACATACCTATTTTTCTAACTTTTGCCATTGACACATTTGAATACACAATGAGAAGTCCCTCATTATTGTTTTAATTTGTGTATCATTGATCAGTATGTGTTTATTGGTTGTTTGGTTTTCCTCTTCTGTGAATTTCTTGTTCTTGACTTATGCATATTACCTGGTGGACATTTTGATTCTTAGCTAGTTATCTACGCTCTTAAATGGCATTCCTTTAAATTTTAACATAAAATTAATCAATCTTTTCCGAAACTTTTCTTTTTTTTAATCGAAAAACATTTCACATAATATAAAATTCACCCTTTAACAGTATAGAATTCCATGGTTTTTAGTATATTCAAAGTTATGCAGCCATCACCACTATTTAATTTCAGAACCTTTTCTTCACCTCAAAAGAAATCCCATACCCATCAGCAATCACTCCCCACTAGCCCACCCTCCAGCCCTCAGCAACCACTAATCTCCTCCTGCCTCTTTGGATTTACCTATTCTGGATGTTTCATATATAAGAGGAACCATAAAATATGTGCCCTTTTGTGACTGGGTACTTTTCCTAAGATTATTGGTTTCAACATTCATGCATGTTGTAGCACGGATCAGTCCTTCATTTATTTTTATGGCTGAATAATATTCGATTGCGTAGATATACCACATTTAGTTTTTCCATTCACCAGTTGATGGAAAGTCAGTTTGTTTTCACTTACGGAAAATGCAGCTATGAACGTTCAAGTAAAAGCTTTCAGGGGACATATGTTTTCAGTTATATTGGGCATGTGCGTAGGTATGGAATTGCTGAGTCTTCCGGAAAGTCTGTTTTCAGGAGCTGCCAGAGTGTTTTCCAAAATGTCTGTTCCATTTTGTATTCCCACCAGCCAGGTATGAGGGTTCCAGTTTTTCCTCATACTCCCCAACACTCCATATGTCTATCTTTTTTATTGTAGCCATGCTAGTGGGTGTGAAATGGTATAGTGTTTTATTGTGGCTCTGATTTGCATTTCCCTGATGGCCAATGGTGTTGGGCCTCTTTTCATGTGCTTATTGACCATTCGTGTATCTTTTTTGGGTAAAAACCTCTTGCCAATTTTAAAAATCGGGTTTTCTGTCTTTTATTATTCAGTTGCAAGAATTCATTATATATCCAGGATACTAGCACTTGATTAGATACATGTTTGCAAAATTCTCTCCCATTCTGTAAATTTTCTTTTTGCTTTCTTGATGGTGCCCTTTGATAAAGGCACAGATGTTTTTAATTTTTACAAAGTCCAATTTATCTGTTTCTTTTGTTACTTGTGCTTTTGATGTCATATCTAAGCAAACATTGCCAACTCCAATGTTAAAATTTGTACTTATTTATTCTTCTAAGAATTTTACAGTCTTAGCTTTCCTATTTAGACCTATGATTTATTTTTTAGCTAATTTTTGTGCATGGTGTGTGGTATAGGTCCAACTTCATTCTTTTGCATGTGGGTATCTAGCTGCCCTATCCTTAACGGTTTTATTTTGTGACTAAGAAATTTTTCTAGACCCTAACAAAATAGTTACCTATAATTTTCCCTGAAAGATTGAATCTTTTATTTATACTTTTAGGTCCTTAATCCAGATAAATTTGATTTTGTGGTTGGTACAAAGCAGCGATCCAACATTTTTTTCTTCTATATGGTTATCATTTGACACATGGCATTGTTTTCTAATAAGTCATTGGATTTTTCTAAATTTTAATATTTTGTTTTTTATTTCTACAATTTCTATTTGACTTTTTTTTTTTTTTTACAAGTGTGGCTCTTTTTCTCCCATGATCTTTAAATGGTTCTTTGTGACTTTAATTTCTTCTTTTATCTATAGTCAATTAACATTTTGGAAATATTGACTCATTTAGATTATTCCATAATTTCCAATTTCAAGGCCGCTGATCTCCTATTTGTTAGAACTGTTGATTCTTCCCCAGGGAGGCTCCTATCTTCATTTGTGAAGTCATCCTTTACAGGAGTTCCTTTACTAAGGAGTCTGGCAGGAAGGAAGGATATTAACAGAGCAATTTCATTTGCTTCTGCTACGATCCTAAGAGTATTGCTTATTTTGTGGCTTAATTTAGGAAAATTTATGGACTTGAAGTCCCCAAACCATGTGAACAGGAAACTTCCAGACCCCTCTCCTGGTCATGGTGTTTTGATTTCCATCAGATGACTCTTCCATATTTTTTCACATGGGGCCCCAGCATAGGAAAAGATCATATTCACTTCCTTGGACTAGTAGACGATTTCTAATCCCCTTTTTATGGTCAGGGCACCTTTCAGACTGCTAGCTTTATCCAAGATTAGCATTAATACTGCTTTGGGGTGGGGGGGAGCCTAGGTGGCTCAGCCGGTTGAGCGTCTGATTTGGCTCAGGTCATGACCGCAGGGCTCTGGGATTGAATCCCGCCTCAGGCTCCTCACTCACACGGGAGTCTGCTTCTCCCTCTGCGCTTCCCCCTGCTCGTGCTCTCCCTCTCTCAAATAAATGAATAAGACGTTTTTAAAAAAATACTGCTTTTTTTTTGAATACATATGAACAAATGCTGTTAAGCTACCTTTAAAACACGGCAACATAATGAATGTTTGTAGATATCAAAGCTAAGCAGCCTACTACATGAAAACAATACATTTATTTATGATAAAGCCTTATAATGGGCATTGTACTTTCAAACTTGGAAAGGAAAGAGCCAAAATGTAGACCTTCATCACAAAATGGTTGAAGAACAATATAATCTCCTTTTACCTAGAGCAAAAGTAACTATCACTCTGCCTCCTCCGGTCTCTAAAAAGTATTTCACACCACTTGAGGTTCACTGTTGTAAGAGAACAAATGCATAAAGAATAGGCATCAAATTGTTTAACACTGGACAACAGTTTGCCAACTTGGAGTCAGGGGAATATTCTGTTTTGCATATGACACCCACATCTACTTATACACATCAACAAACTTTAAGGAAAATTCCATCAGTTCCTTTTCTTCAATCCTATGTCTCTAAATGAGTAATGTTCTGTAGTTGGGGTTTTTAAAGCAATTCCATTCATCACTCTTTGCCATTCACCAGTTTTATAATATCTCTACCTTGTGGATTATAATCTATTTTGTGGAGGATTTAACCTAGTATCATGAGTACTCAACAAATAACCAAAACCTACTTAAACATGGCAGCTGTCATAATGTCCCCATGGCATTTCCAACAAGCATAAATAATCCTGAAGTTTTCTACAAGTCAAATAAATATTATTGCTAGTGTTATAGAAAATTGTTTTACATGGAAATGTCATAATGAAACTTTCTTAATAAATTACAAATCCCTACTTTATCAGAAAGTTCTGATTGCTGTTTATGAGGTCTCATAAGACAAGGACATTAGCCTCTAGGAACAACCAACTCTTTGAGGGAAATTCAAAACGGAAGAATTATGAGCCAAAGGATGGTAGGCTGTAAGACATATTGAAGCCTCTTAGAGAATCTTCGAATAAATTCAATAATACTTGTTAGGGAAAGCAGTTTCTTTCTATTTTACTCTATTGTGAGTTCCATTTTTTGGAAAAGTTAATTAACAAAGACCAATTATTTGCCTTCTTGGGTTTAAAAAATAGTCCATTTAAGTATATGCAAAAATGTGTTTAACGTAGTGCAAATTTTATCACGTCTTCACAGAAACACATACATCAGTAGCAAGATAATAGGCGATGAGTAACATTTTCTCCAAGCTATTAAATTCTTTTAGTGTTCTACGGTACAAGGAAATGTGGATCTAATGTGAAGTTATACTTTTAAGCATTCTTATCTTGAGCTCTCTAGTGAGTAATTATTATAGAACATTTGTAACTCTTAGTAGAAAAATCTCCCATTTTATATTCCTGCAAGTTGGAACCAAAAGAGTCTGAGAGTTTCTGACACTGAGAGTTCTAATTCTCCTAACACAACGAAACTATTAGAAGTTTGACCGTTAGCCAATATGCTGAATGTCCTTTATGTTTCCTGTTCATTTGGGATGGGATCATGGGAAACGACCCTGAAGCACCCCTGACGTCGCCCCCTGAAGAACAGAGGATTGAAGGCTAGCAATTGCACAGGTGCAACTTTCTTGACCCGGTGCTCATGTTACAGCAGGTGAAGAATGACTTTACTCCAATTCTAAAAACACAGGAGATGACCCAGAGTCCGAAGTCAAGAGAGAGAGGTGGGAGGTCTGAAACATGGGGAATCTTATTAAACCAATCAGTCAGGAAATATTTATAAACTGCCTAAATGTGTTTAGTGTTATATTACACAAGAAAAGATCAAACACCGAGGATAAGAGGAATATAAATACTTGAAGAAGAAGAACATTCTTGCTACATAAAGACAAAATTTGCCTCAAAAGAAGGAACCAAAAGGCAAAGAGGATACAAGTAAAACTAGAAGTACGAAAGAGAGAAACCACTGAGAAAGAGAATTAGATATAAAGAACTAGTCCAAACGCAAAAATGAATAATTTTTATAAAAAGTGACTGCTAAGGAGGACGGCACCTGCCCAGAAGAGGAGGGGAGAATTGAAAGAACAACACCTCATCTGAGATACTATAATGTGTGAACTAGGGGAGAACTGGGGGTCTGACCTTCTGCTCCCTCCAGGAAGAAAGACAACTGTCCTGCCTTCAGGTCACACAGAGAAACAGACCTCAGACTAGAACCTGAGTCTTGGACTCCCATGTTGCCACTTCCAGTGCAACTCTAGTTCAAGGTCTCAAAGCAAAAGAGAGAAATCATTAAAAGCCTTGGCCATAAAGGGGAGAGAAGGGTTTGGGGACAGAAACGGGGGACATGAGTGAAGGACACAGCAGCAAAATGTCACTAGTGCGGCCAGAATTCGAGGAGATCCAGGCAAGCAGAAGAGGCTGCACATTTTATTTCCACATGCCAAATAATTATCTGAGTTTTAAAATGCCCATTTACCTAGGATGCTTGACTCGAGCGCATGTGTGTACGGACCCTTGGCTTTTTTTCATAACCCCCCACTTTTCTTCCCCGCTCATAGGCACTGAAATACAATTTGAGAAACACTATAGCACATCCGACCTTTTTCAAATCTCCCAGACAAACTCCAAACTCACCAGCCTTCCCCATCTCAGGAGTGTGAAATCTTATTTTCCAGTTCTCTGCTCAAATTTAACAAGCCACCTCCTGCTTAACCTTCCTCTGTGAAACCTGAAAGCATCAGCCCATTGTACGCCCAGCCCTTGCTCCTCAGAGCTCTCCCTCTCTCCCCATCAGGAGCCCACAGAACCCCGATTTCAAACCTCTGACAATTGCCCTCCACTACCCAAAGTGTAACATAAAGCTTTAACTTCGATCTTTGCACCTTAAATTCAAAGGCATCTTTCTAACCATCTTCTCATCCTCTGACTTGAAGACAGAAACATTTAGACTGCATTTAATTATCTCCAAACTATCAAAGATTAAATGATTAAATGAATCTATGCCTACACGGGGTTTTGGCTGATAATATTGTTGTTGTTTCTGCTTCCTGGTGAAGACGTACTTAGTGAAAACACAACGGCTCTCAATTAGGCAGCTGGGTGACTTATAAATATATATTTATGTTTGAAGCCTAAGTGGCCATTGGCTTCCCTACTGTTTTACTTAGCTAACAAAACAACTCTATCAAAGTAAGTATTATTCCAAAACCCAACTTCCTGTGCAGAATGCTCCCATGTGCTCCATCAGTCTGGCTCTCTGATGAACTACATCGTTTCTTATAAACTGTCCATGGCCCATAAATTTCCAAGCATAAAGGCTATTACTGTGCTGTGCAGATCTGCTGAGAATTTGGGCCTTTCGAACTCCGTTTTACCTGGTTGGAAATGAGACAGGGGAGAAAGTCCGTCTGCAAACTTCCTCTCTCCTGTCCTCCCCAGACCCACTCCCATGTTGATCAGGGAGAATTATTTAGTGCACACAAGCCCGGAACAAGGGTTTATTTTGACTAATTTTAAACAGCTTTCTGCATCAAATTGACAGATTCTTTCTGCAAACGCTACATACTAGAAAAGAGAAAAGAGAAACTGGGGCAATTTTCTAATTAATCTGGGAAGCGCGGATTGGAAAACTCAGAAGTTTAAAAAAGATCTTTTTTGTGTGTGTGCTAGCTAAATAACTCTTGATGACAGTGGGAGAGGAATCATAAGACAAAGCTTTAGAATTCCAGTGAATGGCTAAATCTAGTCCATATCAGTACAAATTAAGTACTCGAGACCATAAAATAATCAGAATGTGAGGCTGTGATCAAATTTCTTGTTGAAAAATGAGTAACATTGTCGGACAACATCACACTCACCATTGACATCATCTGCTTACGTTTGTGCTTTACAGGTTACTGACGGTTCATAGACATGATCTCATTTGATCTCTATGAATAGGTACAAAGGATTTAGGAGAAACGGGGCACTGACATGTCGTCGTCCCTGAGATTTCTTGACAACCCATCACCAACTTCATTCAGTTTCAGTTAATGATGAAAACAACACTGGTGATATCGATAGGAGCTAGACTATGCAGCATGACCTTGAGACCAGGGTATCACTGAGCATTTGCTACAAAGGAAATTAAAACATAAGCTGATGCTTTCCAAAGCTAAACTGCTTAAGATTTATCAGCATTAAATCTGATGGTTTCAAGAGCAAATTAATACATCTCAGAATTTTTATGGCAAATAGGGAGGATTCCCCAAGGGAAGGAAGGGAGAAGGAAGGAAGGGAGGGAGGAAGGGAGGAAGGGAGGAAGGGAGGAAGGAAGGAAGGAGGGAAGGAGGGAAGGAGGGAAGGAGGGAAGGAGGGAAGGAGGGAAGGAGGGAAGGAAGGGAGGAAGACAAAGTTAGGGAAGGAAGGAAGAGGGTAGGAGGAAGGGAGGGAAAGGAAGGCAGTGAAGGAGAACACTCTATTTCAGACATGACTTTTCCATAGGTTTGTTTTCCCTTGTGCTAAAGAAGCAGTCTCATCTCACCATCCTCTAACCCAGAATCTGTCTTTGCACCTTCACACTTCCATTCACTTCTCATTAAGTAAACAGCGAGATGTTCATGCTATTGTTAGTTTCTTTGACACAGAATTTACTGTTTTGTTGAAGAATTCTTCCTGGCAATACAAGGAAATGGTGGTTGTTTGTGTGATGTATTTCGTCAAAGGGAACTAGTAAATTCTGGGGAGAAAGGAGGAGTTTTGCTTTCTTAATACCCTGAAAACCATTAAAAACTTTTTCTCCAGGCAATTATAATCCTAATAAGAAAATATTCATCGAGTAAAGTAATTGTACCTAATCTAGAGGATTTGAGGTAGAGGAGAACACAGAATAAAACACCACCTCAATACCTCAGTGCCTGGGTCTAAATATTCCTTCCAGTGAAGTCCTACTTAACTAAATTTCTGTTGCCTTCGTGCTATCATGATAGTTTTCATTTTCATTTCTGGAAAAATATGGTTTATTGTGCTATATAACATGTACTCCACAACAAGTAAGATCCAGCAGTGTCATAATTTTTTCCAGATGTAATTCTTTTCACTATTTATATGTAAGACTTTCACTAAAATTCTCTTGCTAGGCAAACATTCAAAATTAATAATATAATTTTTAATAGAATCACAACCATTACATGTTATTGAATGATCTGTAAAATCTTGAAATAAAAATCCCAGGTGACTGAAATAAGATGTAAAACCCAGCACAGTAAGTTGTCATTGTTTGCTCTGGAATTCCTTCATTTAAAATGCTTATTATGGTGTACAAGATGAGATTGTTCTCTCGTGCAAGTTTTCTTTTAAAAAGATCATAAAATCTCACTGTGAATATTTAGCTGAAGAGTAGTAACATAGTGTCAAATATTTCCTTCCACAGCATCATGGTGCAACACTTTGCTTTTTGACATCTGTCCAGACAGATGTTTAAAACTTCAGTTCTTCAAGACTTTTTTTAAGTTTTATAGAAAAAGATCTGGGAATCATTTTTCATACCAAACCTACTTTTGTGTTACAAATTCACTGTCAACAATTTAATTAATTGAAACACAGACAGAGAACCAGTGATTTATACGGGTCTTCTACGAAGCATTTGGTCAAAAGGAGAAAAAAAATCTACAATTAACTTTTCTTACTGACATATCATCATCAATCTCCTTGTCTATTTACATGGTTTATGCGCATATGTAAAATAGTTCCTCATTTTGATTATTTTCTTGATTTGATTGTGGCAAGTAACTTTACCTTAAAAAGGAATCATTCACCTTCCAAGTAACCGTGGCCACGTTTTGTGAGCAAGTCTTTAAAAAGTAGCCCTGAGTTATCCTTCTCATATGCCATAATGCCGCTGCTAAATATAAATGTGATATATTTCTTTTTAATTAAAAGTAGTTGTATTGTGGTGTGATTTTTAATAACTTCACTGTCTTCAGATTTCTACATTTTAGATTCATGTTGAAACTTGTACACCACCACATGCTGATTGCAAAATTCATTACCACGTAAATCATGTTTTAGTGATAGTCCTTTAAACAAAGTTGGTTTGATTGCAAGGTGCTCGCTGGTTGGCTTTATTTATTATGAAGGTTTGTCAGGCAGAGCAGTTAAGTTAATCAGTACCCAATAAAAGATTTAAGCCTATAGATATGTCACCCAATGTATTACCAACAAAGGTTTGGGGCTTCTTAATAAACACTCATGAAAGCATGTTGTAATGGTTACTTCGGAAACCTGATTTCCATATTGCATGTGAAGTTGAGATTCCCTAGTTCTGTGGAAAATAAAGAACAGCATACATTATTTTCCTGAGTTTTATTATCTGACTAGATGTCCATAGAAGATACTTAACTTGATTTGCTTTGGAATCAATATGCAGTTTGCTATTTCTGTTTTCCTACATGGTTTAGTGTGCTGTCACTTAAAATAGAATAAGTCTTTCACTTAGCCTGTGTCTCTTGTACGCGTAAACTATCAGTAACTTTCAACAAGGGTAAGCAAACCCACTCTTGGAGGGTTGTGATGTTCCAATCCTTTTATTGGGTATTTTATGGAAGAAAATCATGATGCCCAATGCAATTGGGACTAAATTCAAATGGATGGGCAAAAGCTCCTTTTCCTTCACTAGATCATTTTAGAAAATAAACAAAGAGTGCAGAACATGCTGCCTTTAACAGTAGAGTTTATGTGCAAGCTGTGAGACTGAAAAATCTCCGTGTCTCAGTTTCCTCATCTTTAAAATGGTGCTAGGGGAGGGAGGACGAAGGATTAAAATAGATCATACCCAAATTCCTGGCAAATACTGAAATTGCATGATCTTATGAATCCATTGACAGTCATCATTTAACTCCACGGAGAACACATTTTTAGCTCCAAAGCGAATGCAATTGCCACACACAGGGTGTATTTTCAACACCAGTGACCAAAAGTGATTACTTGGTACTTACAGATCCTGTTCCCACAAAGTTAAGGGGATCTCTAGGGCTTTTGTCTAGAAAATTCAGTTCAATCTAATTTATGATAGGGCCAGACAATCAAAGTTTACGGGCAGAATTAATATTCTCACCCATTTTTGTCTGATTTATCCAGATGATTGCTCAAATTTCCACGCCCTTTTGTCAGTATCTCTAAATATTCTCTCTGTATTTGTCTCTATAAGGCTTTAGGGGGTGAAGTTTGAGGTGACTTTTTTTGTTTTTTTTTGTTTTGCTGGTTTGTCTTTTGTCTCTGTTTCGGGGGGGTCTATTTATTTTAACTCCTGCAGTCAACAAAGGAGATACATAAAATATTCTCACCAAGGACAGTATCTTTTCCTGAGGTAAAATAATTATAAATAGAGAAACCAGGAGACCATGACATTTGGCTCTCTTTAAATGAATTTTCAGTGAAAAGCTCCTTTCCAGCAGCTCTGGTTCTTATGCACAAAACTATGTCTTCCTAAAACCCCTTCCACTTGTGCCCAAAGTTCAGTATGTCAGGAGGACAGGACTATCTGTGTCAGTTTTGTGCTTGATGTTAAAATAAGCATGGGGAGAGGGAGTCCCACCTAGAGTAGTTTTGAGTTTTGTTCGACGCAATAATTTTTATCACAAAAACATCGTACTCGTTCCAAATCCGTTTGTAGCATGACCTTGAAAGGTGTGTAGTCTCTGGTGAATTTGATAGGAACAGCTTTAGAGCAGGAAAAGCTTAATTTCTTCCAAATGCATCTTTCTTTGAATGAAAGAGTAAGGGGGGGACTGAATATGTGTTAATGTGTTTTAACTGCTATACGTGCTTTAGCTCAAAGAGATATTAAAGGATATAAAGGCCCAAAATATTCCGCTGTGCATATTTCCATGATAACTTAATAATTTGTAAGGTAAGCACATTCAACCAAATGCTGAGCCAGTAGACTTAGAGCTTTGCAGGTTTTCCCAGGACATCAAAATGTGCCCAAAGGAAGCTACGCATATTTTTGGAAACTGTAATTAGAATTGCCTTGTTGCACATAATAGAAAAACCCAAGGTAAAGGTGACAAACAAGGAAGGAAAGAAAAGGAAGGAGGAAGGGAGGGAGGAAGGGTGAGAGGAAAGGAGGGAGTGAAAAAGGGAGGGAGGAAGGGGAAAAAGGAAAAGGAAGGAAAGATAGAAGGAAGGAATAGAAAGGAGGAAGGACAGGAGGAAGAAAACAAGGAAAGAAGGAAGAAGAGGAGAGGAGAGAAGGAGAAAGGAAAGGAAAGGAAAGGGGGAAGAAAACAAGAAAGAGAGGGAGGGAGAGAGGGTAGGAAGAAGTTCATTTCCTTCTCATGTAAAAATAAAGGTCAGCTGCCCAGGACTGGCCGAGTGGCCCCAAGTTGTCATCAGCCTCCTGTCTTTCTACTCGATCATCCTTGAGGTGGTTTCCATCCTCAAGGTCAATGCATGGTTCAGGACAGCCACTACAACTTGAGCTATTATGTCTCAGTTGCTGCACTAACAAAGTAGGAATAACAGAAGGACAACAGGATTTCCTCCTAGCTGAGGCAACTCCTTTTAAGCAGCTTTCCCAGAATTCCACAGAGTGCCTCTGCTCTTTGGCCAGAGCTCCATCACGTGACCGCACGTAGGTACAGCAGAAGGTGGGAGCTATCTCTAACTCTGGGTGGCAGGAGACCCGACTAAAGGTCTCTTTGGCAGGCGGAGGGAACGGACAAAAAGAAGCCTCTGTGACAGGAATGCTTAAAGGACTAGGGTGTGAAATATTTTTCGAGGACGATTCCAAGAACACATTTTTTTTTTCTCAGAAGGGGGGAAGAGGTTTGCCGTTGACCGCTAGCCCTAATGCCAAACTGTGGAATACAGGTAGTGATGGGTAAAGTGCTAAAAGTCTCCGGGGCTGGACCTCGCTGAGTCTGGCACAAACCAGCTTCCACATCGTAAAAGAAAATGTCCATCTGTTGCCAATTCTTTCAGCTCACTGGAGACATTACAGGGGTGAAGACTGAGGTGTGGCAGGACCAGACACCCAGAGAGTTGGTTGGCATCTATGCTAACCACAGGAAACAGCATGAAAGAGCAATAGGGTTTGGGGCTTTGACATCACACAGACCTGGTTTGGAATGGGAAGTCTGCCTTACTCCTTAACCCTTTTTATCCTGGGCTTCGTTGCCTCCAAAATGAGGGAAGAGTTATGTCTCTTACAGTCACCTATGATATTATAGTAGGAATTACACAAAGCACACATGCTCGGTAAATAGTAGCTATTAGGACTAATTAATGCATGTTTTACACCTGTTTAGAACAAGATAAGCAACCAAATGCTGCAGAGATCCAGAGGGTGGTGTTCACTTTGTTTGCCTACTAAATATGTCTCAACTTCTTCCTGTCTTTTCTCCTGCATTCTTACCATCTGTTTCCAGCCCAGGTTTTTAATTCTCCCTTACCACAAATTAGGGCTCTCAACTCGATCTGCTTAATAATATCATGTAGACTCGTAATTTATGAAAAGCGCATGCTCTAAGAGTCATAGTTACAAGAAGAAGGACAGCATAATGATAAAGATCTTGAACTCTGGCATCAAACCTGAAACCCTCACACCAACATTTGGTCGAAGGTCCTTAACTTCATCAGGATTCAGTTTTCTCATCTGTAAATTGGAAATAATTCCACTCTCACAAGTCGTGCATGTCAAGCACCGAGGTCAAAGTTTGGCACATGGTACGCAATGAATGGTGGCGATCGTCCTGCTGTGACGAGGAAGGTTGAAGGGAGGAGAAGTCACACTCCCTGGGCTTCCTCTACGCCAAGCACTGAGCTTTATATTGAAATTGTATATCGCTTTTCCTCCTTCCACTGATCCTACGAGTTATGAACCTTTCTTTTTTTTTGGATTTTATTTATTTATGAGAGAGAGAGAGAGCACACAAGTAGGCAGAGCGGCAGGCAGAGGGCGAGGGAGAAGCAGACTCCCCACTGAGCAGGGAGCCGGAGGTGGGACTCGATCCCTGGACCTTGGGATTGTGTCGTGACCTGAACGGCAGGCGCTTGACCGACTATGCCACCCAGACGCCCGGAGTTAAGAACCTTTTTATGCAGAGGGGGAAACTGATGCTTGGAATCACAAAAGGACTTGCCAAAGAGAGAACAAATCAATCACAGCAGCACTATTTGGTCCCAGGTCTGTGTTTCCAAAGGTCATGCTCTTTCTACTTATTCACCAGAAGGAAGATGGCATACCAATTTTTAATTCAACCTCTCAGTACACCAAAGAGACAGAGCAAAATTTAGGACACAGGCTATAATGATTACTTTCAGCATTGAATTGACCTCAAGAAATGTTTTCAACGTTGGCATAAATAATTCTCCTTTTAAATATGGGGTTTATCATCCAACTTATTTTTTTTATCATCCAATTTATTTTCAATGTCAAAAGGGTTCAATTGCCATGGAATTTTAGAAAACCTACTGCCAGTGTAGTTTTTTAAATGATAATTTAAATGTTATTTTTATTGTGCCCTGAACTAAAATTTCCTTTAGATGACTATCATTTAAATATCATACATGGTCCTGAAAGAGTTAAGTAAGATGGACATTATTTTTTTTAATGAAATCTCTCATGCAAAAAACACATGTATTTATAGATCTTCTGGTAATTCTCTACATTAATTCCTTGACCTCAAACTGACCAGAGAAGGTCAGCAATCCCTGTCATGTCCCTGAGTGGTACATTTTCATCTCTAACTTAGCTGAAAAGTACATAAAAGCACAGGCAGTCAGAAAGCCCCCATACAGCTATACAGCTGAGTGACCCCAAAATGCAAGCTAAGCCCTCCAAGGTCAATTGTAATTTATGTTCAATTAACTGGCTCAAGAAACCCATTTAAGACAGAAGCCAGAAATTAGGAGACCCATTGCTTCACTTTCTAATGGGGAGCATTTCTGGAAAAACCGCCATCAGGGATCCAAAATGAGAGGCTCTTAGCAGGCTTTTCTTCTAACTGAACCCACTTAAGTCTCCTCCATACTCCTCAACTGACCACACAGACTCCATCTAAGGATATGCTAGAACCCGGGAGGATTTGGTTGGAAAGTCTACTGTTCCTGAGCTTGGCAAGTGAACAGGATTACCAAGCTCAGTCTCCATTCCACCACGGAAGGCACCAAGTTAAGCTTCCTCTAGGACACCTGAGAAAGACAAACAAGGTAGTGGGAAGGGCTCCCGTAGGTCAGGTCTTTCACACCTGAAAAAATTTGAACATCAAAAGAAATAACGAAGTAATAAAGCAGAACCCATTAAATAAGAATCCATGAGTCTATATTGATAGAAAGAAGTAAATGAATAAATAAATAAAGGAGGGAAAAGAAAAGCTCTTCCTTTAAATAGAATGCCAACTAATGGCCACAATCACCAAACTGTGGAAAGAGCCAAGGTGCCCTTCAACAGATGAATGGATAAAGAAGATGTGGTACATATATACAGTGGAATACTATGCCTCTGTCAGAAAGGATGAATACCCAACTTTTGTAGCAACATGGACCGGATTGGAGGAGATTATGCTGAGTGAAATAAGCCAAGTAGAGAAAGTCAAGTATCACATGGTTTCACTTACTTGCAGTGCATTAGGAGTAATAGAAAGGACAGTAGGAGAAGGAAAGGAAATGGGAAGTAAAGGGAGAAGAGGGAGATGAAACATAAGAGACTTTGGACTTAGAAATGAACTGAGGGTCTTGGAGGGGGGTAGTGGGGGGATGGGTGAGCCTGGTCGTGGGTATTGAGGGCATGTATCGCATGGAGCACTGGGTGTGGGGCATAAACAATAAATCTTGGAGCACTGAAAATAAACAAGCAAACAAATAAATAATAAATAATAAATAAATAATAAATGCCAACTAATGTATTAAAATGATGGAGTCAGAACATCATCAATGGATGTGAAAACCAGTGAACAAATGTTTGATAAGGAATAGGACATTACATAATAATCTCAAACTATCTCCCTCTTGGCAGACAGCACCTTAGTCAAGGCAGCAAAGTTGACATCACCACGGCTGGGGCCGACCTGCAAGCCTGCTGATTCCCTAGACGGAGGGCACGCCATCTCTTCTGCAGTGCTCCTGCCCAAAACACACAACCTGAAGCCGGTCGTAAGGAAACATCAAACAAACCTCAACTAAGGGACAGCCCACAAAATAACTGGTCTGTACTCTTCAGAAATGTCAAGGTCAGGAAAGACCGAGGTACTATTTGTTCTAAATTTAAGGAGACTAAAGAGACATGACAAGTAAGATGTAATGTATGTTCCTGGATTCGATTCTACGTCAGGAAAAATGACATAAAGGATGTTATTATGGCAACTGATGAAATTTGAATATGGACTGTGGATTAGAGAACAGTATTGCATCTATGTTAAATTTCCTGACTTTAGTAAATACTCTGTTACGTAGAAACAGAAAAAATGTTCTACAGCACAGCTGCAATCAGATACTCTAGGAATTTGACAAGCTTTCAGAAAGGCAGCCATAGGGGAAGGAGGCTTTCTCACCATGCTTTCTGATGACCCATCCCCATACATTGCATGTAACTTGACGTTAGGTTCTAGAAGATTTCCCCCTGAGGTAGCATCTACATTATCTTTCAGAAATTAAATCATGGGAAAATTTGTAGGGAAAAACATCATTGCCTAATGTAAGACTGAAAGCAAAAGTCGACATCAAACTTCAGTAGACATCCCCTGAAACTGGGAATCCCGCTCCAGCCCCTCATCAGGAGAGAGATCCTCCCGCTGACAGTGATCTTCATCCCCGAGGCAGCCCAGGAGCTTCTACATTTACAACAGGAAAACTTAAAAGAGCCATTAAGTGAAACCATACAGTGGCTACTGCAGTAATCATAAGATTTAAATATATTGTATAGTATATTTTTAAAAACACCACAAAGACATTCATTATTTAAGTTGATGCTCACAAGCACCTGTAATGCAGGCCTGAAACATAGCATTCACCCCTATTTCACGAGTGAATAAACTGGCGAGTCCCATGACCGACTTCATCAAGGTGACATAATTAGTAAGTGAGGATGCTAGGATTCGTTCCTAAAGTTTCCCAACTCCTAATCCCCAGTGTTATTCCCAAGAGCAATGACAGGAAAATTCACGGGAAATAAACACTTAATGAGCGATCATTCCCCTGCTCCTGGCAGGTTCGGTATCCCACCCGCTGTGTTTGTAAAGCAGACTTTAGAATTCAGGATCCAGTGTTCTCAGTCAACAGGTACTGATAGATTCACAAAACAAAGTCAGAGCTGGTTTTGGTCTTCGGCAACATCTCTGGTGGAATCTGATATCAACATATCATTCACAGAAACATACAACTCGATGCCAAGGTGAGTCTCTCATCAACATTGTGTGCCTAGGAGAATTTCAGAAAATCATTTTTAATTAAAAGTGCCAAACATCAGAATCAATCTGAGAGACGCTCAGTACTAAAGAGAATTAACCAGATACGATGACTGGCCTACATTTCCCAGGAACGAAGGAAGTGAAACCATTAATTTAACCTTTGTGTTCAGGTGCAGGTATATTTCCTATTAAACATAATGAAAATGCTGCCTACAAACCCCATAACCAAACTTCATAAAAAAAATGCAGCACTGTCATTTGAAACGTATTGTATTTTAAGAATGACTCCAGTAGAATTCATGCACGTGTGGATATGGTGGGAGGGGATTAAGTTCAGAGATAGCCGGGAGCAGAGAAGAGGGATGAAGTCACCTCCCACGGAAAACCCTGCAAAAGTGTCTGATAAATTTGATGAATAAATAAAATGGAGGTAAATGCAGGATTTTCTTAGCAGACATATCCTATGTTTGTTTTTATATTAAAAAAAAAACAAACAAACCCGATGTGCCGACTACTTCTCAAATAGTTGAGAGATCTAAACGAAATCTCCCTGTATTAGTTTGTTAGGGCTGCTGGAACAAAACACCACAGACTGGTTGGAGATGAGATGTAGACAACAGAAATTTATTCCCTCCCAGTTCTGGTGGCTTAAAGTCCAAAATCAAGCTTTTGGCGGGTTTGATTTCTTCCGAGTCCTCTCTCCGGGGCTTGTAGATGGCTGCCTTATTCCTGGGTCTTCACATGATCCTTCTTCTCTGGTGTCTCTTCTGCATCCAAATTTCCTCTTCTTTTGAGGACTTCTCCTATTGGATTTGGGCCCTCCCCATGGCCTCATTTAACCGTATTTACCTTATTAAAGGCCCCATCCCCAAGTACGGTGACGACCTGAGGTACCAGCAGTGAGGCTTCAGCATATGGATATGGGGGAGAGGGGAGACACGATTCAGCCCACAACACTCTTATTGCCTGAAGCCTCTGCCCATTCAGGGGAGGTTTTGATCCAAGTGGCATCAAACTTCAGATGAAATTTGACTGGCTTCCCCAAACCAAGCTGAGTTTCAGATTTTCACCAAACCCATGTCATTTGGGCTAAATTATACACTTTTATGTCTACCACACCAGCCTCTTGTCTCCTGAGCGCCTTGTCTTATGCTTCACTCTTGCTCTTGGTCCCCGCTGTCCTCACAACAGCCTGCTGGCTGGTTTCTTGGCTCCCTAATCTTCTCCCCATCCCTTCACACTGTCCCTCAGGAGGTGGACATCTAAGAGCTCACGAACCAAGCTATCCCTATTATGTGCGAGTAGAGAAAATCTTGGAGTTAACCCTCTGAACATGGAGTTGGTGAACAATTTCTACCATGTTCATGAAAATGACTGGATCGATGTCCCCCCTGGTTTTGTGGCTGATTGAAATAACAGTATAAATCAACTGAGGTATTCAAGGAGTCTTCCTGTATTTCTTTGGAGAAGAGCCATTTGCTGACAGGCAGCCCTGTGCCTGTATGAGCCTTAACGACACTTTTATTTCTGCAGGGTTAGCCCTACAATCCGTATTACCCCGGCCACTGGGGGTTAACGGTTGCTAACAAGTCAAGCTGTTACACATGCCACTGGTTATTTCACACGGTTAACTGTTACGATTTTTCAACTCATGGCCCGCAATGTCCTCCTACCGTCCCTCTGCTGCAGACACACTGGCAAACTTTCCATTTTCTACATTTCTCTCCTGACTCAGTGCCCTTATCTGGAACATCCTTCTCCTCCTTCAATACTTCCCAAACAAATAAACTCAGAAATTAACAATAGTGCTTTTCCTTTGGAAAAATAAACCAAGAAGACCACTGGAGCATAACATCTGCCTAGAAGCTGTGTTGCTCCTGGATCTGTTTCCCTTCAAAGCTATTTCTTGCACTGCTCTATACTGCAGGGTGGAGACCTTGATCTTGCACTTCCCAGGATCTCTGTCAGCTGGTTTCTTGCTGGTCCTAGCCAAAAGGAGGTACTGATGACAGATTAGAGAGTGAAAAAGACTCTAGAATTTTTTCTCCCTCTCTTATCTCCTCCATAGCTCCGGCCCTGCTAAGCATTCCTGACCTACCAGATGACCCCTGGACTCTGGCCACTCACCTGTTCCCTCTGTCCCTCTAGTCACTGTAGGATCACAGCTTCCTGTGACTGCTCAGTTCTCAGTCCCTCATTGCCACCAAGTTGCCTTCACAGCCTCTTCTGTCCCCTAGGTAGCCAATTCCTTGCATTAAATTCTTTCTCTTATATACACGCAGAGTGGCTTCTCCTTTCTTGGCTGAACTCAGATATGAAAATGTGTCCTGATCTCTACTTCTCCTTACCTAGGCCTGTCACAGAGGCTGTTGGGGACTCCCTTTTTCCAGGTTGTTGCTTTAACTTTTGTGTTTCCACAGCACGTGTGCAAACAGCTAGCAGTTGGGATTGCGACTTTCCTATCAGCTCCACTCCTCAATGAGATTTTTGAGGGCAGACACAATGTCCTGTTAATCTCAGTGCCTCCAGTGTCCTGCTCACTGCTCTGGGTGTAGCAGATGCTCAAGATTTTATCACACACACACACACACGCACGCACGCAC
The DNA here is from genome assembly GCA_004023965.1 of Spilogale gracilis. Taxonomy (NCBI): domain Eukaryota; kingdom Metazoa; phylum Chordata; class Mammalia; order Carnivora; family Mephitidae; genus Spilogale; species Spilogale gracilis. The sequence goes on along the minus strand of PITA01000104.1, from coordinate 285,127 downwards.
ACGCACACACACATGCACGCACGCACCTTTTTTCACTCCTAAAAAGGATTCACTGTAATATGCTAGAAATATAGGATGAAGTAAGGCAAGATCCTGACCAGAATAACACAGAATTTAAATGAAAACTAATGTATCTGTGGATTCTTTTTCTTTTTTTTCCACTAAATGGGAAAGCTCTAATAGTTGGGCTTCCCTCTTCTCTTTGGAGTCAGGCATGCTGTTTTCAGTCCTACTGGGTCACAGTCTAATCATTGGTGGACAAGTCACGTTTTATTTCTGTGAAGCGACTTAATCAATAGATGTATTAATTACTCTCAGCCAATTCTTTGGAACAATAAGGGACTGTCATTTTACCTCTGGTGGCCGGACGGGGAAAACCAAAGGAAAGCATCTCAGAATTCTAAGAGGCCCTCAGAACTTTGAGAAGAGCAGAATATCTCTTATGAGTCAGGACTCCTCTGGAAAAAAACCTGGAGCTCTTTGAGAGATCGACTTTATTGCTATATTCAATAGAATGTAAAGCAATTCCTTACCACACTCTACAAAGTAGAGTGATTTACGAGGCAGAAATATATTAATATCATTTAGAGATTAAGAAAAAGATCCATCAAAGATAAATTACATCATGTTCCAAGTGATAGAGTCAAGATTACTAAACAGGGTGCCGGGAAGTGTGGTCACTTAACCTTGGTACCACCCCTACCTCCGCCCCAACCACCAGTAAGTCTTCCCAACAGAGAGCCCTTTACAACTTGAGCATAGTCAGGAACAACAGTATTTATCTGGATGGTATTGTTATGGACATCTTGAATGCAACATACCATGAAGTCCTTAACTGTTAAACTTTAACATAACATTGATGTAAATATTTTTACTGCAAAGAAACCAGAAAAGAGGCTTCCAATCACCTCCTTACGATTGTGGAGGGACATGCAAAAAGATTTCATTCGTCCTTGATCAGAATAGTGTATTTCATATTACAGAATGTGCCTAGAGTTGACTTCCTGCTCTGGAGTGAATCACGGTAGTGGCTGTCTTGGCAAGGTATGGCCCATGTGTTGTGTCAAATATCACAGGTGCCAGTTGCAACAAAGTCACCATTGTCTTTCTGTAATGAACTCATTTTCAACAGCTAAGTGACCTAAAGTGAATCCAAGTGTGCCTGGTATCCAGAAGGTCAGTTATTGCATGGTGCTAGACAATGGCATTGCATTACTACTGACCCGGTGGCTTTGGGTTTTTTGTTTTTAATAATGCTATTCGATTAGAATAAAGAAACATAGTACAGCAGACATTGAGTCAGACATTGTGATACAATAACAGATCTAAATTTCCACAGTTTATACAAATTCCACAAAACGACCCTGACCCTGAATCAAACAGAACCTTCTTATATACAATTTCCAGCAAACTCCAGACTTGCTTTGGAGGAATTTTACTTGAAGCAAGTAAATAAGACTTAAATATTTTTTGCTCTGCTGAGATTCCACTCCTTATAATGACTCTTACAGCCAATTCCCACTTTTTTGTGGTGAGGGGAATGGATATTCAACTAGCTCACACTCTAATTTTTTGCAGATAATATCCAGAAAATGTATCTTACTCCAAACAAGCCTTTCCAGTCATTTTCTTGGATTTTCACACTTATATCTTGGTACAATTCTTCAAAGATGTTTCCTTCTAGCATGAAAATTCGGTTAATTCCTAAATTCTTCATGTGACAACAAAATGGGCTTTTTCCAAAGACAAAAAAAAATATATTGATAGAAAGCAATATATTAAAATAGTAGTACATTGCTACATATATAAACAATATGTCTATTAAACTAAAGTCATATATTTTGCTGAAATTTACGAAATAATTCATCACTTCCTTTTAAAGCCTTACTTTTTCCTTTAATGAACACTGTTTCATTTAGTGCAAACCTTACTATTTAAAAATGATAGACGTGAGTTGAACTATAGAAATAATGTTTGAATTTAATAAATATTTAAAAAGATTTTTAAATAGTCTCTTTCTTTTAATCTAAGGATGAATAAGTACACTTCTCTGTGGCAAAATCAGCGAAACTCAAGCTCTTAACATTCCTTGGCATTAATTCTTATTGTCTAGGCACCAAGAGTTGATTTAAAATACTCAAATTATTTAAGTTTTTAAACTTTCCATATGGAATCCTAAAAAGGCATATTTCTTTTTCCTACCAGATGTATTTAGATGAAACAAGCCGAATGATTTTAAAAATTAACTTTTCAAAACCTGATAGTTACAGATGTTTTAATCTTTGGAAACCATTACATGTTCATTTTCCTTTCAGCATTAATTACACATAATGACATCCACCTATCATACACTCTGGAAGACCACTATATTTGTTTACATTTTCCAATGCTTTTAAAAATAAAAATAGTTTTCATTATTATCAATAAGGACAGACTTTTTCATTAAAATTTGGTTTTTTGAAGGTTTGTCTTTGGCTATTCTCACTGGAAAGTTCTATCGTGAATAAAGCTGTTACATAAATTCCCTGAATAATAGCTTAATTACTTATAAACTCTGGAAACAATTAGTTTATCATCCTTTGAAGTGAGTAAGGCAACTTGCCAGGCTGAGAGCAAAACGCTTGTCACTTGTTCATGTAATGAGCTTAGTTTCTTTTTGTTATTTTAGATTATTTGGAAAAGGAAACTCAGTGGAATACACTTTAATGTTCAAAAGATTAAAAGTTGAATCATTCACTTCATAAATGGCCTCTGCAATAACACTTAATAAAGTACAGAAAGAAATATTGAAGGTTCTGAAGATTATAATTTATGTGCTTATGGAAATCATTGAAACAGATAGTCTGGTTCAAAGATAAAGTTGTGCTTGAGTGACACCAATATTGTAAAAGATTGACGAGGACTGTCCTCCTTCTCAGCCTTATAAATATCATCCCTCATACAAACCACCAAATTACAGAAACAGCCTCTTCTCTTCCATCTCGCAGATCATTCTCCGTCGGTCTTCACTCCCACCCCACCCCCCACACACAAACACTTCGCTCTGCCTTCACGTCTCCATCTCCCCCCACCCACGGGACGTGCACACCTTTCTGACTCACCCCCACGGTACCCCCCTCCCGCTTCCTCTGAGCTTCTCCTTTTGTCATCGCAGTTCCCTGTCAGGTGTGTGGTTTGATTTTTGTTTTGTTTTTGTTTGTTTGTTTTTCGTGGCCAAACATAGATCAAAGGAAGTTCTGAATATAGTGGTTATTGTGAGGTTGAAACACTGTATGTCTGAATATTACCCCAAAAATGAGATAAAAAAAAAAAACTATCAGAAAGGATGCTGACTTCATGTTGGCAGGCTCTCGGGGTCTGCCTGAGATGTCGCAGAGTGCAGGTGGGAGGAGAGAAGCTCTGGGGGGGAGGGGGGCCAGCCCCTTCACTTTCGGTGCAGCCATTGCGTCAGAGAGAGCCAACACCTGAGGCCGCCCTTTGCCTTCTGCCCTTAGCGGTCCCTGAGCAAGGTCGACGGTAATTCCATCACCTGACTGTAGGATTGTTTGCTCTGCTCCAGGGAGAGAAACTTGAGGGCCAAGAAAGGCGGACAAGTCCCACGAGCAAGGAGGCTCCCCATGGGATCTCTCCAGCCTGTGAGGACCCATACCAGATCCGGGACAGCAAACTTTTGCACCATTTTGCAGATTTCAAAATGATATTAACATGCTTCCTATACCGCCCCCCTCCTGTAAATCCTAATTACAAACTCACCCTTCCCTTTGTCAGCAGGAATCTCCTTAAGCAGTCCCAGCAAGTCAACCTACTTTGGGGATGTATTTTGCATTTTTCATTGCCCCTCATCCCTCCGCAGACCTATATGTCAAGGAATAGGGAGTTGAGACATGACATATTAATGTTTTTATCAGGGGACGCTCTCCGCTCCCACAGAAAGGGAGGGAGATCCGCAGGAGAGCTCTGCGGAGACAGAGAGGAAAGGAATCACTCCGCAGCTCCTGTGGAAATTCATATTCCGTGTATGTTCCTCTCTCACCTGAAATAAATCCTGCAGGGCCTACCCACACAAACCCAGCAGCACTTATTTATTTGCATGTCATGCTTATAATATGGTAGAAAGCAAGACGGATCTTCTAGGAGGGGAGGAGATGGGTCTCACCTTTCAGACTCGCTCTCTTAAATAAAAAAGAATTGTCCAGCTGGGCGCCTAAGAATTTATCTTGAGTTTGTGGTCATTATCTCTATTATATAGCCCTGGCAATAAATAAATCGGGTAGTTACTACCTAACAATAAAACTGTAGTGTATGGGACACCTTACTATTACTTTCTTAATAATCTGCCGTTTCTTTCACTTTAAATCTTCCCAGTCTTGTCTTCGCACTTGTCTACAAGGATCTATCTTCACCCCTTGAGGTACCAGACCGCTCGGTTCATTTTTATATTTTGTGAACACAATAAGTTTTCCTGTCTAGACTTTCTGGTTTTCCTCCTATTTCTAGGCTGCCTAATCTGCTTCAAGACAAAGGGTCGGCGCGGATCAAATGTCTTCCCCTACCCCTTCTATTTGTACCGCCTTGTGCGTCCACCTTAATATGGATCGCCCCCCCCCCCCCGCGAGAGCCCCCCACGGGGTCTCTAGCAGGAAGGGCGCCACGCAGACTACGGTGGCAGAGTCCAAAGAGATGGTCGGCGCCTCCGCCTTGGGCACGCCCTTGGGTGCGCACGGAGTCCCAGGAGAGACTGGGCCAGTTCTATCTCTTAGAGCCCTCACCCTAATTCCTGCTGGTGTGTGTGCCCACTTGGGGATTTCGGGAGGTGGGGTCCCAGCCCTCGGACTTCTCCCGGCTCTCCCTCCACCCGGGCACCGCGCGCCACACGCGGAGGCGAGCGCCAGCAGCTTGGACCCGCCTGAGAAGTCGGTCCTCGCTCCGCGGCTGGCTCCTCTGCGCCTGCGGGCGTTAAGACCCCACCGAGGGCGATCCGCCCCGGGAGCAGACACCCAGGTGGCGGAGTGAGGGGCGCCCCTTTTGGGTTCCCAATCGCACGAGCTGGTGGGAGAACCTGCGCGCGCGCCCACCCGGCCTGTGCTCTCGCACCTGGGACCGGCCTCCTCCACGCGCTAGTTAGTACCCGGCTCGCACCCCAGCCCCGACCCCCAGCCGGGCGGGAGGCGCTAGCTATTTGGGGCCAGAGCCTTCCAGGGCCCCAGGGGCCCTCAGCCCCGCTGGGAAAATGAGCACAGCCCACGTCCGGCCGGCGCCTTCTCAAAGTACCGCCACACTTGCTTTCACGCCCGCTCGAAAAGTGACGCGTACAGGCAAAGCGGTCAGCAAATGACCGTCTCATCCGCAGAGCTGGGGAAATGGAGGGGGGGTGAGCAGGAGGAGGGGATGTAGGGAGGGTTTGGGGGAGAAAGGGGCAAAGGGGCAGTGGTTAGCCGGGGAAAGAAAACAAACAGACCTGCAGTCGCTTCCCCTTTTGTCTTTATACCGCTTGTCTCAAGAAATCAACTTAACCACAGCAAGCCCCCACCAGGCTTGTTTTTTGTTTGTGTGACTTAGATCACAGACACAACTCCGGACCAAATCTCTGAGTGTGTGTGAGAGAGACTGGAGCCATGGCCAGGCTACTGATGGTGAAAGAACGATGAACTTCTCACCTTCCTTTTACTCACTAACAGCAAGTCCTTTACAAAATCCACGCCGCCGAATGTGTGTAGTTCGCTGTTAACTGCGTTTTGCTGGGATGATCTTTTAGGACTCGAAAACAAGCAAACAGGCGGCTGGGAAAATATTCACGTTTGGGATAGAAAACATTTTTTATTTATATCTTTGACATTTAAAATAGCAGAATTAATTTGTCCTGTCTACATTAGCATTGAGAGAAAGTTTCAGAAATCCACCCGGGGGAAGGAAGGGGGAGAGAAAAAAAAAAAAAAAAAAGGAAGAGAAGAAAAGAAAGGAAAAAGAAAAGCTAGGCTTGGTTTTTCTTATTTCGGATCTATAATCAATCATTGAAATAGGCAGCAAAATTGTAAAGATTCGATAGATTAAAATGCAAATGAAAGGTAGAAAAAGAAACATTAACATGGCGATCAAAGATTTAATAACCGTAAATCAGGTTTTTTTTTTCTGTTGCAGCTGCAGTTTGTGTGTGTGTGTTTATGTTTTAATCATGTTCGTTCCATAAATAAATAATTTCTGAAACGAGACTAATTTTTCATTATTTTAACCGTGGGCTATAACACTAAATATTAAAAATAGAAAACGTACAGGATGCCAGATCCCGAACTAAATAAGAGAAAGACTTGTGTTGATTGGTTAAAATCAAGGGGTTTCATTTGTGTGTTCTGAAAAAGAGTGTTATGCTAAAAAATTCTATCTCAACTGACAAAGCCCAAAGTTTTATTTTCTCTTTAATATTTTATGTTAACGACAAGATACCATTTATATTAAATATATGCACTGCTGCATATCCATTTCACTTTGAGCACTTTCAAAGAACGAAAGTGCCAGAATATTTAAATTATACAAAACATATATTATTTCAAAGTGATTTGACAGAATTCCTGGAAAATACACTTTTTAGAAGAACCTGCCTTCCAGAGAAAAATCAAGTGATAACTCAACACAACTGAAACTTCTCTTTGCTTTATCATTAAAGTTATTTCTCCAAATGGGACTATTTCAGCCCTTTGTTATTATTATCATTCGATTTAAGGTTTTAGGTCAAGGTGTCAAATTATAAGAACACACTCTATTTTAATAACTACTCATCTTCTTATATGAGGAAGGCTTTTCATGTAGATCTTTTTATTTAAAATGTTGATTATATTGTTGATGTAAAAATTATTTCTAGAACTTTCAAAATAAATGCATGAGCTGAGTTTTCCTGCCTTCTTTCTTTTTTCTTTTCCTTCTTTTTTTTTTGGTAGTCATTAACATAAGGAGAATTCATCTTCAGAAGATTGGGAACTTTTGCTTTTGGTAATATCGCCTTGCAATGTTTAAAATAAGCTCTTTGCTCATTTTGTCTTTGAAGGAGTTATTCACCCTAATTTATTGAAGGGATGAACTAGAATTATCTCCATTTCTCCTCTTTCTACAAATTAAAATTATAACCAAACCTGGGATACTTGTTTCCTTTCTAAAACCTTTAAGTTGAATGTGAGCTAAGTTGATGTCCACTCCCTTCCAGCCACACAATCACGTTTCACTGTGACGGTCCAATAACGCATTTAGTTTAAAATTACACTTGGACATTTCCTCCTTTGTATTTTTTCATTTACTTCAGTGCAACAAGATGACTTGATTTTCATGGGATTACATGAACTCCATTCAATGTTACTGGGACATTTCTGCTCAACTAAATACTTCCCTTAATAGACAAATGAACTTCTTTTTATTTGCTGGAGTTTGTAGACGGTTTTAGATACAGAATGTGCAACTGATTTAGTTATTGTTGTTGTGAGAATCGAACAGGCACAAAAGTCATTTATCTAAACCGAAGAGATATGACTCTGTAAAAGGGAGAAGCAAGGGCAGAATCATGGGGAATTATCTCAGGTTATAGCTCTTATTAATTAAACCGGATGTGGTTTTATTCTGATCTTTTAGTACCGACCTTGTTAAATGCTCCCAGACACCTTTTACCCACTCATCCCCAATTTTTTCATTCATTAGATAACTTGGGCCCCTTGTTGTTGGGCTCTGCGTTTTCTACATTATTTCACCAAGCAGTTGCAGTGTAAAATCGCGGGAGGTTACAGACGATCGCACCCCTCCCAGAAAAAAAAGAAAGGAAGAAAAAGAAAGGAAGAAACGCTTTTCCCATTCAGTTTTAGCATCTTGTTTCGTTGAAATGCAAGACAGGTACTTGATTTAGCATTTAAGCAAAAGGTTACACAAACCGCGTTTTAAAAAGTGTTGGGATGTCCGACAGGGTCAGCCCCAGATCAGATCATTTTTTGAATGCAGACCTAAAGATAATGAGTACTTGTTGTATTAAAGGGGACAAACAGTACTTTGGCTTCCTCTGACCCCAGAATGCACGGCTCGGTTTCATTGATCATCCTCCTTTATGAGATAATGCAATTACAAACATCAATAAGGGGCTGCAAGGGGAATCATTATGCGGTGACAGTGATAAATGACGGTGCAGAAATAGCATGCTTTTCCCCCCTAACAATCCAGGAGCCCAGGGGCTCCGGGGGCTGAACACAGTCGCCAAGGAAACAGATGACATCCCAAACGGCACCAAAGGAAAAAAAATGAACAGTCTTTCTTTGCCTTTCACTCTTTTCCGTCTTCCAAAGAGTTAGTTTTGGCTCCAGCAGCAGCTGCCACACAGGCATTTCGTTATTTCAGACATTAAAGACTGGAGCAGGGGTGGGAGTCTCCTTCTCCTCCATCCCCACCCCCATTAGATAACACACAAAGCTCACTGTTCACAGTTTAGGACTACCTGAAAATGCACCTCCTAAAAATCAGACTGGGTGGGATAAGGGGTGCGGGGACGTGGGTTCACACAGCCATTGCATTGTGTTTTCCCCCGCTTTCACGACTGTCCAGGGGAAAGAGTCTCCAGAAGAAGCTGGCGCCTCGTGGGTCGGCCAGTAAGGACCCCGCGCGGGGCGCGTGGCTTGTCTCCATCTCCCCGCGGTGCCATACGCTACTCGAAGCCAAAGGATGTGGGGGGAGGGAGGGGAGTCGGTGGGGATCAGGCGTCTGCGAAGTGTTTGCAGCTTTGCTGGGTTTCTTTGGGGTGGAATTATCAGTGGGAGCAGAGATCTCCACTAGATCGAGGAATCTGGTTGTTTAAAGCCCCAGGGTACCCTCAGCAAGTGGCTTCAAGAGGACCTAGCTGAGCGTTCCCCATCTACCCACGGCCAGGTTGTTGGGTGAAGCAGGCGAGCTCGAAAAGGCGAAAGGTTACCCAGACTGCAGTTCGAAGACCTGAGGCTGCGGGGAGTAGTGGTGGGGTGGGAGGTGAAAGCCTGGGGACCTTCTGTGCGGAAGGGGAGTTCGCCACTTTGGGGGAAGGGAAGGGGAAGAGAGCGCAGAGGTGTGAGGGGGGCCCAAGATGAAAAGCAGAGGGAGGGGAAGAGGAAAGCCGGCGGGCGCAATCCCACCCTTCAAGAAGGTCGCCATCCAAAGAAAGCAGACACAGGGTTCTTAACCCCTGTCGGGCACGCCGGGGCGCGAAGCGAGGGACCCCTGCGCAGAGCGCCTTGCCACTCGAGGCCCCCGCCCGGAGGAGCCGGCTGGGCGGCTGCGTGAACAGGTGACATTCACTGCTTCCAGAATCGTCGAGGTCCCGGGACTCGTTTTCCGCCTGGAGATTAAGATCATTGCTCGCGTAATGAACTTAATGCTTTAGGGTAGAGGTGAGTGTGTCTGCGAGTGGGCAGGGGTAGGAATTACCGACCCGATCGATGGGAGACTGGCTTAAAACTAAATCCCTTTTCTCCAGGGCTTCTTCACCGCCTGGCTTTCCCTGCGGTGGGCTGAGCGCGCCTGGTTGGCAGAGGGTAGCGCGCGGAGGGGCGACCCTGGGGCGCGGCCCGCCAAAACCGAGACCCTAAATATCCTTCATCTCCCTGCCAAGACCCCTGGGGTACCCGTTTTAGGGCGAAAGCTCTTAAAAATTCAAATGTTGGCGAACTGATTGCTCAATACGTTGTTTGTTTTTCCTTTCAGCTCCGCCTTGGGAGAGAATGTTAGACACGTTGGCGGGGAGATTGGGCCAAAAAGTGACAACACCCCCACCCCGCCACGCTCCCCGCCATCAGACGTCTCCCTTAAGGGGCGATCCCCCACTCTCTCTCCCTCACCGCTCTTTTCCCTGGTTCTGAGATTCCCAATGTCGTGTAGATTGCACCTGGCCACGCTGAGTGCTACGGAACGCTAACAGTCAATGGGGTGCGAGATGGCACGGAAGAGGGGGATGAAACCAGGGGAAATGCCCGGCCAGGCGGGGTACACCACTATCCAATTCCAAGCCCCTCCACTCGGCTTCCAATTGCTCACCGGGGAGCTTGAGTCAAGTCATGTTTTACTGCGTTCACATGGGCCAAGGGCCTGCTGGGATCCTAAAACGCAAGGGAAACTTTACAGAGGCTTTAAATTATTCCCGAGGAGCTCTGCCTAAGGCGTCGGGGTGCTGCCCACGGTCCCCCTACTGCGACCCCCAACCCTGACACTCGCGACCCGCTCGGCGGGCGCTGCCCGGGTTCCAAGTGCCCTCCGGGCCCCCAAGCGCTCAGAGTCGCGCTCCCAGCGCCGCGATGGGACTCGGAAGTAGAATCCACCAAGAAGCCTCCCGTTCACCACAAAGCACACGCGAGCCGTTCTAAGGGAAGGGGGACCAGAGTGCCCCAGGAGGTGCCTTTCCACAACCTTCTGCGCAGACCCGGGGTCGCCTCGCCTCCAGAGACAAAGTCAGCAGTCCCCTTACACTTGACTTTCTTCTTGCGGTGGGGAGGAGATAGGAAGCTACTGGAGATGCCCAAGCCGCCCCGCCGAGGTGCCTTGGGCTCTAAGCATAGACCTGTCCTCACAGGCTCGGGGTCCAGACCAGGACGCTGTGCACGGTAAGACACCAGGCAGCGGCGTCCTGGTCCGGACTCCTCGCAGCTGCCGCGGCGCCCGGGGGAGTTCCTCTCCCGCAAGGAGGTTGGCCCGGCCGCCGGTCACCGGCTTCTCGCCTCCAGCCCCCGCGGGCAGACTTGGGGAGGGGAGGAGCTGCACACAGCAACCCATCCGGAGCGCAAAATCTCCGTGCCGCGTGGGAGATGCGGGCGGGAGGGGGCGGGTAGGGCTTGCGTTTTTCCTTTTCAGAAGCTCTCGACTTGACTACGAAGTTTCCCGGTAGGCGCTTCTGCCCGGGGGTCGGAGCCTCCCACCGCTGCTGCTTCCCCTCCCTCCACCCCGCCCCCCGCGGGCCGGGAGAGCCGGAGCCTCAGCCCCGGCCTGGCCGCGCTCTAGGTCCCCCAGGCCCGGATCCCGCGCCCGAGCACCGCGCCTGCCTCTCGGTCGCCCTCCCCGGGCTCCGCGGGGGTGCCTCTCCCCAGGGCGAAACTCGCCGGCCGGGAGCACAGTGAGAAGACACCCGCTGCCTCCCAAGGAACTCCTAATACCATCCATACAGCTTTAATGCGTTTATAATTCGATAAGTGATTTCAATTTGAAATTGTTAGTAACTAATTTTATGGGTAATTTTTCCACATCAAATATTTAAGCATCAGATTAAGGGAGCCAGTTCCGACACAGGATAATAAGGGGGTTCCCCCCCACCCCCCGCGCCTCCGCCTCCCTCCGTTTCCTACCGAGTCGTTTTTCCAAATCCCCAAAAGATGGCAGTCGAAGCCGACATTCTTCTTTTCCCGAGGCTCTGCGAAGGGAGGGAGGGGGAGAGGCAGGAAGGAAGGAGGCAGGGCGGAAAGGGGAGGGGGGGTGGAGAGAGAAGAAGAGAGAAAAGGAAAGGAGAGGGAGAAACTAGACCTTGCAAGGACTTTTCAAACTAATTCTTTCACACGTTTCTAATGCAAGCAAAAAACAGTGGTGAATTTCCTGGAAATGTCCTGGCAGAAAAGAAAGCCAAAAAACGTGCCTTGTGGCCTCAGAGTAGGGGATGTATATAAGAAACTCAGCACTTTCAAACTAAACCCTCAACTCAGAGCAGAAGCGAGAGAGGGGAGACCGCGAGAGGGATAAAACTGGCTTCTTTGTATTTTAACATTATATCCAACTACTATACAACTAAGCAACTTGTTTTCTGAAGGACAGGACTGTGCAAATTACTTAATGGGGAGAGAAGAGATGGGGTGGGGAAAGGTGATGGGTGGGGGGCGGACTGCTGTGGGCGGAGGGGAGGCTGGGGCCAGCAGCGGATGAATTGCAGACCAGTTGCCAAAACTTTTTTTTTTCCTGCTGCTGCTGCGGCTGCCTTTGCCGCTGCCTTTGCTTTGAATGTGGGTAACTAGGAAACAGCAAGCCGTCTGAGAAGACGGAATTTCCAACGTGTAAAATGTTCTTAACGGAACCATTGAGCGAGTGCAATAAGGCGTGAGGGGGAACTAATCTTCCCATTTAAATGTTTGTGGCAATTTTATCTAAATGAATTTTAATGCTAAACGAGGGTAATTCCCCATTTGTAGCGCGTTTACTTCTCTTTCCTGTGCTTCTAAAGCAGTCGAACATCATGCAATGAACAATAACAATAAAAATACTGTCAAGACATATTATTCATTTCGTGTGTTATAATTACAGCTGATTAAATATGATAGGTAAAATATTTTTAATTCTTAAAAAATATTTAAATCATACTAAAAAGTCTCATTCAACCAGCAGCCCCCGCCCCTCCATAAAAATAAAAAGCAGGTACAATTGTGTGCCCTTGTTCAGAAGAAGGCGTTTTTGGTTTTGCCTTTTAAAAAACATCAAAAGTAGCCTCAGCACCTCCATTGTTTCTTTCTTTCAGATAAGTGTCCTCAATAACCTCCAAGCTGGCTCTGAAATTTACAAGAGGAAAAGCTAAAACCACATTAAGGGGGAGTGGGGGTGTCCAGGCTAGGGGAGAAAGGATCCGAGGAGACCAAGGCCCTCACAAAACCGCCACTCGGAACAGCGAGGGAACACAGGGAAAGAATACAGTTTATTTTTTCTAATTCACTGGACATTAATGATCTTGAATCTTCATAGTCTCCGTATTTCCTGATTCTTCTTCACTTGCACCCTACTCCTCCTCCTGGTGCCTGGCCCTCCCCGCCGCCCCCCATCCTCTCTCTCTCTCTCTCTCTCTCTCTCTCTCTCTCTCTCTCTCTCTCCCTGTCTCCTCCCCTTTCTTTCCCTCCCCCAACCGACAAGAGCATCGTCCAGAATAAAGGCTGAAAATAACCTACTCACCCAGGCATGTACTGGGGAGGAGGGGCAAATGGATGGGTAGTTTATAAAGTTTATTATTAATTTTTAAAGTAAATAAATGGTTGTTAACTGCTAATAACCAGCTACCAAAAGAGAATGATTTCACTAATACGGACTATTATGTCGCCAAAGATTTGCCACTGGGTCCAAATCTGAAATTTAAACAATCCCATATATGGGGTGGGGGCGGGGTGGGGCGGAGGGCGCGGAGGCGGTGCGGAGGCGGCTGAAGGTCGAGCTTCCCTCCGTCTGCGCATCCACGTGTTTAGAAACAAGGCCCAATAAACAAAAGGTGAGAATGCGCGCTGCGCTCCAGCAGGTGAGTCAGTCAATCACACGTCACCTAGTAAACCCAGCCCACAGCTGGTTTCTCTTTTCAAATAGAAAATAGAATTGTTCAGGGCGGGTTTACAGGGTGACTTGGGCCTGAAAGTCTGGACTTGAGTTTAAGGCGTTCTCCCCTGACCCATTTTTTGTTTACAAAGCAATCACTGCTAAAAGGATGATTTTTTTTAAAAGGAGAATTTGCCTTAATTAAAATATTTGTATATTTCCCTTAGCTTTGGGAAGCACTTTTTATAGCAGCAATTTTATTTAAATAAAATTATAAGCTATTCCAGCTTAAACATGTTATTTTGTACCATTTAGCTGGCTGCCTTGCAGAAATTCTGTACAGCTGTTCTGGAAAATTGGTTAATAACCAGTTTTATCCAATGAGAACATAGAGCATATTTATAAAAATTAGATTCTGAAGTCTGGTCTCTTCAATTCACATAGTTAATTTCCTAATAAACATCTACTGCTCATCCTAGGTGACATTCTCAGCAAAAGACTTACCTCTGTATTTAGGTTTGCCGTTATGTGCAAGAATAATTTCACTGATATTAGGTGAGTAATTCTATTGGATGCAATCTGACTCTACAGCTAGTCTAGTGCCCTCAGGCCTTAAATTTGCTGATACCAGGAGTTCATTAAGTCAGCTTAAAGAAATCAGTGACTGTTATCAAATAATTTACTTTGTGGTTAAAATTTTCAAGTGCGAATATGTCTGAGGGACCTAAAATTAATCTTCCTATTTACTGCATTAATCCTTAAAAATTTGGGGGGGCAGTAAACAAATTTTTCAAGCAGTGGAGTCAGCATGACAAAAATAATCTTGTTTTTATTTTAGATTCAGATTTCATCACTGCACTCAAACGTTACTACAACTGGGCTTGGCGGTATACAATCCAAACTGTTTCCGTCAGAAACGCTAAGACTCAGTGTGCAATGATTGTTATTAATAATTAGCTCCTTGGTTTCTTGATAGAAAAAGGCTATCAACAAGCATTTGTTTATCCACAACAAAAAGTATAATTAGCTTATCCCACTTAGTAAATCTTGTATGCATGCCAACTCATACCAAACTGCTACTTTTACAAAAAAAAATTGCAATAATACAGTTCATTTTTCCAGTCCTTTTTGCACAAAATTTATTTACAATGTCTACATAAATGCTCCAAGGTGGGACTATGGAAAAATACACACATGACCGATGCTTTGCTCAGAAATAAAGTCAACATATTAAAAATAAATCTTCAGTCTATGTTTTTGAGCTGCATAAAACAGGAAGTGATGTATAAGGTGGTGGTTGTTGCATGGGGACAATGATGCTTGATGTGACAATTAGGCTTCTAAACACACGGCCTTTTGGTTTCCATGCCTCCTCCTACCAGTCTCCTTAAGACACTGCCTGCAACAGCTGATTAATCATTGTTGATGACTGCAGTTTTTCCCATCCTTCCCGATTTACATCTGTTCAGGCCAATTCAAATATGGTGAGTAAATGAATTAGACATGCAAATTCAAGCCCCAGGCTAGAGAGAGGGAGAGAGAGGAAAAGAGAGAGAGAGAGAGAGAGAGAGAGAGAGAGAGAAAGAGAGAGAGAGAGCGCGCATGGCTGAAATCCTAGGCGAGAAGAAAGATTCTTCTGCCTGATAGTTATTTTAATGCTCTAAAAATCCTGCAAATCAGACCTTCCTGTCCCTTGCAGGATAACTGTAAGGCTTTTTAATGTAAGGAGGCTTCTGGAGGAAGTGAAGAGCTATGGAAACAACACACATAGTGTGGAAAAATTTCACATTTTTTTTAAAAAATCTATAAGAAACAACGTAATATGGATAACAGTATAATAGCATTTACAATATTTCACTCTTTGTTCTCTTAATGTCTTATATAGTTATTTAGCATGTCCCCCAAATTGACTTCGGTCGGTATTTCCTGCTTTTTAAGAGTCCCTATGAAGAATTAGGGATGCTCCTTGGTCCAAAGTAGATGCCAAGAATGGAACTCCACAGTCATTGCAGAAAAAACATGATTTGAAATCAGTCACCATTGCAGACAATGCATATTCCCTTAAGCTACTGAGCATGAATGTCCATGACTTGTCCACTCATTGTTGGGTCTCCTGTATTAAGAACCGTGGGGCTTGATGCTGACATTGGCATTCCAGGGTGGGGCGGTCCTCCATGCATCATCACTGCTGGGTGGTGAGGGTGTCCAGGAATGTACGTATGCATGGGGGGCCCATGACGCAGCTGAGCAGGATGGGGGGGC
>PITA01000104.1:134611-267111 GCA_004023965.1 Spilogale gracilis | reverse complement strand
TAACAGCAAAGGATGAGGTGAACTTACCTGTGCTGAGGAAGGGTGACACTCTTGGAGGTAAAAATGAGAAGCAATCGCCAAAACCAAGTCTTACCTGGTGCCCTGATGCCCATGTGTTGCTGACCGTCCATTACAAAACCTCCCATTGGCTGTCCGTCGGGATTATAAGGTGTTCCTTGACTTACTACAAAAGTCCAGAACACAGCTTCTTAATAACAGTCTCCGAAAGAGAAAGAGATAGCCAGAGAGACACAGAAGGACACAAGACAGAGAGAACATACCAGGCAGGGGTAATTTTCAAACATTCGCTGTTAAATTTCTCTCAGATCAGCTCTCACTTTTGTGACTGAGTTTTGAAATACTGTGTTCAAGGAACAGATGGGATACAGAAACTTTATGTTTGGGTTTTTGTCTAGTGATCACATAAGGGGGTGCTGAAGGAAAAAAAATTACAGGATTCAGTCTAGATGTGATGCTTAACCTCGTTTTTCATAATGCTCCCTAGGAGATGCGAGAGTCTTTCATAAAGAGAGTCCAGACCTGCATCACCCCTAGCAAACACTGTTGTTGATCTTACTGGCATTTTGCAATAACAAAAACAAACCCTAGAAAGATGCCCATTGGGTTTTTTAGCCAGGATGCCATAGAGGTCTTGCCCTTTCAAGCATCCAATTAAGAAATAACAACAACAAGCGCTGATATTTAAAAAAAATAAAAAGTTGAACCCCAGAAGATAGATATTAACAAGAGAAGTCCTGAGGAAAAAAAAAAAACAACATGAATCCCATGTTTTAACTGTACATGAAAAGCTGCTTCAGAAGTGAGCTGCCTTAGGTTATTAAAGCACACAAAAGCTCTACCTCATTGAGTGTCTTTGAACTTTACTGAGTCCCACAAGCGATCCTGACCCCTTTGCCCTTTTGACAGGTAATAAAGTTTACAGCAATTCCACACCAAGCCATGCACCAGGGAGTGGTCATAGTAGCAGAAGGAGCTGGGAAGGCAAACTCAGAAAAAAAAATACCATTAATATATTGAATGTGTACAGAGAATTTTGTAACTGAGCATATGATTTAAGTTACTTTTCTCCGTTGGCTTTTTCCCCCCCTCAACCTTCTCCAAATGTTGGATAATGATGTTAAATTGATTAGTGTTGTTATAAACTAAACTGGTTTAATTTTAATTGCCAGGCGCTCCTAGTATTCACTCCCAGTTTATTTACCAGGTAGCGGACCTCCCGGTGAATGGCTTGAGGATGGTTTTCGCTTGTGTGACTTCAATACAGTCACGACGGGGGACTTGCCTGCTCGGTTGGACTGGTCTATCATCGGCTGCACTATTCTTCTCCGGGCGTTAATAAACCTATAATCAAGAAAGTACAGCAAATCATTATTCCTTAAAGGAAAACGTGTGGGGAGGGTGGAGGCGGGAGGTGGAGGAAGAGGAGAAGAGGAAGCACAGTGAGAGCAAAGCTAGATCTTGGCAAAATGGTTCTCTGTACCACTCTGCACATGGCTTCACGTGCCCCACAAACTGCAGCCCTCAGTGACCTTTGAGTACACAGGCTTGGGGTTTCTGAGTTGATTCATGTTTGCCTGTTTTACCACAGTCGGACACTTCCATTTCATCTTTTCATGGGGGAATTGGCAGTTTTCAGGAAACAATACAAGCCACCACTCTCTTCAATTGCAAGAGGGGAAATTTGGCATAGAGAGCAAGATGTTCATAAGGGCCTCTGTTCCTTCTCCTAATTAGTGACATTTCAATCTTATGTTCTCTGACTTCTTTTTTACAGTTTTTATCAAAACCTTCCCTACCTCTTGCAAACCTAATTCTATTTTAATGCCCACTATTAAGATAATGAACTGGGATGGCAGCACACCATCAAATGAGAGAATGTCTGGAGTTTATCACCACTAATTCACACTGCTGGGGACTTCAGAGAAACACATTCCTTGTAGAGATTTCTTGGGGTGACTTTTTTTTCCTCCCATTTGGCTCTTTATGCAAAGTCTAAGGTCAAGGCGAGGTCACAGCTATACAGTAATTGAACTTGTAATATTGCTTTCTCCAGCTAGTCCTGAAATTTTATAATGAACATCTAATTAAGTCATTTAAATGTCTTAATAAGGCTTAATTTTTACAATTTTTGCAGCCTCTCAAAAAGTGGCTAGCCACTGAATTTTTTTTAAGTGGTTAGTACAAAGCCCTACAAAGTAAAGCTTGTGAAATTTCTAATTCTTAAGATCCATTTGTATTGTGTAATGTTAAGAATTACATGTCAAATGCAGAAAATGAGTGGGACATTAGATTCTGAAAAAGTAAAGTGCATTTAGTTATCAGCTCAGATGTGAATAGACAGAACACAAGCAGCACATAAAAAAAATACAATGAAAAGTTTAATGGTGACTAAAGGGTCCACAGTCCAGTCTGAATTCTAGCTTATAAGTCTGTCCATTCAGGAAGGAAAATAGTTCCTAAAAAAATGAACCACTAAACAGAGAGGGACAGGTTTTTAAAATAAAAATACATGCTTCGTGACATTTTGAGATTCTCAATATCCTATATCCTTAAGTTCTTTTATTATCCAAAAAGTAATTAAAGTCAATAATGAAACTGGAATCTAACTAAAAGGGCACCGTTAGTGCTAACTCTTATTGGCAATATATATTATATCAGTTCTTGTATATGAAGTTCCCGAACTGGCTAATAAAAATATTTAAAACACAGATCTACAACAAATTGTGTTGCAAATCAGGTTATCATTATCTTGTATAAACCATGAAAATTGGAATCATGTGAGCAGAAGGTTAGATTAATTCTCCATTCTCATTATAAGCACAGGTGTAGCACAAACACCACGTGAAATAACCAATTAAAATGAAAAAAAAAATCTGCTTTTTCATTAGCTGCCTTCACTGCATGACCAATTAGAAAATTATTTAATATTAATATTCCACATATACCAAAAGTAATTTTCATAGTAACTAACAAAGGTAAAAAAGCAAAAAACCAGCTCTTTATCTATGACACTGTTTTTAATCTGCAGGCTTTTAGAGGAAAGGAACTCTGGCAACATTTTTAAAAAGGCCTTTTAAAAACATATTATTTTGTGGATATGATTTATACTATTCATCTAAAAATAGGAAGCACACTTTTTAACAGATGAGAAGCCAAGGCTCAGAGAAATTAAGTGACTTATTTGAGGTCGCATGTTACCCAAGAGATGTCAATAACTTGCTGAATGACACACAGCTGGCAAATGGTAGTGAACACCCCTTCCCCCAACATCCTTACAAGAGCATGGCCACTACTATGTCACCCATCTAGAATATTCTGAACTAAACAGATAGCTAAGAATGAGCTGGTTTTGAGCCAGTCACCACTGGCAACAACCCTACTGTTGAGTCTGGGAATAAGCAAGATTGAACATTCCGTAGGCGGAATTTTGATGACCGTACCATTTGTGCCTATGGACAAAGATACGGCTACACATCAGAAGATCCAGTGACTTATCTGTATTCCAAAGCTTGCTTCCTTCACACTCATACATTCAGATTTCCAAAGACTAGTTCCTAATAACCAACTCAAGTTTGAATCCATGACTATTAAACCCAAGGAATCCTAGCAAAATTAAACGTCAGGTTTGTAAAGGGCTTTCCCTGTCACGGGGATTGGTCACTGACATGGATCACCTCTGTGACACCCCCACCAAGTAGATGGTAGCCTCTGCCTGATGGTTTCTAATAAAGCCCTCGCCACCTCGCCTGCAAGTGCCCTCTAGCTACCGGTAAGGTAACTATGAGAAGGTTCTGCATTCCTTGATCTGAAATCCTTTCACCAGGACAATTCCTTGGGAGAATTTAAACAATTCTAATCTCGCTTCTTCAGGACTGCCTTCAAATATTTAAACTATAGCCATCATGCATCATGTCCCATAGGTTTCTCCCTAGGTTAAACATCCATGATTCCTTTTCTGCTGGTTTGTTTTTGGGAGAGAGAGAGAGAGAGAGAGAGAGAGAGAGAGAGAGAGAGAGAGGAGAGAGGAGAGGGAGCACAGAACAGAGGGGCAGAGGGAGAGGGCGACAGAATCTTAAGCAGGTTTCACACCCAGCATGGAGCCCAATGTGGGCTCGATCTCACCACCCTGAGATCATCATCTGAGCCAAAGTCACGAGTTGAATGCTTAAGCAACAGAGCCACCCAGGCACCACAAACATCCGTGACTCTTAACATGTTCTAGAATGAACATCTTCTAGAATGAAAGTTCTTCTTGGGTTTTGAGTCCACTCACCACCTGGGCCACACTCTCTGCTCAGTACATGGAGAGGTTTGTCTGTATGCCTCTAAAAGTCTTCAGGGGACATCATTAAATGCAGTTAGCCCACACCTGCTCTGGTCCCCAAGTAGAGAGGGAATACCTCATCACAGCCTTTGAGCTAAGGGGCCGCAGGTACCAGGTGCTGCTTTCTTCCCTTTTGGTGGCAATAGTCATTTGTTGTTATTGACAACACAGATGTAGGCTACCTATGGGATATGTAGATATCAAAGTGAGAATCCATGCATTTAATAAAATAAAAATTTTAAAAGCTGAAAATCTCAGAATCCCTAATCACTTTGTCCAAACTGTTTGACCCCCTTAGTAGTATGCTGAGAAATCCTCACTTTTGAAAATGAATTTAAAACAATTGTTGAATATAATGAACATTATCGATACATATAGGTCACAGTAAACTCTCAGAATCTTATTAGATTATGTTTCCTATACTTACATAAAACACTCATAATATTATCTAGGGTCATGGAAGACATCTTTACTTGAAAATAACTAAGTAAATGGCAAAAGATTTTATATTTTGAAACAATATCATCTTTTCAATTTTAAAACCATCTCAACATTTGGTTCTATTTAGTGTATTTTATCCTAGACTGTCTTCTATGTACTCTCTTTGGAATTATGCTACATACAGCAAAGCCATGTGTTTAGATGGCTTCAGGGTGAATTCAGATACAAAAACATTTTCCTTCTGGGCAAAGTAATAAAATGACATTCTTGCTCCTCCCACTATGAGTCAAACAGAGGTCAGTTCCCCCATCCCTGTATCTGTTTAAATAAACTGGTCCAGCTGTTTGTTTCTCAAATGCCCTTTGACCTTGGGTCTCATCCTCCCTGCTTTTGTGACAGAATGCTTTACTTTCCATTGTGGAAGATTGTAAATTATCAAGAATTTTCTAAACGCTGAACCAAGAAAAAGACCTTAAGCTTTTATGTAAACTCATATGAACATATTCCCTTCTTAAAACACTCATTTCGAGAAGCATCAGTAAAACCGTTATTTTAAGCTCATATGTGGTGTGTGTTCAAATATATATCTATATTATGTATGAATACATAAATATATATTAGAACTTTAACATAAGAAACAATGTTTTTGAAAAGAGAAAATGATAAAATCCCAATTCAAATGTCCAATAAAATTATAATCTATTCTCCAACAATCACAAAACAGTTTAAGACAAAATGTATCCACAAAATATACACAACCTTTAGTATTTTCCACATCAATAAGATCTCTTTAAAAAGTTTCTTAGTTTAAAGTTGTAAGAGGAGACTTTTTTTTTTTTACAATTGATGCCCAAACATTACAGCCCTTGAAACTTACATGTAAACTGTCAGATATACAATGTATTTTAGCTGGGTGTAAGGTTGGGAAACATCGTGTTGCCTTCCCATATTACATTCCAAACATCAAGGTATTTTTTTTTTAATAAATCTCATTTTGCTTTGAAAACACAACGTTCTTTTGGGAAGTACTTTTTTAGAACTGGACACCCTAGAGGTGGTAAAAGACTGAATTAGGGAAAGAATTCTTATCTTTCCTTTTTTTCACAGCATCATGGAGTAGAATTTCTTCCCATGATCAAACTATCCCTTTTTTCAAAACAAGAGGTTTTACCAAGGATGGGAAGAAAATGGATTGGCCTTATAGCTTCATTCCATGTCAACATAAACAGTTTTTACCCAGTTATTTGCTTAGTACTAGAGCCCTACTAAAGGGGAACGGAGGTTGAAAGGGAGGCAAAGTCTTCAAAACTCTGAGACATGGGATCATCTCAAAATTGAATTTAATTCTTAGCGTTTTTTAAATAGGAATCAGACAAGGAGAATGGGAGATGAATCCTGAGTTATGCTAAAAAGAAATACAGGAAGTTTTCCTTTATTCTTTCTTTTCCTTGCCCCCTACATGCTTATTTATCATCATACTTTAAAGTTTTGTAGGTTGTTTTTTTTTTTTTCCATTCTGCTAATTCTACCTGTCTCTTTTCATTCTCCATCTTTGGATACCTGAATAGTTTTCTGACTAAGATCTGGTAGAACAGCTTTCTGAAGTTGACCTTTGCCCTTTAGCTTATCCTCTGCTTCATGCCCCGGTTATTTCCCACAAAACTGGATGGCTAACTTTAGTTTCCTCTTCGTGAGAATGAAGGGTGGCGAGATCACAGTGGGCATCCACTAGGACCAAACACAGGGTACATTTTCCCAATTCCACAGACAACATTTTCCACATTCTTTGCTCTTTTCCTCTACTCTTATGTCCTTTGTCTTCCTCTTAAGTTCTCTATAATACTAACAATGCGAAGGAAAAATGACTTGCTCCCCTTCAGAAATAGCATTTTCATCTTTACTCAGTGAATTCTCTTCCTCGGTATTTACCACCTACTTGTTTGCTGATGATTAAGGGTAGCCCTCAGTGGAATTTTAGCATGCCATGGCCAACTCAGTGAACCAGGTAAACCCAAAATGCCCTTGTTTCTAAACAATGACAGGACTCTCACTCATCCCTATAGTGTCTCTTGCCAACGAGGCTTAGTGAATAGTCAGCATGGAGGTAGCTACCCATTAAGTATGGAGAAATAACTATTTTTTTAAAAGATTTTATTTATTTATTTGACAGAGAGAAACACAGCTAGAGAGGGAACACAAGCAGAGGAACTGAGAGAGGGAGGAGCAGGCCTCCCGTGGAGCAGGAAGCCCGATGTGGGGCTCGATCCCAGGTCTCCAGGATCATGACCTGAGCCGAAAGCAGTCGCTTAACCAACTGAGCCACCCAGGCGCCCCCGAGAAATAACTATTTGACAGTATCTTTCTATGCTCAAGGAGTTAAAATTATCAACTTGCTATTAAATAGCAGATTTCATTAAGTAGCAAGATATGTTAGTAAAGAAACCTTCAATATGTATACTATCCAATAAATAAAGTATTAATTACAGCCATATTTGATTAATATTTAGGTATTAGTTAGGAATATCTATGTACATACTTAGTAAAAATTAATACCACATGTTCTTAAGAATAAGTACTACTGATTTCTATATGCACTATTCTTTATCAGTTAAAAAAACAGCAAGTAAATATAATATTTAATCTATACATGATTCATGTAGGTGATCTCTATAAATATTTTTGTAGAATTAAGACTTGTGAAAATTCTTCATATATAAAATTTCACACTGGAAGCCAGTTGTTGAACTCCAGAATTTTGTCCTTTTTCTTATTCTAGTCCATGAATTTCCCTCCTAGTATTTCTTTCAACTTTATCACAATCATTTTTTTTTTAAAGATTTTATTTATTTACTTGACAGAGAGAAAGACAGCTAGAGAGGGAACACAAACAGAAGGAGTGAGAGAGGGAGAAGCAGGCCTCCTGCCGAGCGGGCAGCCCGCTGCGGGGCTTGAACCCAGGACTCTGGGATCATGACCTGAGCCAAAGGCAGACGCTTAACGACTGAGCCACGCAGGTGCCCCATCACAATCATTTAAATAAAACTATATATACTGTGTATTTTATATTTTAAAGTCAGCATTTCCTAATAACTTGAAGACCTGTTTTATAAACAACCCCTGCAGGGAATGCCTTCTAGTTATCTCTCAAATAACTTTCTGTTCTTTTAAACAAAAATCTACTGCAGAATCTTGTGTTGGATTTCTTCATTTCAGATTTACATTTACTTATTGAATTTAATGATCCGTAACTGGCAGTCTTCAGGATCCAAGCCTTCTACACTCCCTTTCTTTGTGAAATAAAATTTCATAAAACACGATTTTAAGGCACTCAAGAAAGTTGACTCAATCTCAAGTCAAACTTTATGAAATCATGTTTCTGGAACCTTTTTTCAGTTTCTCAACCTCCTCTGGATCCAATAGTTCCAGGACTGCAATCCATCATCTGTGTGTCTGAGAGTGGGAGAGGGGAGTGGACAGGAAGGGAGAAGGGAACACATGTCCTGCTCTCCATCCATTCTAGAAACAGAATATTGAAATTTCCTCCAATCACAATAAGCCTATCAATCAGCAGTCTGAGGAGATTCCCCTTCTCTAGCAGTGATGGAATTTATTTGTCAAACTACTCTAGAAAGAGCTGAAGTTGTCTCAGACCACTGAAGAAGTTAATCACATGTAAAATTTTCTTCAAAGCAACCAGTGAAAAAAATCACAAATTATCTGAAAATTATAATGTAAAGTCATAAGAAACCCATGTATTAAGTGTTGAAATAACTTTATCACTTCATTATATATTACGGCAAGTTTTCCTAGAAGGCAAACTATAAAATGATTTTTTATTCTAATATAAGTTGGGGTGCCTGGATGGCTTAGTCATTAAGCATCTGCCTTTGGCTCAGGTCATGATCTCGGAGTCCTGGGATGGAGCCCTGCAATGGGCTCCCTGCTTTATGGGAAGCCTGCTTCTTCCTCTCTTACTCTCCCTGCTGGAGTTCTCTCTCTCACTGTTTCTCTGTCAAACAAATAAAATCTTTTAAAAAACTTAAAAAGTAGAAAAATTTAAGTTTGCTAAATCGTTTAATCTGACCTGAATTCAAAGTGGGGGGGGGGGGAGACTCCTTCAGTGGCCAATCTCTATTTCTTCTGCTACTACCCATGACTTTCTAGATGACTAAAGCACTAGGCTTCGAACCCAGTGGAAAAAATTATGGGATTATCTTGCCAGAACTAGCATAAGAAATGCCCAACAGTTAAAAATATCTTAAGTATCCATTGATATAAAGCATATGTAATAAAATGATATTTAAGCAATAGTTACATAAATGTGACAATTTGCCAAATTTGAGTTTGTATAACTGCACAAATATAAGACAAATAGTGGCTTGCTTAAAGGGATATGGAATTAAAATGATTATTAGCTCAGTGAACAAGTGATAGGGCAATCTAGGGTAACAAAACCTCCTACAGTATTGAAAAAGCTGAAGTAGGTGTAATAATATCTTCAAGGAATAGATGGGTCTCTCTTTGATTTAAGCTGAACCATTTCTTGTTAAATTCTAACTTTTCCATAGTCACAAAAAGTAAATGAAATTGCATCTAACTAGGCATCCCTTAAACATTACAGAATAAATGTTTATTTAAAACAGTTTTTTTAAAAAGTAAAATAAAAAATAAAACAGTTCCTAATGTTCTGCCAATTTCCATTACAAACAGGATGACCACACACTTTATTATTTAAGATCAGACACTTTGAGAGTAAACAGACACTGTTAATAATTATGCTGGACAATAGGCATAAGCCATGAATATTCCAGGCCATTGGGGTGGATGGCCACTCTAAGGATCAAAATGCACTTTTTTTTTTTTTCCCAAGTAAAACTTCCCCTGTGTGATTGGAATTGCAACCCTCTTGTGTGAGAATGGTGACCAGCCCTGGCATCCATAAGGAGTCATAGAATCCCAGTACCCTTTTGGAGTTTCTCTGAGCTCCTTCCTATCTGGGGGATCTCTCCTTTTATGGTGTCAGCTCTCCAAACCATCACTAGCCAAAAGCGTCCCAGGCCTGGAGTCACCATTCCAAGGGAGTGCCAACGAAGGAGATCTCAAAATTTAGCTTGATTTCCAGTTTCACTTGGCCACAGGTTAGACTGCAGAATGGCACAATGAAGCTGGACTCGAATGGAGGCCCGCTGAAATCCCTTAGAAGGTTCACTGCAACTTCTGTTTCAGTTTGTAAAGCTTGAAACCTGAGTTCTATGTAATGGATATCAAAATGTAATCCATAGACCTTAAATGCAAATGGAACTAATTATACCAATTACACTCAAAGACAAAAATCTCTCAGTCGAGGTATATGACAAAATTTTTCAAATGAACGCAGTAAACTAATAAAATGACCTCCTCTTGGAACTTGGCAAATCTTTGGAAAATGCTTACAGTCATCTAAATCACACTGAGGAAATTTGGAGACTGGTGTTTCACTTGAGTGGCTATCCTTTTCTTTGAACACTATCACTCATCGCTATTACAGTCAGAACAGTGGCCAGGGACAGGGCAAGTACAGTGGCATCTGGGGAGAAGGGTGTGAGAATTGAGTGGGAAAACTGCTGCTTGCTGCTCTGAGATCCTAGCAGTGTTCAGGTGCTGGACTTGGGATGACCATGGGAGTTAATGTCTATGAAAAGAGCCTTGCAAATTTAAAACCAAAGACAAAGGTTTGTCAAGATACTGTCATTATGATTCTCAGAAAATACCTAACTGTTCAAAGACATACACATGAAATCTTAGAGGCACAGAAGGCGGGCACAAACCAAACGTCCATCAACTGATGAATGGATAAACAAAATGTGGTCCGTCCAGACAAAGGAACATTTTTCAGCCACAGAGAGGAATGCAGTACTGCTATCTGCTACATTCACGAACCCTGAAAGCAGTATGCTAAGTGAAAGCTTAAGCCCATCCCAAAAGGCCACATGTTTACACGATCACTCTGATGGGAAATGTCCAAAATTGGCAGATCTATACAGAAAGAGAGTAGGGGATGGAGATACGGGAGGAGTAATCGCTAAAGGGTAATATATATATGGGTTTTTTTTAAGAGCGAGAACGTGGAGGGGAGGGACACTGGGAGAGAATGGGAGAGGGAGAGATCTCAGGCAGACTCCTGCTGAGCGTGAGCCTAATATGGGGGCTTGATCTCACCACCCTGAGATCATGATCTAAATGGAAATCAAGAGTCAGTTGCTTACCCATCTGAGCCATCCAGACGCCCCTATAGGGTTTCTTTATCAGGTAAGATGTTCTAAAAGTGACTACGGTGATAGGCGCACGGTATCTGTGAATATACTAAAAGCCACTGGATTGTACACTTTAAATGGGCGAATTTCATGGTATGGGAATTATATCTCAATAAATCTGTTAATAATACATGCAGAAGGGCAGACTAGAAGAGGTGCTGAACAAGGAACCAGCCCCCATCCTCGCCTCTCATTAGCAGCATAGCATTCTAAAGCCCTGAGCCCCATCTGTCAAATGGTGCATTAAATCCCATCCAGGACTTGGACTCTAACATTCTGCAGCATGATGTTCCTAAAATTTTAATCCATGCTCCTTTGTGATAAACTTCAAAATCTCATAGCCCTTTGTGATTTGGAATCTTAAAGTTAAGAACATGACTGAAATCAAAAGTTAATTCGCAATAGGGTTTTTTATACTACATTCAGGCAAAATGATTCTGCTCCGCCTTTTCTGACTCCCAGTCCCTCTCAGCTCCCACTTGGCCCTAAGGATGAGACTCTCTGCCATAACCTATAGTACTTTCCTTTCTGCAAACGGGACTGCCAGGTGACCAGCCGTGGGAGCTGAGATCTGACATCGTTGGACACGTACGATTCTTTCCATTAGCTTTTTCAACATCCCCTACTCCCTGCCCTTTCCAAGCACATATGAACTCTGACCCAAACTAGGGATCAAATAAAGTCAACCATAGCAGATGTTCAAGGGATATAGGCCAACAAAACCTGCAAGTGGACAACAAATCTCTAAACGACTGATTTTCATTCAAATCAGCATTCTAGGGGAGAAAGTACTGGAAAAGTAAATATACATATTTTTAATCATAGTGCATTTAACTTCTATCCCAAGGCAATATATGATTCTTAAAATAGAGTGATTTTATCAATAGTAAGCCAGATCTTTCCAATGACAGGAAATTAATTTTTGAGCTAAATCATATTTAGAACCCAAGACCAAAATGCCCATCGACCTGAAAAATTGCATGGGGAGAGCAAATTTTTTTTCCCCTTCTTCAACAATCAGCACTAATCTCGTGAGGCATTAGGTCCTTTAGTCACATTAGTTAAGAGGGTAAAGAGGAAAAGAAGAGCTCTCAAGAAAGGCAACAGATTAAGGTTTTTTTTGGTTTAGTTGTTATTGTTCAGGTGTCAAGGGCCAGATAGTATTCATTATTCCCCATGCTAATGGGTCAGGCTTAAAAGCTTCATAAGCATGGAAATAAAAAAGAAAATACCAATGGCTCCAAGGGCCATGAAAGGGAGAGCCCTCTTTAGCCAAAGGTATAAGCATCTGTGCTATTGGAGGTTACTGTTTGTTTGGCTCGTTGGGTTTGTGTGTGTGTGTGTGTGTGTGTGTGTGTGTGTGTGTGTTTTGTTTTGTTTTTTTAAAGATTTTATCTATTTATTTGACATAGAGAAACAGCTAGAGAGGGAACACAAGCAGGGGGAGTGAGAGAGGGAGAAACAGGCTTCCTGCCGAGCAGGGAGCCCGATGCGGGGCTTGATCCCGGGGTCTCCAGGATCATGACCTGAGCCAAAGGCAGCCGCTTAATGACTGAGCCACCTAGGTACCCCTTGGCTGGTTGGTTCTTAAGGTTTCCTTTCCCTTTAAAAATTAAGAAAGAAGCAAAACAAAAACCTAAGCATCTACACAAAACTCTAGGTATTCACACATTGGAGCCATGCGGGCCGATCCAAGAGGACGTTTACCCTTAGAAACATTTCCTCCCCCTGCCCCACACCCCTGGCTTCACTCCACTTTTGAGAAAATCGTTTTATTCAATGAGGAGGCAACATTTGCCCCATTTCTTAATATTTCAGGCTGATTTTTTAACCACTAAGAAATGTTTGTTTTAGGTGGGTGCAGCCTGAAGCAAGATGATGAGGTCAGAGAGAGGAGAGGGGTCTCTGTGGGCACAGCTCTGTGGGGCTTCGGTGCTCAATAGTTAATCACCCAGCACCAGCCTCCGTAACTGTTGACACAAAATAGGTGGAGATCAGGTCTGTGCAAGCAGAAAATACCAGAAAGGCAAACTATATGTAAACACACTTAAGACAGATTTGACAAGAATAGACCTAAACCTGACTTGCTAGGAAACTCTGAACGTCTAAGGCTTCAGGGTCCCTCTCAGCTGCGGCCCTTTCCCCTGACTGAGTTGCTACTGAGAAGAAAAAGAGTAACATTTGAAAAACTGAAACGAGTTTACAGAAGACAGCTGAGACATTTGTCCCTTGATTCACATATTGTGAGTTTCAAATCTGCTCCTACACACAGGATTTATATCATGGAATACAGATCTTCCATGTATACTTGGAGCAGAGACAAATGGGGGGGAGGGTGTGGGGAGGACGGGAGGTGGGGGGAGGGCACCAGGCACACACAACCACAACTCAAAAAGTTATTTCTCCTGACCTATAAAACTCATGCAAAGAAGCCAATGGATAATGCTTAAACAGTCTTTTAATCTTATCTAACTGACACCTGACAACCCATTACTTACAGATTATTAATGCACCCACAAAAAAGTTTGTCATGTACAAAATTACCAGAGAAAAAGATTGAACGCCTGAGGAAAAAACAAATTTTGCTGTACAATAACTTCAGAAATTTCAAGCCTATTATCTGTCATGCCCTTCACAGACTCATAGCATACTGCTAAAAACAACTGATTTATCTTTATTATGAATCCTAAAATGACAGCACACATGTTTTTCATGTCTTGTGATAATGTTTAATTTCATCCAGTTTTTATTTTACAGTGCTTGATTTGCTTGTTTAAGAAGAAGGAAAGTAGCAACTTTCTAAATTAATTTCCCTGTTTGTCTCTTTATCGGAGGACCTGGGATTTTCCCCACTCCCGGTGTAAAGCGGGAACTAGGGGCGGGCTCAGAGCACTCGCCTTGCTTCTCTTTGGTTCACAGCTATCACGCCGTCTAGAACAGGAGAGCTGGAAGAGGTGTGGAGTGCCACCAGTGGGCCCTCCCCGTCCATTTTAGCAGTGGAAGCTCCAGCCCGTGGACACAGTGACTCGACCAAGGACACAGGTCTAACTGGTGAGGAGCGGGGAAGAGAGCTGAAATGTTTAGATGTTTAGGCTCAGCGTGTTCTTCTCTTGCATATTCCCTCCCCTCACCGGCCCTGTGTAAACTGTATTTGTCTGGAGACTCACAGGTGAGGCTGCTCCTTAGCCACCTGTGGATGCCAGCTCTTCTCCCTTGGCCCGTTATGCCTCTCAGCCCCCTCACTTCCCACGCTGTCTGCAGGTGAGTGGGAACACGGTCCCGCTCTGCCAGGTTGCATGACGCACAGGCGGTTGCTTCCACCTATCTGACCAGACCACTGTGCCAAGACACCGAAAACAACAAATCTGGCTTAACTGGGACTCGAAACAAGCCCTGAGGACCTACATACCATGTTCAAAGTCATGTTCAACAAGTCAGCCACTGACCACTGGTTTCACAGCCTTGAAAGGGATCATGGACATTCAGAAACACTGGGCTCCTGCTGAATATATCAGGCTCCCCACACACTCCACCCTGGCCTCACCTCCACCCCAGCCCCACGGGGTCCTGAAGTACTTGCCCAGCTGGACAGACCCCCCACTTTGGGCATCACACTCCTGTGTTGTCCTGGAAAACTCAGAAACTGCCTTTGTTCCCGGGCTGGAAGGAGAAACAGCAGTTACACGGAACGGTATTCAAACTTTTGAAAGCACCTTCCTTCATCCCACACCTTCCTCTTTCTTTCCTCACGGAGACTTAGTGCCCCGTGGTTCCGACCCGCATGGTGGCCTGACACCCAGTCCTTCAACTCGGGAGGGCGTTCTGCCTTTCGCAGGATTCACGGTGTGATTTCACACATGGGTGTGTGTTGGGGGGAGCTCCGAGTAAATTTATTGTGCCAAACTTAAGACAAAGTATATTTAACAGACTGCAGCGTCATTTTCAGAGGACTGTTTGCTGGAAATGTTTAGAATCTATAGACAAAAGAAGCATCTCTGTTGAACTCGTAAGACTCTCTGACATGACAATACCTGAAGGTTTCTAAATTCACAGCTCTTTTCCCTGCGAGCTATTTGCTCAGCTTTCCTAATAATACCCTGCCTGCCTGGCCCCGCGCCAGCTCTGTCTCAGGCAATATGCAAGCTAAACATTTTTTGACTGATTTCAATATTTTTCTTATGAGCAACTAGACAGTATTTTATCTAGTGAGTATTACTGATTGCTATAATCTAAGCTCACAGTCAGCGCCCATAAAGGTAGCATTATTAGAATTGACACTCAAGGTGAAAGGCATAGCAATTAACTGGGGCTTGGAGAACAACAACCCATTCTGAAACATGCTAGAGAGTCGGTCTACTTCTATTTTTCCTTCTTCTCTTTCTTCTTTGGAGAACATTGCACCTGTTAGGAAGTCTACCTTAAATGTAGGTTACACTGAAATCCTCAAGGGAAAAAGTTAAACCACCTGCTTAATAAAATTATCTTTTGTGTGTGAAGTTGTTCCATCCCTAGGTGATTTCTAGGCCAGGAAAATCACTATACATCCTGCACTTTCATTTTGCAGTTGAATAGCAAACAAATGACCCAGTGCTTCTTGCACTGGTTTTTACATCTGTTTTCCTTGTTTTTGTGTCATGCCTCTGTTTAGCTTTATTGACAAAACAATCTGTGCCTAATGTTTAAACAACATCTGTAAAATGTGTTATTAAATTATGTTGGAAGAAAAAGCAGAGCAATTCTATGAAACCCTATGACCCCCTATTGATTTTTAGATCACAGAAGTTGAAAGGATAATTTGTGAATGTTTTAACATTTACATCTACACAGGCACCTATATTTATAGAATCTTTGATTACTTATAAAAGTATTTGCTACATTACTGCCATAACTCAGAAAGATACCTGACCTTTAGCAGTTGAATCTGTTTATTATAAGGGAGATCCTATTTTTTAAAAATAAGTTTACATCTTAACCTGCCAGTGGCATAAATCTCTAAGGATAACACACTTTTTCCCCCCACTGGTAATAAATGGGAAGTGATGCCTGAATGCTTGGCAGTTTTGAAGGCAGTAAATGAAGTAACTAGGAAAATCTGGTATATGTACTAAATCCGAGGATGGTAGAGCTGTGATAGTTCTGTAAAAAGTGTCACCTCGGATATTAGGATGTTCCCTGGCATTTTATGCACCAACTGATGCAGAGTGATTTTTCTTTCTGCATACAGACTGCATTTCACATTCACTATATATTTTGCACCTAAGACCCATATTGCCTTCTCAGAGCATAAAGAAATAATCATTAACATTAGGCCTCAATGAGAAAGTGTTTGGATGAGTAGTAGTAAACAAAGAAACTGTAAAATTTATTCAATATATCCTAGGCTAGAACTCCGCTGAGGCGAATGTGGTCTGAGGCATCCGGCAAGTAAGACACAACCACAGGCACAAGTCTGCATCATAGGGAAGGCCCAGCTGGGCAACACTGCTGTGAAAACATAGGACGAAGGCCACCCTACACTCACATTTACAAATAAAAAAATAAAGCTGGTGTCTTCAGGAGAATAAAAAAGAACCAAGGGCACCTGGGTGGCTCAGTGGGTTAAAGCCTCTGGCTTCAGCTCAGGTCATGATCTCAGAGTCCTGGGATCAAGGCCCACATTGGGCTCTCTGCTCAGCAGGGAGCCTGCTTCCTCCTCTCTCTGCCTGCCTCTCTGCCAACTTGTGATCTCTCTGTCAAATAAATAAATAAAATCTTTAAAAAAAAAGAACCAAGTATTGACTGTATGTGTGTGTGTGTTTTCTTCAAAGTTCTACCTAAATAATCGAAGATCTAAATAACCATCTCAAAATTTAAGAACTTTCTGTTTAAATGACTAAAACATTCAACATAGTAGTAATATGTTTTCATGGCTGATGTAACAGAAGTAATTTTCACAGCCACAACAACAATGGAAAAACAAAAAGGCAAAAGTCCCAAGTGTTATTAGTTCTCATTTTGGGATCGAATCATAATTGGGAGGGAGAAAGTTAAGAAAGAAGAATACATGAAGGTATAGCACATAATACACTTCAAAAATTACTGTGCTTAATTTTAAGTCTAGGTCTACCATGGCATGCTGCAGTGAAATAAATGTTTAGGCAATGAGTTAGGGAAGTTGATTTTTTAAAAATGTGCAGTTGCCTCAGATACTTCTACAATTAAGGTAAAAATAATTTTCACGCAGATTAATCATTGCCTCAATTCTCAAAAATTTGTTGGCAGAGACCTGTCCTCTGATGTCTTATCTAATACGTTTCAAATTCCATCCCGGGGCCCAGTTCCTATAAGCACTAAAAGCAACCGTTTTAAGATTCCTCCTCACTATTTTCATTCTGCCACGTAGATTAAACATAAGAGTTACAAGAGTTATTTCTTTTAATCCAAATTTTCTTTAAATTAATCAAATCCGTCTTGTTGCTTCTCCCATTTAAGTTCTCCCTCTTGTCTCCTCTCCTCCCAGATCCCATCTGCTTTGGCCTCTGCTAGCCAAGGCGGGTAATTTGTATCACTCAAGGTAGTTAGAGATGGAAGACCAGTTCAGCAATGGGATCAAAGAGCCATTGCAACACACCAAACTTTGCTCATCTAAGATATAGCTCATGCTATATCTAGTCAAAACCTAACTTAAAGCTGCATCAGCCAGTGTTTCTAAGACAAGCTCACGACTAGACATGAGTTTATATTTTTCACTTTCATATTGTGCACTTCGATACATGATGTTGTTGCCAATGATTATGACTGATCTACACCCAATCTGCCCTTCAGCATTTTATTAAATCTCTTCAACAGTGACTCATAGTCCGTACAAAATGTACATGTGTGTTAACAAGTTTTAAGAAATCCAAGAGGGAAGACACCCATTTTTTAATGCTGTGGCTAAATGAAGTGAAGGGGAAATGTTAAAATACTGATGAGGATTTTCTTTTAATTAGGGCTTCCAGAAGGAAGGGACTTGGGCTTGATTCTCAGCATAGGTAAAAATGTTTACAAGCTCTCAGGAAAGCATTGTGTAATGTTTTATTATGGTAAAGTAAAATGAAAAAAAGCCTTTAGTGGTTATGCTGCTTTTCGTTTTCAAGGAGGTCACAATTTAAGATGCTCTGACATCTTTGGTTTTCATACAATGCCATCTGGGTTTCCCCATGTTTGCAACCTACTTCCTACTCAAAAAAAAAAAAAATTATTATCAGCTCCTTAAAAGTTGAACATTTGGGGGGTGCCTGGGTGGCTCAGTTGGTTAAGCCTCTGCCTTTGGCTCAGGTCATGATCCCAGAGACAGGGGATCGAGTCCCACATCAGGCTGCCTGCTCGGCGGGAGGCCTGCTTCTCCCTCTCTCATTCCCCCTGCGTGTGTTCCCTCTCTAGCTGTGTTTCTCTCTGTCAAATAAATAGAATCCTTAAAACAAAACAAAAAAAAATGTTGAACGTTTGGGTGAAAATTAAGAAACCATGAGAATATCAAATCAAATACAGGAATGTCGATATTCACCAAATTTAGGAGAAATAATCTCTCTTATAACTTTTATTTACTTGAGGGAAATTCTCCACCACATAGTTGTTAGAGCGGAAAGAGTTGCCAAGTACCAAACAATGGAGTGTGAGCCGAAGTCACCTGCAACCCCACAGAGGCGCCGGGAGGAACCTGCGCGGCACACGGGCCGGGAGAGCACGGCTGCGTTCACAGCCCGCAGAACTGAAAGTGACCTGCGTTCAGGAATCTGTGTGCAACTATCAGTGTGAAGTAGACCACAAGTCCACATATAACTGAGAAGTATTAGAACTTTTTTAAGGTCCCTTTTTTCTCCTCTACTTGCAAAACTGAAGAAGTCGCTTGATGATCACCACACGGAATCTGGGAAAGTGAAAACTGCCTACTGTCCCCGTGCCCCACGAATGCCCAGCTGCCCTTTGCAGCCCCGGGAAATAGCCCTGAAGATCGCCCACCTGTGGAGAGAAAGTTTTCTTGGGATTCGTTCTCTGGTAACAATATCTATAGAGGACGTTTGCTGGGGACACTGCAGAGGAAGAGAGATGACGCGTATGACAGAGCACCTGTGGGGCCGTGCTTTCGCCTTTCTAAATTGCGGTTAAAACGCCCTGCCACTCCTTGGCCCTCAAACAGGAACGTTTCTCAGGGAAATAACATTGGTGCAGCCTCAGTTGTATTAAAATTGCATCATCGGTTTAACCTTGAAAATACATTTGAATTCAGACATGTATGCGAAATTGATGGTCTACCCTATAAACATTGTCCCCGAGGACCTGAAGCCTAAGTTCAAATATGTAGTACCAAAAGTCTTGGAAATTAAGATGCGGTAGCAGGCACAAATAGGCAAACAAAAATCCTCGGCAGGGACACACTCCTAGCAACACATGTACGTAGAGTATGGCTTCCTTTGGCTCCCCATCTACTTGACTAAAGGGCTGCAAAAATTGATCTCCCAAGGCTGCGGTAAGGTCATTGAAATTGATAACCCTTACAAGCAATGCTTATGTGAGTCTGTCTGTGTCTTGCAGATAGTGCACTTTGTAAATTAATCCTCCAAAGGCAAATATATTGTAAGTAGCTTGTTATCTCTAAAATACTAAATTGAAGAATACATGGGATTATATTGACAGAAATTACATTTTCTGTAATGGGGTTTAATATATCTGGAATCTCTCCCAAAGGCTTCCAGCTCTCTAACAGAGAAGGGTCTGTTAATGTAGGTGCAGTGGACATCAAGACCACATTTATTCACCAAAATGGATTAGGCCATGTAATCAGAGATTCTGCAATATTAATCTTTGACACTTATTGAACAGAAAGAAATACTTCTGTCTGCAAACTGGCATTCCCAGTTCTCCCCTTTCACCAACCAGGCTGTGGGCCTTTTCTGAATTTTACTTCAAAGAGGATAAGGTTTCCCCATCATAAACACTAATCTAAAAATATTAGGACTATTAATTAGATACACTTAGTTTGAGAGGATATTGGATTTCGATACCCTTCAGATATGACACTAGCTCTGGGTGATTATATGAACCTGGCTTTCAGCACACTCACAAAGGGTAATAAATCATACTTTCCCAAAGCCTTATTGCCATACCACCGTACATTGTCAGAATATTGTTGGCTGGTGCTTGGTACGGAATCTCAGCTTCCCCCAAATCAGGAATTCACACATTTATTTAGAAACAGTATTGCACAGCCCAGAGATACAGCAGGCTTTGAATAGCTTCAAAGTGGAAACATAAATAATTTCTCTTTCTCCATGGACTGAAGATAGGAGGAAATGGGAGACTATCCTCAACTGCTCAGCCCTAACAAAATAACTGCAGTTAGTTATTCACTGGATATAAAATCTGACTGATATGTGATGGTGGATTTTCTTGTTCCATAGAAAACAGGATGATACCACTCTTTCTATCGATTATCCTCAAGGAGGGGGAAAAGCCACTTAGACAGCCACAGTGAACGTGAATTAAGCACTTATTTATACTACGCCTACAATCTGTCAATTTTAAAGACAATGGAAAACAATGCAGTCTTGGTGCGTGTGTGCGTGTGCGTGTGCGTGTGTGTGTGTGTGTGTGGAAAAACACAAAGCCAAATTACTTACCAATTGTTCACTTGTAGGATGGTGAGTCCTGTGTCTTGTGCCAACTGCTTTTTCTGTTCTTCAGAAGGGTAAGGGTGCTGAAAGAGAACAAAATACATAGATGTGTGCACATATATTTGGGGCAGATAGTGTCGTGCATATCACATGTCAGGTGCAATGCTAGGGGCTAGGGACTTAATAATAAACACATATGCTCTGTAAAAAAATGTGTATATCAGGCAATATGTAGGCTATTTTGTCAATAGCCTAAGTGTCTAGTGAAGTCTATAATTAAAGGTAAAAATGCTGAGGTGTGTCACTCTTATTAATGGAATACTACATCATCTAATTAATGGCAGTAAAAGACAAGCCAATTACAAAGATTAGTGAAGTGTATAAA
Source organism: Spilogale gracilis (assembly GCA_004023965.1). Taxonomy (NCBI): domain Eukaryota; kingdom Metazoa; phylum Chordata; class Mammalia; order Carnivora; family Mephitidae; genus Spilogale; species Spilogale gracilis. Next base: position 246,012 of record PITA01000104.1, on the reverse strand, counting down.
TAGCTACTTAGGATACTTGCAGAACCTTGATACTGAGTTTATCCTTTAAAGGTTTATTTGTTGCAAACACAGAAAGTTTAGTATGATCTTCACTGTACTTTATAGGATTAAAATAAGGACAAGCCCTTTTCGATGCTATGAAAGCAAACCACCTTGACGTAACACTTTCATAGAACCACGGACGGACTTCTAAAGATGAACCATTTGGACCAGCCACCTTAGCTGAGGTCCCCAGTGGGTAAGCACTTTGCTAGTATGACATTTTCCCTCCAAAACACCATAGTGCCGATGCAAATATCAAAATTAAAGTGGGTGTATTTTTTTTAACCACTAATCATTGTAGCTCTTCTGAAACACAAACAAATGACATTCAGCCAAAGTTGGTTTCCATATCTGAACGTCAACACATGCTGGCATTCTGAACACAGGCCAGTACAAGGTCAAAGACCAGCATATTTTGCATACTAAGAACAAGCCCGGCCATGTTCTTCATGAGTTAGGGTGGATAAGAAAGTATTACAGGATTTGATAATAAAATGAGATTCATACCCTCTTGAAAGAATGTTTGGAATTCTACTGAAATTAGTTTTGGCACAAATACTTCTTGTTCAGTAATGAACTATATCTAAATCTGAAATACACATTTCTGAAGCCTGGGATGTGGTATCCATCTATGAACACACTGACCAGCTTGAAATACTACATCCCAATGAATTCTCCCAAGATAAAAATTGTTCTGCCAGTCAACACTCTATTCCCTTCTGAATGAGAAAGGGCACCCTCAACTCTCAATTTAACTATCTGTGCCATTGGAAACTAAATTCTGGTCTATTGAATGTTAATTAACGTAGCTTTTAATCTCATTAATAATGTCTGATTAGATGCGAAGAAGGCTCGCTAATGACCACTTTAATGCTCTTATATGTAAGTTTAAGTATGTTCTATATCTGTACATGTGGGATTCGTTTGTGGAGAGAGGAGATGTAGCAATTTTTCCATAAGCATTGTCTTTGATTGTCACTTAATCAATAAATACACAATTAGAATAAGGCTATGCTTTCATGGAATATAGTGCCTTTCTCTAAAGAGCTCCGAGTATATTATAGACAGGATGGTGATTAATCCCCATTATATCCCTTTGAGAGACATAACTGGAATCTATTGTCCCTCCCGTCTTACAGGTGAGGAAACTGGCTAGGGAAAGACATGGTCAGCAGCCACACGACTCCGTGGTTATTTTCTGCTTCCCCACCGGTGTCTAAGCTGCACCACGATGAGGGATGTGCCAAATGCCTCTCAGAATCTTCATTCTTATGCCTGCTCCAAAACCTCCAGACTGCTTACTATGACCTGTAAGCACGCCACCATCCAGCTCTGCCCACCTCTCAGACTTGGTGGCCTTTTCTTCAACCTCGCCCCACCCCTCTGTCCAGCCACCCAGTCCTCCTTTCTGTTCTTCTGACACACCAACCTTGACCCTCCAGGGTCATTTTCTCATCTCGGCCCAAAGGCCAAGACTCACCCACCCATTTGTTCACCAGTCCACCTTACTGTTCTCACATCAGGCTTTTCCTTCCTCCCAAATGGCAAAGCATCGCTCTCTGAAACACCTGCTCTGATGATTTGGGTCCTGTGGTTGTGCCTCCTTTCACTCATGTAACAACTCCAAAGTCCGTGACTTTCTCCTTCACCATTCTCAAAGCCCAACCTTGCACAAAACAGGAGATCAGTAACTATCTGTGAGACGAGAACGAGGCTACATCCTGCCATGATACACAGTCTCCACTCAGATGAAACATCAAAATGTGTAATAGAATTTCTTTCAACAGCCCACAGGAGGGAGAAACAATCCAATTGGAGATCCACACTGCTAGTCTCCTAACTTCATTCCTAACAGTGATGTCAACCCACTCTTCTCAAGTAACAGTATGGAAACTTCCTAATAGGCTAAGATCATAGGTGACAGTCTCCCTACTCAAAATAATGCCAGGCATCACAGGCAAAAGTCTCCTGACTGGATCCTGAGCTAAAAGCAGTTCTCCACCTGTAGGTTGAAAACCTAGCTCCTCCCGCACAACACACACCATGCGAACCTCTTATCCTGTGAACAGATAAGGAATTACGGTCTGAAATACAGAAGTTCGATGTCTACCCTAGTTGAAGGATTATATACAAGGTACACATGACCCTATTAGATTGTAGAAATGATGCTGTCGCTCACTAATTATGAGATTTCAAACAAGGGACAATTTTTCTAATCATCAATTTTGTCTTCTGGAGTTCAGGATCCATCACAGTTAAAGGTTACCCAGGCTTGAACTTCTTACACATTATAAGCCTGATTGTGAAAAATGCCAATTTTAGCATTCATGCTGTTGGCACTCCTTGCCATATAAAGTTGTAGACTCATGTACACAAGTCGTTTCCAATCTGTAACATCTTCTGTAATTTGCTTATGGTTTTTCAGGTCCTGTGGAAATCCCAGTGATTTTCAGTAGAAGTAATAAAGATATCAACAGCCTCTCTTCACTGCAGCTGGAGGGCAATACCTTTTGCCCTGTCTTCTTAGTTGTGTCTTAATATGATGACCAGAACTGGATAAAAATTAATATTTATGCCATTTACCTTTAGTTATGTCGAAAATTGAGAATGGTCACAGTCATTTATTTGTGCTGTGTTTTCAAGAGTATTTTTGCACGCCTGTTTGTGAGTAAGTTTTACAACCATTCTTACAAAGCAAATGGAACTCACATTTTATTTATGCAGGTGGTGTCAGGAAAATTCTCTCTGGATCATTAAAATTACCCGAATCATTACAGCTTCAAAGAGCAATCGATGGCCCTCAAAATTTCAGTGCAAATTTAGGTTGTTTCTTCACATCATGCAGTTTCTGATTTCATGATTTAAATATCATAAAATGAGAAAGTTCTAGCCTTTTTTTCCCTCTGTCACTTTTCCTGTGATCTGATTTTAAGTAATTGGAACAAACTGTGTCTAATTTCATGCAGCATAATTGCTAGGCAGCCTGAAGCTATGGAGACCCAGCACTCTGTCTCCATTAAACAATTTTCAGTCATTCAGGATATATCTTTTTTAATAGAAATGAATGAGTCTGGATGAAATTAAATGTCACAATAATCTGGCCATTGTTAGGGGGTGAGGAAAAGGTGTCAACAAGATTCTCTAAACCTTTGTCTATGGCAGGGAGAAGGAATTTTTTTCTTTTTCTCATAGTTCTTGGCCTGCGTGTCCCACAACTTTTAATTCCCTGAAAAAAACAAAAACTGAAAAACAAAACCATAATTGCCAGAATCATATAAAAGCCGTGACTTCAGGTAGCTAATCCACAGTCAGCGAAATATTCACAAAGAAGCAAGCTTTTAACTGAAATCCAGTATCTTTAAATATCTTAAATCCTATGCATCTTTCCTAAATAAGCTTTTTGTGGACAATATGAGTTATTCCTTTGTAGACTTAAAAAAAAAAAACAAAAAAAAACGACTTGACAAAAACCCAACATGCCCTGAGCAAGGCTGCTGTAAAAACATTGGAAATCCTGTTATGTTTTGCCTGTAGGGCTAGTGAGGCCCTTAGAGGGGCAAAGGTAGACATCATTTTACAAAAGAGATAAAGAGAAGTGCCATTTGAGGAAGAGAATGGGAACTTCCTTCTAAACCATTGGGACCAAGAGCCTAGGTCACCCCTTGCCCTGCTCCGGAACACCTTTGCTATTAATGGCAAGGAAGAAAGATTAGGATGTTCTTATGAAGGGAAGATGGGTTGCACTTGCCAGTTACACCAATCAACTTAATCATTTTGGGATATCAAAGTAAATTGACCACAGTCCAATAGGTAGTGACAGGAGACCTCGCCTTTGTTGTGTACATTAGCCTCATGCCATTATCTCTTAAAAGCTTAATTATTTGCAAACAATTGATCAAGACGGGAATTTGTGAAAGGATATGCAGGGGCCATTGGGAGAACTGCAACGCATTAAGAGAGCAAACAAAATTACCTTTAGATCTTACAATCAGAATTAACGATTGAGACGGGGCAGCAAGGCGGGGTAGTAGCTGCGAGCATTCTTTCCGAGTGTTTCCCATTTGATCTGCATTAACACCTCAGGAATGAGTGAAAGCCATAAAAGAGTGATTATGTCAGGGAAAAGCTGACCCTCTCTTCCAGCACTAAATCTGCACACGTGTATGAGGCTGGCTTCGCTGGGGAGAGAAGAGATGCGGGACTCCATGGGAAAGGCAGAGGCTGGGCGGGGGCAGTGGAACCCCAATCACAGGGAATAGCTCACAAACCCATCATCCTGATTTCAGTAATCAACACCCTGACTTCCCCTCTCTGGGATAAGTCTCTTGCTGAAAGACAGACAGTTTGTCCCTCTTCCTGGGTTTCTGGCTCTGAAGTGTGACTTCTAATAATGACCTAGTACAGCAATGATTGCTTAATAACCCCATCAAAGAATAAAATGATCCCTGGAGTATGTGGCCTGTGTGAGAGAAACGGTTAAAGAATGTCTGAAGAAAATCTAAAAATAGCCTACATAAAAGTGAAGTTGGAACTGTCATTTTATCAGCCCCAAAGAATAGAAGGCGACAGAAAGAAAATGGCAATGTGCTAAAGAAAGTTATCTCTGCACAATTCCAATTTTATTTCCTGAGGTTGGGCCGGGAGGGGGGTGTTAATGCCGGTTATCTGGTATTTACAAGTTTACAGTACATGGGAAGAAAACTTATTTACTTAAACAATCAAGCAGACCATTTCCGATGAGCATCCATGGCCAAGGAAAAAAACTCTTCAGTACACACAGATGGAAAATGTCTAGTCTTATATCTCAACGATATCCTTGACCAAATGTACGCCTTTCATCAAATTTTCCATCCCTGACTGCAAATGTGGATGCCAAGACAGTGATGAACTTTATCTTATCTACCCTGGTAACCAAGTTTCAATAACGTTCCCTCCCTCCCTGCCTTGCCCACTCTAACAGCACATTGTAATGGCAGCAGAAAATTTGAAAATAATCCTGTACAGAGCTCACTGGTGAGATAATGGAAGGCTACGCTGCCCCTTCTCAAGCCTCAGATTAGTAATTTCTTGTGACACAGAACTGCCTCTATACGGAAACTGCAAAACAGCTCTAACAAAGCAATAGAGGTGGAAGCAATTTTCAAGCAAAATGTTACATGCTATACTTTAAAAGGTATGGGAATAGGCACCGTGGGAGCCGATCTAACAGGAGGAATTATGGCAACTGTCCAATATACCCTTATCAAGGCAATGTTCTGTTGCTTGGCTGAATATGTTGGAAGAACAATTTCAGAACTTCTTTTATCCTTCTTCCTCCAGCCCTTTGCCTCCTCCACAGCTAAGTTTAATGCATTAATATAAGTTGACCTTGAGCTAAACTCTGGTATGTGATGGAGAGATACTCCCTTTAAAGAAAAAAAAAAAAAAAGCCACCATATGGCTTTTAACCATTAGATCTCTCAGTTCTTTTCAAACTTCTAGAGTTTTTGACACTATGGGAATATGGTGGCTCTAAATTAAAATAACTAGCTCTATATCTGACCTCTCAGAAGGCAAGCAGAAACTTGCTAACCAAATATTTCTATTTAATTTTTTCTTGCCTACAAAAACTTCTCCCACTTTAAATAAACTTGCAGCCATTTTCCCCTTACGCATTGACTATGAATAGCTTACATGTGACAATTACATTGATCTAGGATACTTTTTTCCTTTAAAAAAAAATCCATCATGCTTCTCTATTGTCTTTCAGCTTTATGAATTAGTTTTACTGTTTCAGTGAATGCTTTTTTGTCTTTTGACTGCACATTATCAAAGAGACACTTTGTGCCTCCCATTTGCATCACAAAAGCAGGGCCCCGTGCAGTGGAAGAACAGAGCCTGAATGCACGCAGCGCAGTCCTGCACCCTCACTCATGCTGCAATCAAAAGAAGAACGGTGCTGTCCGCACTGGCCAAGAAGCCAAGAATGTTTGGAGCATCATCAGTGAAGTCACAGGACTTCGACCTGCTTTTTTAATTCTCCACTGACGTTCCTAGATTGCCTAGTTGCTCCGATTAAATGTGCTCCATTGATCGCTCGCACTTGCTTTTTCTGCAGCCTCGTCAAGCCATTTTCCAGACAACCCCTCTGATTCCTTGTCTCTCCAGGAGCAGTTCGAAGAAGTTTGCTAGTGGAGTTATGCAAGTAGGGAAGTCAGGTAGGGATCTCTAAATTTGATCTTATCACATTAAAATGACAGGAGCGTGGAAGGAAAAGTTGAAGACTGGGTAATATTTCACAGTGGTCTTTACTTTTACACTAATGAGACTATCTTTATAATACACAGCAGTGAAAACATTGTCTTATAGTCAATTATAAGAGGCCAAGACTATACTACCTTGCAAAACAGCTCATCTCTCTGACCTTTTAATTTCTTATAAATATCAAATAAATATAAAATAAAAACACTAAATAAAAAAAGCAAATACTTATACTAAGAGATTTCATAGTCCCTCACGTTGGGGGATTTTTTTACAGTTGCCTGCAATTCTATAACAATGACAATGTTTCAGATCTATTCTCTATTAACTATTTATATGGTATGGGAGGATTTTTAAGTATATGCATTAAAGCATAAAACTTAGACTGTAAATTAGCAAGTACTTATATCCTCCTCCTAAAAGTATTAAAATTCATGAAGAGTGCTAAAATTATTTTGAACAGTTATGATTATTAATGAACTCCCTGAATATTGATTCTCTTAGTAGAAGACCATGGCTATAAAAGGAAACACAAAAAGGCCAATAAGAAAAACAGGGCAGGAGGATTAGGGGCTCTGGGGTGGGGATGGGAGAGAAAAGTCATGCTTCACTTTTGTGACCCCTTGGAATCATTTACAATCATAGCTCAGTGAAACTCATGTTTGTCAGTAGGACAAGCACATCACATGTATTATCGCCTGTGCTCTTGGTGACCCTTGAGAGTGGGGACTATACTTGGCTCCATTTCACAAATGAGAAAGCTGAGGTTTGGGGAGGTAAAAAAAAAATGCACGATAGCACTAAGGTACTTAGTTCTGGGGTCAGGTCTGCCCTCCCCTGAGTTTTTCTGACTTGGGTTGTGCTCGCACAGATGTTTCTTTCCCACTTTCCATTCCCCATTTTAAGCTACGTTTTTAAAACCAACCACATATTATAATGAAACATGAATTAAGTTCCTAACTGTTAGCAGTAACTGAATGTTCCTCTGCATTTTAACAGCCATGAGCTCAGGACAGAGTTGCTGTTCTCCTACGCACCCCTCCACCTGCAACCTCACTGCAAACATCAAGGGACAGAGTTGGATCCCTTAGATGCCCCCCCCCCCAGAACCTTATCCCATATTTTCCCTCCAGCATCCATCCAAAGGGACTTAGTTAACAGCAGCTCAGTAGAATTAGTAAGAGTAGTAGAAGTACTAATGATAACACGAATTAGGGAATGAGGCTGTACCAGGCATTGTTCCAAATGTTTCACATGTAGTAACTCATGTAATCCTCACAAAACCTTATTATACCCATTTTATACAGACGAGGAGACTTGGGCACAGAATGGTTGAAGAACTTTCTCAAGTGCACACAGCTGGTAAGTAGTAGAGCTGGGATTTGAAACTTGGCGGCAAGGTACAAGTTAGGAACACTCACTTCCAAACTATTTTGTATTTTAAATGCCAGGTGGAGAGCCCCTGGGTGGCTCAGTTGGTTAAGCATCTACCTTTGGCTCAGGTCATGATCCTGGAGTCCCGGGATTGAGTCCCACATCAGGCTCCCTGCTCAGCAGGGAGTCTGATTCTCCCTCTGACATTCTTCCCTCTCAGTCTCTCTCCCTCTCACATAAATAAATAAAATCTTAAAAAAATAATGATGGGTGGAGCAATCCCACTCCTCCCTGATGAGTTAATCACGAATATAGATGATGATTACTACTCATTTTATGAATAAGCTATTACCTTAAGGTGTGTCTGTGTCTTTTATTTCTACAACTCAGTTCTGTTAATGGAAGCAATAGATTTTGCTACACGATACAAAACTCAGTGCAAGTAATACGTCTCTAACTTTATTAGTGCTTGTAACATTGCTTATAAATACAGGAATGAGGGTGGGCCTTTTACAAGAACACTCTGTAAGGGTCATGGACAGAAATGCCTGCTATTCCATACAACTCCACACTATGATATACCTTAAATTGTCTCCTTTGAAATAAATTGTTGTGTCTTTTGGGGGGTTGGGGGGGGTTGCCAATTGCTTTCATTTCTTATTTGATTCTTAATCAAATGTGAGTTAAATGACATTTGGAATCATTACATTTTAGATTACTAATAAAAACACACAAATGGTATTCTCATTCATGTCACAACTAGCCCTGTTCTGTGAGCCCAATAAATATTTGCTGTATAAATGAAAGAGTGCAGTTAAAGTCAGGGACATCCAAAAATGCCTCAACTAGCATTTATAACTAGATGGCTTCAGGTAAACACCAGAAAGCTAACAGCCTTCTTTCACCAAATATGCATCCTTCTCACTGAGTTCTATAAATCCCAAACCAGTACCATTTTTTTTTAATTTATTTAAGTGACATCTACACAATGCTTACTCTGTGTCAGGCAATGCTCTCAGTACTTTACAAGCATTCACCCATTTATTCTGTGTAACAAGCTTAGGAGGTGCTTTTTTTCCCCCTTCATGCTACAGAGGAGGAAACTGAGGCACAGAGTCTGTTACTTGCAATTTGGATGGAGCCCTAAGCAGTCTAGTCCTGCAGCCCATGCTCCTAATTATTGTGTTACCCTAGTGGTCTTTCTTAGCTATAATTTTCCCCCAAAGTTTCTCCAGAATCCACTCTATGTTATTGTTGGGTTCATTCATCACAGAAGTTCCCTTCCCCCTCTCCAACTGCAATGTAACGAAATTCAAGTTCTCCATCTTCTGGAGCTCAGCACAGGACTAAAGAAAGAATAAAGGAGATTGCTTTCTCAAGAATTTCACTCTAAGATGGGTGCTGGGTGGGTCGGTGGGTTAAAGCCTCTGCCTTCAGCTCAGGTCATGATCTCAGGGTCCTGGGATCGAGGCCCGCATCAGAGCCTCATTCCTCCTCTCTCTCTGCCTGCCTCTCTGCCTACTTGTAATCTCTGTCAAATAAATAAATAAAATCTTAAAAAAAAAAAAAAGAATTTAACTCTAAGAGATTAAACAAAACAATGGCACACCATCCTGGGCCACTTTTCTGGGGAGAAAAAAAAAGCTCATGACCGATTTTTACAATAAACTCCAAGAAGTTGATGTTTTCCAATCTACATATAGCTTGTCTCTGCTATTTCAGAGAGCATGCCCACTAAGAAGAGAACTATCCCCAACATGAAAAACACTTTTCCGCTTTAAAAATACAAAAAAAAAAAAAAAGTGTGTGTGGGGGGGTTTGAAAGCATGAAGGGAAACGACAAGAATGAAACACAATGACACCATCATGGAATGAGTCTGTTGACAGTAATCAGTAATCATTACTGCTTTGACAGATGCCCTGTCCAGCCTTCAATATGCTGGAAAAAGCCTTGCATAAAGAATAAAGTATCCATAAGGTCTAATTGGTATATCTGGTAAGAAGATTCTTGAGAGAGAGAGAGAGAGTCCTAGAAATAGGGAGAGAGAGAGAGAGAGAGAGTGAGAGAGAGAGAGAGAGAAGAAGATTTCATGCCGCTCCCAATATGACTAAAGACCCCGGAACCAGGACTCATTCTCTAGTGCTAATTTTCCCACTTAAATTACAGTGATGGTGTAGCCTCATCTCATTAGAGATCATTGTCCCCAGTAGACAGTTGTGTTTATGGGGGACTCTGGCTGTTCCACACCTGCTGATCAGGTTGCTATGTGATCAAGCCTGCATACAAACAGCAGACTCGGGCTTGCTGGACTGCGACTGATGAGCCCGGGCTAATTCAGGGGTGATTATGTAGTTTACTGGACCACTAAACCTCTTTAAGCTTGTAATTACTGCCTATTTGAGTAAAGAACATTCAAAAGCAATTCACTGCATCATGCCTGCCACAGCTGGAAGCAGGCTGCCAGCAGTCTGTGGGGACATTAAAATCTACGGGGACGTGGATGGAAGCCCAGCCAGTAGACAGCGTCAGCAGCACGGCGGCAAAGGCTGTGCACATTCCCGCTCACCTCTCCTGACCACGCTTACCATTAAAGGTGCAATGAAAAGTATAGAACGGCCATAAAGATGACAAATAATAGAATCTAACGGCACAAACTACATTTTAATGATCCCTCCCCGCTTTGTAAAGCTAAAATTTAAAAAGTCTTTTCAAATGTCAAAGAGAGAAAGGGGAGAGTGAGCGAGCACGTGTGCTTCAAATAATACACACTGTGAGATTTACCGTGTACTTGCTAAAAGTTCCATCCCAAAAAAATACCAGCTTGAAAACAAAATACCCACCTTTTAGGCTTTCTAAAGGAACCGAGCTGTATAGTCATTTCAGATCCTTCCACCCACTTAGCTGCTGTGTTTGTAACCTTGGCTGGGAAAATATTGTTTCGCTAGTTGATTGACATCCTCTAAAATCACATGTGTAATTTTTGCTGTTAATGAATTAAAATGCCACTCCGACACCTGAGTGAAATTTACTTTCAGGAGTCAGAGAAGATTTCAGAGAAAAAAAAATATCAGTATTTATCAATGTTCTCATTTTCTTTTGCTGTCACCTTAACAACTGCAGTTCTTTTGTATAACAAAAGTGTAAAACATGCTCTGCATTGCTGTGGGTATAATTATTACTTGTCTCTAAGTAACAAAAAAAGACTGGAACTTAATGAAGGGGGATTAAGTTAATTTCTCTTTTAGCTAACAGTTTCCTGTCTGTTAAAATGTAGACCTCGGTGAATATAACGTTCAGGGAAGGAAAATTAAGCTTTTTAGTTTTCACTAAAATCTCCACTTTGGAATATTGATATTAAAATATTAAGATGATGTTTATTCTTTAAAAGTATGTAAATTTGGTCTTAAATAAAGCCACAGAAATCCTTTCTGACTACTCCATCCAAAGTCCACAGATCCAGGGGGTTTATGTGTTATCTAGACATCATTCCTATTAATATTCATTAGGTGGGTCTGCTTGCATTTTTATAAGCTGTGAGAGAGGCAAAAGAAACAATCAGAATTCTTTAACACACAGGCATTATCAATTCAACATATGCCAAACAGCAGCGCACCCAGATCTGAAGTTAAGATTCAAATGCAATTTACCTTTACTAAGCTAATTTTCATGAAAACTCTTTTCCCTTCACCCATTGTAGTCTGAGCTATTTAATTAGGTCTATTCTCTGTAACATACACTTCAATTTTTAATTTAAGAGATTATTCAGCACTATACTTTATCTTGGTTAACAACAAAACCCTTATCTTGCAATCAAACTAAAGTGAATTTCCCCTAAAGGAAAAAAAAAGCCACCCTAAAAACTTTAAATTGTCTTAGTAATAAGATTACCTTTATCTTTATAAACCTTCTTAAGCAAACCCTTTTTAACTTCCCAAAGCATTTACTTGATGTGAATTCCCTGCCTGACTCCAGAGTAGATTACAGAAGAGGGGAGAGTCTTAGCCAAAATTGGGGCCCAGTCCCAGTATTTGTTGCACAAATTATGCTTTCTCAGTTGTCTAATCTAACCAGACAGAGAAATGCTAGCATGCTGTGGGCGTATTTCGGGGGTGGGGGGGACCGTTCTCACAGATGTTCATGGATGAACATCTTAGATGAGTGGGAGAAAGAGCCAGATCTATCATCAGCAACATGTAAGACAAAGTTGGCAGAAAGTTAACTTGAAGGCCAGGTTGGGGCTTTATTATTTTTTTGAGACTTTGAGTTTGGGTAATCCCTTATTATATCCCTTATATTTGTAGAACACTTCACATTTTCAAAGACCTTTCATTATATTTTACCAACTTTGAGCCTTATGGTTATCAGCCAAGTCTGAAAGGACAGATCATGTTTGTTGCCTCCATTCCATACGAGGAAAAACAAAACCCAAGTGGACACACGGCAGGTGACGTGGCCAGGAAGTTGTGGCTCTTGGGCCTAGAGCCCAGGCCTCCTGTGTTTCCAGCTCATTGTCTTTACACACTCTACCACAGCTCAAAGTTTACCTTGTTAATGATAAAACAGCTGCAAGCACATCTGTCAGAAATCTACCTTGAGTTAGTGGAGCTAGGCTCTGTTTTAATGTGTAAATGCGCACTACCCAGGACGAAACAAAGAACTCAAGCTAAAAGCAGGCAAAGCAGAACACCTTTCAAATTGGCTGTCACCATTTCCAACAAAACTTGTAGAAGTAATCTAACTGGTAATGGTCAAAAAGTCTTACATAATGGTATTTGCCCCTTCTAGAGAAGACTTCTTGGGAAAAAAACAGCCTCACCCAATCACTGGGTAGTCTGTTCCTCTTTGAAACAGCCAGAAAGTTGTCTTTTATTTATTGTGTCCTTCTTTGTCATGTCATGTGTGACATCGGTTGCTAATTACATATACAAGAGGTCTCATTTCCCTCTTCCTAAGTCACTTGCTAAGAGAACTTAGACCTATGTGCAACCCATGGAGCATAGGAGAGTGGCCATCAGGTCCCTTTCTGCTTCAGTGACATGGGTACACATTGACAAAAAGCAAATCAACAGGAAAACATTTTAAGAGTTATTGGTTTCAAGAAGTGCAGTTAGGTACACTGATTTAGTTAAATAACTAAAAGTGAAGTCCCGGAACGCACACCAGGTGATCTTGATTCAAGGCATTTCAGTCCTTGGAGCCTGAGCTTCCTTGTTAGTCAAATGAGCACGACAAAACGTTGGTCACATGGTGGCAACGAGAGGAGACAACATGTCGAGATGCTCAGCATAGTGCCCGGCATGTATCTAGCGCTTAGTCAACAGTAGCCAAATCTGTGATGACCCTGAAAGTTGGACTGATCTATGTAAACATACATAAAATATACATAATTCTCAATTTGTAGGGAAAAAAATCACACTAGGTAATTCTAGTAATTTTTTTTCCTTACTGCCAAATCGGACTTTTTTTTTTCCCCTCTAGAATTTAAATCCGGTTTTAATATTTTCCTGCAATTATCTTTATTTGGACAAACTCACTTCCAAAATATCTAAAGGCAGGGCCACCCTCAAAGGCAATCACACAAGGGTCTGTCACACAGAGAGGCCCCATGCCTGGGTTAATGTGCTGCTGTCACCATCTGGAAATTCCTCATAATTTTTATTTTTTTATTTTCATGTTTTGATCTTTTAAAAAGATTGATTTAGGGGCTCCTGGGTGGCTCAGTTGGTTGAGCGACTGCCTTCGGCTCAGGTCATGATCCCAGAGACCCGGGATCAAGTCCCACATCGAGCTCCCTGCTCGGCGGGAAGCCTGCTTCTCCCTCTCTCAGTCGCCCTGCTTGTGTTCCCTCAATTGCTGTGTTTCTCTGTCAAATAAATAAATAAAATCTTTATTTTAAAGAAAGAGATCATATTAGGAGGGGCAGAGAGACAGGGAGAGGGAATCTCAAACAGCCCCACGTTGGGCTCCATCTCACAAACCTGAGATCATGACCTGAGCCAAAATCAAGTGTCGGATGCTCAACCAACTGAGCCACTCGGGTGTCCCCTTTTTTCTTTTCTTTTTTTTTTTTTTTTTGATATTCTTCATACTTTTTAAAGAAGCTCTGCATTTTCGATTTGCCTAGTTTATGTGGAGAATATGTACATTTTTCCACAATTCATATCGCTGGTCCAGCTAAAAGGAAAAGAGTTTATGTTTTCCCTGTCGGATGTTTTACACTCAGCTATTACCCCTCTTGAATTTATCTGAGCTTTGCTGAAGTAAACAAATAATTATTCTGTTCGTACGTGAAGACTGTAAAAAAGAAAACACTGAAAAGGCAGGACACAGGATGCAAGACTGACAGTGTGTAGATGTGCTCAGGCCTCAGACAGATGAGTAAGGACACTTAAATGACCCTCCAGTGGCCTTCAAGGGTTCACACACTCCTGTAAGTGCCTAAATCACCCTCGGGGACTGACTGAGGCACTGAGAAAATATTCCATATTATAAAGTCTATGGAGAAAAAAAATCAATAATCTGGAACCTTCAAGGTGTGAGGCCCATTCTGGCTCACCGGACTTCGGGATGTTGAGAGCCTTTGTCTTTTGGTGGCTGGAAGTCAGAAGTGGCAATTTGCCCACCTTCCTTGGCAGGGGATGAGTGCCACATTTGGCAGAAAAGTGTGCTCTCGAGAAAAGGGAGCGGAGAATCTTTTGGCCTGGGCTACAGCTAGGATAGATCAAGAGTGAGAACTCGCCCTTGCATGCCAACCAAATGCCACTGTAATTAAAAACAAACCTTTGGAAATAAAGTATTTGGAAATTTATTTCACTTCCAGCTCATTCACAACATGAGCTCATCAATAGCTACAATTAATTAATTTGGTCACAGGATTTAGGGGAGGGGGCTGGTGGGTAGGAAATGCTGTCATGTTTTCAGTCTTTTTAAATAGAATTCTACTTTTTATGAAAGGAGGTCCATATGAATACATAAATAAGCAAACTAAGGAGAGAAATACATGTAATAAGGCATAAAGTTTCAGAACCCCCCAGCACATTTGGGTCTGTCTCTTACATGTAAGAGGGCAGCACTGATTTGTAAAAATGCAAAATTCCGTCATTTTGATGGTGCCAAATGACAAACTTGACTATTATACGCATATATTTTGCTTAATGGCTTCATTTATTTTAATAACAAAGGGAAACTAGATTTTACAGATGAAAGCCTTTTTTTCATGGCTCCAATGCAACTGGGATTTTTAAAATTCTGCGATGTTAACCAATAAGTGATAATGGCTGCTCTCAGGGGCCCTATTTTATGACATTTTACACAGTGGGAACCTACACTGAGTAACTACCACCAGAGTACCCCAATCCTAAGAAGGCACTGGGGGTAAATGTCAGAGGCCTCTTGACTGTTCCATGTTTCTTTTCTCGGAATGGATACATGTTCAGTAAAGTGTTGGCTATGGAATTACTGGAGCAATGGGATTAACTCACTAAAGATTTATTATAAATGAGGCCGGAAAGTGCTGTTCATGTGATTTCAGGGATAAGAAAATAATTGCATAGACCTTTTTTCCCTCCGTTCAGAAATCTGCCTACAGGGTTTAATATTTTGTGGAGAATCGAAAAAATAAATCACAGCAAGTAACTTCAGTTTAATTCTTGTTTGATTTCTTCATTACACTGCATATCTACGGTGAATCAGGAAACCAGAAACTCATCAAAACCAATTCCCACAGGAACAAAAGACACACCACCTCAGAACCTTCCTGTCAGCCACCAAAACGTCCTGTTTTATTGAGAATGTATAGCTGATTTCAGAAGGAGACGAAAGAAGAAAAGTAGAAGGAAAGAGGAAGAAAGGAGACGTTTGGCCCACCAAAACTTCTGGCGAGATGACACAAACCAGGAGTCGCAGTGCTGTACTTTCTACCGAGAGCCATACCTCGAAACTCTAGAACGCAGCAGACGAAACTTGCCAGCCACACACGGGATGTGCAGTGATTCTACAGACACTCTCTTGGCCCAAGATGGCACCAAGATTAATGGCTGCGTCATCCTTGGTCCTGCAGCAGTCAGGCCTGGGGTCTGATCCTGACACATACAGCCTTCATCTGCAGCCAATCAGCAGATGTAAGCACACAGGCCCTGTCAGGTTGACATATCATTCCTTCGACAATGTCAGCGAGTATTAATGTTCAATTATCTGTCCTAGAAATGACCCTCGCCTTCCTGCATTGTGTAACCGCGCGCGCGGCTCTCTGGTAGTCCCAAAGACAAGGGCAGAAATGCCCGCAATAAACCAGCCACCGGGAGGGAGCTTTCCAACACTGCCATGACATTGCCTCGCAGTACTGAATAGGAGACTTATTTTTAGTTCTTCTCCTAAAATATAGGGGAAAGACCACTGAGCCCCTTACCTCCCTCTCTCTTTCTCTCCACCTTCCTTTCAGCCCATTTGCATGTCAGTCGTCCCTACTACTTAAGCAGCAAGACTTCAAACCCGTCATCTTGGGGCTTGCCAGTCACTCTGAGCCAACTGTTCTTTATGTATCACACTGAGCTGTTCATTATGTGTGGGGTGACTTTTTATTTCATGAAGCCAGGTGTCTATCATTCACCATCAAACCAAAATGACCATAGCAGGCTTTTCCCAAGATCAATTCAACTTCAACTCATAAAGCTAAAGGAACCTGTTCTAGCCAGCCGTCCCTCCCTCCCACCGTTAAAAACCAAGCCTCTGGCCGAGGCATGACTTACGAAGCATACCTGAGATCTTTTTGCAACCTTTACAGTTGCTCAAAGACTTTAAAATAGTGTGGTGATTTGATGTAGTTAAAATACAAGTCCCCCACTCCTCTCATGTATCACAGTAAGAAACAAAATTTTATCTTAGCAGACAGCCGCATTTGCCTGGTTTTTAATGAACTCGCATTCAAAGGTTATCAATAACGAGTTTGCAAACTTCTCATACAGCCAGCACCAAAAGATAATGTACAGTAATTGCATGATAACTTCCTCCAAAACTGAGATAAAGCCTTTCGTGCAATCTTGAGTTCACCAAGCAACATACGTACACTAGGACAAACTTAAGTAGTTCAGATTGGGGCTCAATGAATTTTCCCTCATGATAATAATTTTTAGAGAATGGAAAATGCAATTATGTTTCTTGTGGAAAACCACTAAGGATTCATTATTTTGTCTTCATTTTAATATGTGAAAAACAGGCTGATTATGAAAGGTACCTATGAGAAGTCCAGCCACTCCCCCATCACCGCATGGTGTCTGGTGTTATTTTTATAAGCATTTTCAACTGCATTGTGAAAGTCCTTGTATCTTCCTTCTTTTTCTTTTCCTTTTCTTTCCCTCTCCCAACAGTTACTTTTTCTAAATGACTTCTATTGCTCTCCAGCTCCTAATCCTACTTACTGGATATTCAACAGCTGACTTTGCCTCCTGGTCTGCTAAAAGATGGAGCACAGGACCGAAGATGTCCCCCCCTCTGCTTTACTAAATCTCCCTTCCTATCCTGGTTCTCACTCACTGCTGAGGCCCATCCCTCACCCACTCCATCCCTCCACACCAACTCATTCTACATCCTCATGCCAGTCATCAGTACCTTTCTACTTTTATCTGCAAAGGTTCCTTCTCTGTTTTCTCAGCAAATAATCATACTGTGCCTTCACAAACTACGTGGAATGTAATAGCAATTCTATGAAAGACAGCTGAATCCGAGCCTAGCTATAAACATATTCCAATCTCCCTCCCCCTAAATATTACAGAAAGAAAAGAAAAGCCTTCCCTTCTTGATGCCCGTGCCTCAACCTGCCCCAGCTGTATCCTTCAGTGTGTCCCTCAAGCACCTGTGGAAGGACCTGGCTTTGTTGTGTCTGTTGGGATCTCACCCGTCTGCCTTGTAATACGACTTCTTGCACCTCCAAAGGCCTGGAATGGCATTTTCAAAGGTCACTGATGATATCCTAAGTCTTATACCGGGACCCTCCTCGTCCTTCTACTTCATTAAACTCTCAGGTTTGGTCACCTCTGTTTTGAAACTTTGCTCATTAATTTGGTCAATAAATATCAACCATCTATAATATGGCTCTGAAGACAGAGACATGAAAGTCAACCCTGACCTCTGGATGGGGAGGCAGCTCATAAATAAAGAGTCACCACAAGAAGTCCGCTCTATTAGATGACCATCAAGGTACTACGGGTCTGGCGGCAGAGGCCATTTCCTCTCTCCTGGAGAAGACAGAGATGGTTTCTCCAAGCAGTGGCAGTTGAAATAAGATGTGAAGGATGTGGAAGACAGCATGAAGGGGAGACAAGGTCACGGGGGTGGTGCATTCCTGGGGAGGGACTAGCAGGTGCACAGAGTACAGGGCTGGTTCCCACCTGTGAGGAACGTAAGCCTTCAGGTCTGGCTCCAGCAATGGTGCGAGAAGCCTGGATGGGAGGCGGCAAAGGAGGAGCCCGGGTGCGTGGTGGGCCAGTGTCAGACCTCAAAGTATGCTTGAATGGTATGCCAAGGATGTTGTCACCTAAGGCCAATGGGGAAATAGCTTGGGATTTTAAGTAGAGGGAGACTGGGACAAATTCTATTTTAGAAAAAGCACTGTGGGGGCGCCTGGGTGGCTCAGTTGGTTAAGCGTCTGCCTTCGGCTCAGGTCATGATCCTGGAGTCCTGGGATCCAGTCCGCATTGGGCTTCCTGCTTGGCAAGGGGTCTGCTTCCCCCTCTGGCCTTCCCCGTCTTATTCTCTCTCTCTCTCTCTCTCTCTCTCTCTCTCTCTCTCTCTCATTCTCTCTCTGTGTCTCTCAAATAAATAAATAAAATCTTTAAAGAAAAATCACTGTGGTGGCAAAACAAGGTTATTTCTAAGAAAGATGGATGGCAAGGAGGATGATTAGGGAAACAGGTAAGCAGGAGATGACAAGGCCGTGACAACAGGACAAGATGGGGATAAGAGAATGGAGGAATATTTAGGAGGGAGAACTGGTGGGACTCGGGGAGTGAGCAACTATCTGTGAAGGGAGAAGAAGGGCAAAATTTCAGAGCAGACTCATAGGTTCCCGAATGGAGCTTCTGGGTCCATGTTTATGCTATTAACTGAGATGAGGATGACAGGAAGGGGAGGCAGTTTGGGGGTTGTGACAGATTTGTCTGGGGGATAGACTCTTTGGCTTCTTATCATTGCACCTTCCTCCCTTTTCTTAGAATATTAACGTGCTGAAACTGAAAGGAACCCCAGACATCAGTTCAACCCGCAGCCACATTTGACAGAAGACCTCCCTGCTTGCTCCTGTCTCTAGCTCTGAGATTTTTCCCTCCAGAAACTCTTTCGAATTCCACCCTTGACCTCCTTCTCTCTTTTAGCACTCCCTGGATCCATGACTCCACAGACATCTTTAGTTTCAGCAGAGGCAACACCAAAGTCTTGTGCTCTCACAAAACCCAAGTAATCCCATTTCCAAGTATCGGCCATACAACTCACATGACTATCCCACTGGGACCAGAACCACAACGTATCCCAAACTGAACTCCTCTCCTTTCCCCTAAAACCAATTCCTCCTTCTGACTTCCTCTCTAAGAGACTGCCGATATCCCTGTTGCCTGTCTGCCCAGCATGAAACAGGGAAGTCACCTCTGATACTCTTCTTTATCAAATGTCCACTCATGAGTGCTTCCAAAAACAGCCATCAGAATCAGACAGGATTGATTCAAATCCAGTCCCTGCTCCTTAATCGTGCTACCTCTGGCAAGCATTTTATCTCCCTGAACCTTGATTTTCTTATCAGTAAAATAAGGAGACTATCAGGACCTCCTGTAGGGGTTGACTATAGGAGTTCAATAAGATAGAACATGAGGGTGCTGAGTAGTGGCCTACCAAGGTAAAGGTGGGGTGGGGGCTGTGTGTCCCCCAGGGAGGAGTATTTTATTCACTGACATTACACAGAAGAGTTGGTCCATGATGATGATGGGCAGGTTGACCCTACACGTGCTGCACTGAAGATGGACAGCTCCTAGGACCCACCTTGGTGCATCACTGGCATTTGGCATAGTGTATGGTACACACACGTCAATTATGACTGAATGTCAGTTTCTACTTATGAGGTTCCAGGTTTGCCTCCAAAGTACCTCCCACCCACCCATTTCTTTATAATCACACGACCACAGCCTTCTTACCTGAACTGTTGCAACTGCCTCATTTTCTCACTCTCCTTCTTTCTACAAACTGCACCCAACTCCATCCACCACCTTTTTCAAAGAGCTCAGACACCTCCAGGACATGCATGCTCCCTTGCATACAGTAGGTGCTCAAAGAGAATCTGAACTCACTTTGAAAAAGCTTTACTGGACTGATTAATATTGTTATTCGAAGATGGGGAGAGGCGGCCTCAACTTTGGCCATCATTTATGGTGGGGGGAAATAACACACACACTTGAAAGCAGCTTTCTCCTGCCGCATGGTAGGCTTAGGCCATCACATCATGGAAAACTACTCCAGGTATCTCTGCACAGACAAAGCACCTGAAGGTATGCCTAGGTGGGGCCCTGCCTTCACCCCTCTGCTAGCATAAGCCCTGTCCCCCCACCCCACCCTCGCTCCTGCCACAGAGCATGTGTCAGAGCCATAACTTGGCACCCGGGCTCCAGGGACAGCAGGGAACACACAGCTCTGATGGTGTCATGGCCTTATTGTGACCACCTCTGAAAAACTGTGCAAAGGAACTCTTTGATGAGGTAATGCGGATTTCTGTCTCGGCTCTCATCAGATCTGGCCAACTGTGTATGCAAGACATTTTCGAGAGCAATAACAAATCATAAATTGGAGTGTCAGGGTGGTTAGATTTAGGGCTCTGAATTTTTTGTTTCCAGTCTCTGTGGTACACCAACATCTCTGGGAGCTCTTTAGCCTTTTCTATCCCACTTTCTTGGGTAAAATGTTCTAGCTGTAAATGGGCATAATTATGCAATGTAGGATCCCATGCAAAGTACTCCATAATTAATAAATGTTTAAAATCAAATGGGATGCTTGTTTCCATAGCTTGATTTCTCAAATGCCAAATATATGCTATTTTCTGCATGTGTATTTAGCCTTTTTTCCTTGGAAATTCAGCCCGCCATTTACTCAATCACTCTCTTGAACACTGACGTGATGAATGTTGCTGAGTGCTCGTGGTTTCTGGTCCAGCATGAACGCTTTCAGGGAGTAAGTCCTGGGCGCCTGTCGGCTGGGTAATTGATAATGTTTTCACTTCAAGGTGTGGGCCTGAGACCCACAGGGCTCAATGGGGAAAAGAGATGAATTGACTCCACTACATCTCTCACCCACCGCTCCTGAGACACGTCAACTCATTACTGCCAAACGTACTTCAATAGTATCAAGAGGGGGTAGCAACATAAATTTCCGACAACGGTTAAAATGATGCTTTTGTTTTTATTTTGCAGTAGCAAATTAAAACACTTGGATTGTCATTACCATTCTTTGTGAAAATCTGGTCTCTGCTAAATTCACAATGAATTATAAATGCCTTCGCCAAAACAAAGAATAATCCACAATGCCATCAAATGCATGCCTCTCTTCCTAATTTTGATTTCTAGGTCCCATGGCTTCCATAAGAGAAAGCATGCCGGGGCACACACATACTGTATTTCAAATGGAGATTTTATGTAAGCTTATTTTTATAGTGATTCTGAGAGTACTGCTCTGCTTTTTATCTATGCAAACTGGAAATAAAGTAGGCACCCTGCCAGCTCCCTGACAGCAGGCCAGGCCCGGGCTGCCATGGGTGACTCGCACAATGACATCTAAGGGGTCCAGAAAAGAACCCTGACTAATGGCTTTTGGATTCCCTATGACCTTTGATCCTTGACGACTTAGACCAAAATAAATGACCTAATTTCAAGAAACTACATCCAGCATGTGAACTCTAATGAGTGACAGAATTTACCTGCTAAGCACTGATTAATAGGTATATGGTTCTTATAATCATTCCTTAGATCTTGGCCAAACTAGAGAGAAGATACTGTTCAGATGCTGGTTTTTCAAAACAAACTCATCTTCCAGGATGCTGTGCAAATTGATGGTGCCCATGGCAGATAAAGTACATGAGACAGTGGAAATGTGAAAGGATTTCCTGGAACAGACATCAAGTTGGTGAATCCTACTAGAAACAAAAGCATTTCTCCCTCCGATGTGTGTATTGTTTCTGTAGTTGGCAATTCCGTGGCTCTCTCCCTGACAAAGGCTATAAAACGGGGGGCCGGAATAGGACGCCGGGAGCGAGTCTAACCACTGCACACACTCTTGCTCCATGCTAACATCCCTCGGGGTGCTGAAGCTCGACGGAGGTGAAGGACAAGATTCTGTAACCTCAACACTCACAACTACCTTTTCACCCAGTGGGACACACAAGCACGTTATCAAAAAGCCCGAAAGAAAAGGTCTGTATGTTGGCAGAGTCCGTGGTCTATCTGAAGCTTTCTGGGTGTCCGGGAGACTCCATGAAAACTCTCTGATATTTATTTAGGGCAGCGAAACTAGCCTATATGATACTATACTGATGGATACACGTCACACATTTGCCCAAACCCATAGAACACGCAACACTAAAAGTGAGCCCTAACTTTGGACTTTGGGTGGTAAAGGTTTGTGGAATATAGGTTCCTCAGCTGTAAGGAATGTACCACTCTGGTGGGGGGCATTGATAACGGGGATGCTATGCATGCGGGGGGTGACGGGGGGGGGAGATATACGGGAAATGTGCATACCTTCTGCTAAGTTTGGCGGCGAACCTAACGCTGCTCTAAAAAACCACGTCTACCTTTTAAAAACTCTTTGATATTCAAAAGATGGCTCTTGTACACTAAAGAAGAACTACAAGTTTGCAGAGGAAAAACAAAACACTTCAGTTCAATTTACATGATAAAATAATGGGTTTTGTTTCAACTTCAAAGGGGAAAAAAATCAAAGTATAAAAATCAAAGATGGAGAAAAAGAAATCTTTCCATGAAAATCTGTCCTCTTGCTTGGGTTCGTTCCTCAGATCCTTGCTAGGCCAAGCGTGGTCTGTGAAATAGCAGTGCTAGTATCTGCTGAGGAGCTCATTGGAAATGCCAAATCTCGGACCCCGTCCCACTGAACAAGAACCTTCATTTAAAGACAGATCCCCAGATCATCTGACTGCACACTAAAGTTTAAGAGCCACTTCTTTAAAAGAAGCAAAAGAATATTTAATTCTGTAGTGATTTCCATTTTCTGATTTTGTAGATGGTAGACTTTGAATTTTGAAAAATTACTATTGGGGTGCCTGGGTGGCTCAGTTGGTTGAGCGACTGCCTTCGGCTCAGGTCATGATCCCAGAGACCCGGGATCGAGTCTCACATCGGGCTCCCTGCTTGGCAGGAGGCCTGCTTCTCCCTCTCTCACTCCCCCTGCTTGTGTTCCCTCTCTGGCTGTGTTTCTCTCTGTCAAATAAATAAAATCTTAAAAAAAAAAAATTACTATTTACATTTTGGTTAAATCTCCAAATGTGTGCATTGCCCAATCTCTTGATCCAGACTCAGAGGAATGTTGTGAATATTAATGCAATATTGTATGAAAATTAAAATTGAGAAAATATCTTCTACTAAGACTCTAAGCGATCATTCTACTTCTCCCCATTGTATCAACCCAGCAATGGTTCTGATGACTTCATTTATCATGTTACCTATCGCCCGTCCATCCTGATTTTCAAAATCAGAGGCGAGCTGGGCCATGTCTGCTGTGTCACTGGTGGAGAAAGAAGTAAATCATTGTCTAAGTTCACTCAGCATAAGATAAAGAGAACCCTCAAGCCAGCCCAACTCTTCCACGGCAACTAAAGGCACCTTCTCCCCAAATCACCAGAATGACTTCAACCCTCCCCTTGATTTTGGTTACGGAAGCCAGCTTTGTTCCCCCAGGGCCAGGACTCGAGTCCATTTTGCCTCACTTCTCCTCTTTCTTCCTGTCTCCCAAAGGTCAACAGACCAACACATGGCCACATTTACATCATTTCTCTTGAAGTTGGTAACGGGAAGAACAGAGGGGAAAAAAATGAACACTCTGGTGCAACCCAAAGGCCGGCCTGGTCTTCTCAGAGGTTAATACCCACCTCTTGGAGCATCAGAACAGCCCGAAAGTTCCACACGCTGTGACAGTCAATCTACGTGACAGACTAGCCTAAGTTAGCTCAAATGTAAAATATAGCATCTCTAGCCCAGAGATGAACTGAATTATAATGCCACATTCGAATGGTCTTTTACAGATTCTTCCAAAGGCTCTGAGCATCTACCCCTTAATTAAATCTAATTTGGTTTCCACACAGAGCGTTACTGAGCATATTCACTTCACCATACATGCGAGCTTGATATACATCATCTTCACCTTCCAACTACGGCCTCAAGAAGATGTTTCCGTGTGGGAACATTCCAACCTGATTTATGGCGCTATTGTAACAAGTAAGCAACTAATCTTCCAGTATAAATGCAACACATAAGGACAACCTAACTGAAACATATAAATTCCACATATACTTAAAAATATTATTGTCTGTAATTTAATATAGCAGAATGTTTCTAAGCCTATAACCTTGCATGCAGAAGCAGTTTTTCAAGCATTAATACTTAAATGGGTCATAGACACCACATCTGTCATTCTGTCCTAAAGTCTATGAGGCAAAACCAAGACTATGCTGGCCTATTGATTTTTCTAGCATTTGCTTTAATTTACTTAACCATTGAGAAATCCATCAGTACATAAAGGGCAACTGTCCATTACTGCCTCATTTGCAGACATTCCTTCCCCTCGTTTTTGGTAAATATTTCCCTTAAATTGCTATGTGTTTACAGTGTAAAAACGAATTAGGAAAGTGCTCACACCTGTTTCTGTTCAGTAACTGCTGCACTGAGGTATATGTAACGTGCTTAAAGATAGAATAAATATCTAGACATTATTACATCTGTGTGCAAAGGGTGGTAAATTAGATCCTAATTACATTAACAGGGATTCTGCCTCCCAGCTTAAATTTTACATGAGCACTCTGCAAAAATTCAAAAGCTCTGCTGTGGTTTCTTTATGAGCTGGTGATTACAGCTACTTCCTATGCGGTCACTAAATATTCTGTTTACAAATAAATGAAGAAGCTTTGAGCCAACTTGCCAGGGTAATAATCTATTTCTTTCCCCCCTCCCTCTTCCCAGCAAAGCCTCGCCACATATGCATGGCAGCAATCAGGAGTCCTGGCTTCATCTAATTACTCCATCACATAATTTCACAAATTGCCTTGTCACTGGGGAGCCCAGTGCAAAACACGCTCACAGTGGGATTTCAGGCAGCAGCTTTCATTTACTACTCATTCCTTGTTAAATTAAACACAAAAACACCAGTTGTGTGAAAGAAGTCAAAAAGAATGCCTGCAAATGAGCCAGACAAGTAATTTCCTACCTTCCGTTTCACCAAATACATTGTTGGCACCAGGAACCTCTGACAGGAGGATGCCCTCAGATGGCCCATTCTTTTTTTTTTTTTTTTAAGATTGTATTTATTTATTTGTCAGAGAGAAACACAGGGAGAGAGGGAACACAAGCAGAGGGAGTGAGAGGGAGAAGCAGGCTTCCCGCCGAGCAGGGAGCCCAATGCAGGGCTGGATCTTGGGTCTCTGGGATCATGACCTGAGCCGAAGGCAGTTGCTTAACCAACTGAGCCACCCAGGCGCCCAGCTGGCCCATTCTTATTTTGATGTAGCTGCTACAATAGACCAGAACCCAAAGGCCAAAAACAAATAGGCTTCTCCAGAAAGTAAGCTTCCTCTATGTCAATGTCAATAGGAAGGATGGGCACACACTGACAAAAAAAAAAAAAAAAAGAAAAAGAAAAAAAGAAAGAGAGAAAGAAAGAAAAGAAAAAGTGCTCTTCTCAAGTCCCTCTATTCTTTTCCCTTTCTGCCTGGCCATGATCCTCACACGAGAACATGTATTTGTATTGCAGGAATGATGCCAAGTCTTCTGCAAGTATAAACAGTATACCACGGAGTTCCACTCTGGCTAGGAAGAAGGAACCGGATTCCGCTAATCTTTAAAAGTTCTCCAACAGAAAGATCATCAATAAGTTCACAGAGTATTCGATGTTTTCCTTTTAAGTATTAATGCCTTACATGTCTCTGAAACACATCGAGGTAAATGCTCACCCATCTCGCTACGGATGTAGGGGGAAGAAAGAGAGTGCGAGGTGGGTGACACGCCCACAGGGAGAGGACCTGAGGGCAGGGCCCTGGAAGCTGACATTGGTGTGTCAACAACTAAATGTGGCCACTGGTAATTAAAGGTATTTCTTTGCAGCCCGGGAGCTGGTGGGGTCAGGTACCGTTTTACATCACAAACCAGTCCTTTCTGCTTGTCGATTTGCCAGCATTATCTGCACAGGGAGGAGAAAACATTAGCAGCAGCTGTCTCTCTGCTTTTACACTGAAAATTCTATTCACACAGACAGGTGGAGTAATTTAAAAGCCAATGTGGTGCAATTTCGATGTGACTAATGTCACTGCCTACTAAAGTGCCACCATTACCACTGTTTATGGAAACATTACTAAAATTACGTTTTATTCATAAGAATTTTAGGATTCTGGTTATTACTCGCTTTAAAATGATCAGACCTCGGTGTCAGGGCCCAGAGCAGTGGCCTAATTCTCCAGGCTTTAGCAGCCTCCTTTGCTGAGAAACGACAATTGGATGGTAGTTTCAAGAGGAATCGGGACGGCGGCACCAGTTTCCTCCATCTCCATAAAGCAAATTAAAGACATAGCTCTTTGGCGTCCCAGACAGGTGACAAGCAAAAAAGTCTTCAAGGAGCTAAATTCTGTGTTAGAAGGTTCAGTTAGGATTTGCATGAGGAAAGATTCCTCACCCCCAAACTGCTCTGCGACATTGTTAGTAATAGGGGCAGAGATTTACATGTTTCCATAAGAAAATGTTTAAAATCTGAAAGCCTAACAATGTATACATTATTCCAGTTCCACAAAATATCAACAGCTCTGGCTATGCCTTTTTGAATAGGCAGAGGTCCGGAAAAAGAACCTCAATAGGAAAGGACCATCCTTAATCCTCAGTTACCAACAGCCATCAGACTGCATGATAAAGTTTTACGCCAAACCCTCTGGCTCATATTTTTATTTTAAAAACACTAATTAGCCAGTTCATGGAATGAGATTATAATTATACCTTTGAACTTCCACAATACGATTTGCTTTGCTCTATATCTGAGAGGCAACGTGGTGGAAAGCCCATGGAAACTCAAGTCAGGAGATTCCAGTTCCAGCTCAGCCGCTTCCTAGCTTTTGCCCTTGAGAAAAAAAATCACTAACTTCTCTAAACTTCATTTCAGTCATCCTGAACCTCATAGGATTGCCTTCAGAATCCAATGTACATGAAAATATTAAGCTACAGAGCACCACAGAGACACGTGATGATTTCATTTAGCCTCTTGATCAATTTTTTTTTCTTTAGCTGTTAACAGGACAGAAAGAGCCACTGTCCAAATAGCCAAGCCATTAATAGATCATTAAAAAAAAAAAAAAAGCAAATGATAGAAGTAACATTATGTAGGCAGGAGAGAACTTCATCTAACATGAGATCAGGTAATTTTTTGTGGAGTTTCTGTCCCAAGAAGTTTGAAAACTGGCTTTTCTTTACATAAAGGGAATTATCCTTAAATTTCTATCACTTGCAACTACTCGTTGATCTTTCTTAGGATGGCCCCTGGGCGTGCCAAGAACTTCCTAGGACACGGAATTCTCAGAGGCCACTCATGTCACGGGAGAGCACATGAGCACTGTGGGGACACCAGCCACAAAGGTAGTGTGAGAACAGATGAAAACTGACCACAGAATATTAAGAACTGAAAAGCAAAGACGCTTAACAGGTTAAGTTCACCTATGTTGTCCCATTTTGTCCGAAGAGATAGCACCAGGAGGACAAGTAGTTATTTCTTTTTTTTTTTTTTAAAGATTTTATTTATTTGACAAACCAAAGATCTCTAGCTTAGAATAGTTCGAATAATATAGTCTAAACCCAAGTAATTTGTATCTCATACCGACTAACTTGGGATGTTCATGTTTACACCTTCAAGTTAGTTGAGGCCTATCGCTTCTTCACAATGTTCAAAGACAAAGCCATACATCTTGTATTGGGACCCTCACTCACTGGGCTGTAATTTGCTGAGTGAAGGCATTTTGCAATGGCAAGAAAAAGCCAGAACGAAAAGCCTTCAAAATGTTAGAGAGTTGCCTGG
The DNA here is from genome assembly GCA_004023965.1 of Spilogale gracilis. Taxonomy (NCBI): domain Eukaryota; kingdom Metazoa; phylum Chordata; class Mammalia; order Carnivora; family Mephitidae; genus Spilogale; species Spilogale gracilis. The sequence continues at coordinate 218,054 of PITA01000104.1, read as the reverse complement.
CATAACTCTTTCCAGCTACTCCTTTGCTTTGGGGGACTCTCCCCGGGCCCATCAAGGGATGGGTGCCTATCTGCATCCCTGAGGGCTCTCTCCTGCTCTTGACGCACTGGGGTGAGTATCAAGTCCACTGAGGTGAACCAGCTTCCTTGGGCTCAGGGCTCGGCCAACTGAGGCACAAGCAGTCTTGAGAAACCCTTGTCAGTTATCAGCCATTTGGATGAGAATCCACACAATCACTGTCATTGCTCGGAGCCTGAATAAAATAATCTTTGCTACCTCATGGCATTCAGTCATTACAGGTAAACTTGGACCATGATGACCAAGATGGTTTTGTGACCCAAGCGACAGACCATCGACTGCAACGTGACCTCCGCTATTGGTTCTCTCCTAGCATACATTCACAACAGCAGAAACAGAAAAACTAGATCCCTGGACATTTAGGAGATAAAAACAAGCAAAATGGACCCATTTCCCCGACTGGGATTGGTACAGATAGTAGGGGTTCAAAGAGATTTGTCCTTCAGAAAAATGTCCATATGCAGGGACATAACGTGCACCACAGTCATCCTCACGCTTCCATAAGGAAGACTGAGATGTGACAGGATGTTTCCAGATAAGTCAAACAAAGTATCCTAAATTCCACGACATATAGATTTACTTCTACTGGCAAAATAACCAACTAATCAAACCAAACCAAAACAGAAAAATCCTTTCTAAAACAAAACCAGCCAATTTTCTCTCCATTAAAACCTTTATACTTTAAAGCAAAGTACCTTCACCAAGATTCTTAAACACTGAGAATGTAAAAAAGTCAAGCTTTGTTACATGAAATTCCTAAGGGTTGGACTGAGTTCGTTTAAAAGATACATTCACACATAAATACACAATGCTCCAGTTTTAATCTGAAAGATAGATGGAGGAGGAGCCGTTGCATACTCATTGACTGAATTGGATACTTTACCTGCAAAAATATATTGGAGGAATCAGAAGACATGATATTGATGTATATGCTTTGAAGTATAAATGGTTGGCTAGCGTTCAAGCGGTTCTGTGCATCAGCAACCATCAACTTAATAAATTGTGCTTATACGGGCACTTCTGTTTGGAACCTAATCTTTTATTTAATTAGTCCGATTGAGAGTAGAGCAGAGAATGGAACTACAGTGTATTTTTAACTTACCCTGGGAAACAAAAGGAAAAGTTCAGTATAATCTGACAAACTTCCAGCCAGACTCTGCACAAGGCCCTTGTATAAGGCACTGATCATCAATGACAGGAACAGACCATTTGGGCACAAAAACCTCAGTCTTATCCCCAAAATAACATAGAACCCCAGTCAGAGCTCATTTGCTTGTGAGTCCTATGTACCTGGATAAATGGACAATTTTAAAGTTGGACTCTTATTTTTACTTTTGACTGTTTTCTGCCCCCCAACCCCCCATGTCCCTTCATCAACCGACTGTAATTACCCCAGGTCAGAGGTGTACAACCATGATGGGAAGGAAAGGCTGGGACAAGGGGAAGGAGGTGTGTGGAAGGCTTCGAGAGAGCTCTGCCAGGTCACTAATGGCCTCTGGGGCAACTACTTGGAGAACCGGCTGATGCTTTGCCTTTGATCTTCTAATTCACAATGATCATTAGTATTAACTCCGATTCTTCTGGGTGAAGAATTCCAGCTGTAGCCTTTTCAGTTTACCTGACCTAAGAAAATTCATCACCCATCCCATTAGGATTTCAATAACCAGCTAAGAAAGAGTAAAAAGCAGTTGCCCCAGAATCTAGAAAACACCCGCTTCATTATTAAAACAAACTTTATATGACATATATCACAAAAGAATTAGGGCATTCCAATAGTTCCTCCAAGTAATTAAATAATCTATTTCCTTTTCGCCCCGAGAGAGATGATTCCCAGTTGGATGAAAAATCATTGGGATCTGATGTAATCACAGTTGAAATATGCTATCTCCAAAACAGCAGAAACCTTTTAAAATTAAGATAGAGGGATTTGTCTGTCCAACTTAGGTCAGTTTTGGCAAAGCCTAGCTCTGACCCATCATCATTATGAAAGCCTATGAAAGTGAACAGCAATTGCATGGAAGAGAAAAATAGTAACTATAAAGATATTCTCATCAGAGGCGCCTGGGTGACTCAGTTGTTGAGCCTCTGCCTTCGGCTCAGGTCATGATCCTGGAGTTCCCAGGATCGAGCCCCGCATCGGGCTCCCTGCTCACTGGGAAGCCCGCTTCTCCCTCTCTCACTCCCCCTGCTTGTGTTCCCTCTCTCACTGTGTTTCTGTCTGTCAAATAAATAAATAAAATATTTTAAAAAAGAGATATTCTTGGGGTTCCTGGGTGGCTCAGGTGGTTAAGCGACTGCCTTCGGCTCAGGTCTTGATCTCGGAGACCTGGGATCGAGCCCCACATCGGGCTCCCTGCTCGGCGGGAAGCCTGCTTCTCCCTCTCTCACTCCCCCTGCTTGTGTTCCCTCTCTGGCTGTGTTTCTCTCTGTCAAATAAAATTTAAAAAAAATAAAAAAAATTTAAAAATCTAAAAGAGATATTCTCATCGGTTTCAGAGAGCTCATTTTTGATAAGGCACATGGACACCTGAAAGGGAAAAAATTCTTCTAACCCCTATACACTAGAGTTTTGGGGAATCTTAATTAAATACTTGTATCTCCAGATAACACGCAGCAAAGAGAGACTGAGAGTTGCTGTCTCCACAAACCACCTCCCTCAGGTCAGGCACATGAACGTGAAGATAAGTTAAGACTTGCTTGAAGGAGGGACCGTCTTTCTCAAATACTTTGTACTATCCTGATTCCCATTCTAGGCAAGAGTTGGAGAATACAGTCTTCCCGCCCCACTCTCTTCTTGGGACTAATTTTGGCTGAATCATGTGAGCTGGAAATATTTACTGTTAAAGCTATCAAAGTTTAGAGGTGAGGGACAGAAAAACAGACATTGAACGAGGGGAGCAAATCCCAACTGCTACCTCCCTAATGCTTGCCTACATGGCTTTCTGTCTTCCTTTTGACCTTCCACTCACCTTGATCAACAAAATGGCTTGTCTGGATACCAAAGACAGGTACTTTTTCAGTGTGATAATAATTCCTAACGTTTAGAGAACAATTCTTCCAAAACTGCAAGCGGAGATATGACACTAAGATGTCGCCAACAGATCTTGTTACCAAAAGCAAAACCAATGAAACAACATCTGTCTCTTCTAGAGCATTCAATTCCCAATTCAATTCCATTTATTCCATCCTTAGAGTGGCGGACCCGCAGGGCACTTTTCATCTAATAGTGTTTCTATGGAAACGCCATTCGCAACCTGGAAGATTCGACAACCCCTCACTTTGGCTTTATCCACATTGAGAGGGAAGTCTTATAAATCAGATATTGAGACATAAATTTTGCCACAGACAAAAAAAAAATATTTTTCCCCAGGCTAGAAGTTCACAGTAAGAAACAAAACCAAAGAGTAAAATATGTATATCTGACATAGAAACAAAGTGTCTCTATTAAGTACCCAATGAGATCCCCAAGATCAGTGAGAGGAATCCAAGACAGTGTGAATGAAAATCAATTCACCTTGAGGGTCACCTCCCCAACTGGCCAATGCCAGATGTGCCATCCCTTGCATGGTTTCTTCACCTGAACCCACAGGTGTGTATTTTTTTTTAAGATTATTTTTTATTTATTTGACAGAGAGAAACACAGCTAGAGAGCGAACACAAGCTTGGGGAGTGAGAGAGGGAGAAGGCGGCTTCCTGCCCAGTAGGGAATCCGATGTGGGGCTTGATCCCAGGACTCCAGGATCATGACTTGAGCTGAAGACAGACGCTTAAGGAGCCCCCACAGGTATATATTTTAACAGCCTGCATTCTTCCTAACTTTCAAGACTCCTGGGACACACAGCAGTTGCATGAAGGATGATATGTCACTGCATATTTTTAAGAAGAACCATATTATCTGCTTTTCTATTTAGATTATATTTAAATCTGCAACATGCAATAGGGTAAACGTGCAATAGGATAGGAAAATCAAACCAAACAAAAAACCTTTGATTTTTACCCTAAACATTGTATTTATTCCTTCTTCTCATTTTCACTAGGCCCTTAGGCATAATCTTTGTAACACTATGGAGCAAAAGAACTGGCAATATGCAAAACACATCCAGTTTAAACATTATGACATAGCAGGCTATAGTTATAATTGGAATAATGCCTTTAAGAGGGAAAAAGAAATCTTCCCAGAGTATATGCTCCCGAACTTACTGACTAATCAGTGACTCATACTCAAATATTAAGAATTTTTTAATTGTTTGCAGTAATTTGTCTTCAGGCAAATGCAAGCATTTCTGTTAATAAGTGCTTTTGTTTTCTTTCGAATTCTCTCTTATTATCTAAATAATGTCAGTCATTCTTTTCAATTCCGGGGAACAGTTTCTTTTAAGAGACATTCCCTAGTTTTCAAACCTGGCAAATGTTCAACGAAGACTGAGGTGGAAATTTACATCACTGAAATTTCCTTTTATCCCATAATCACCAAAGTTTAAAATCTGTTTCCTTTTTCTTTTATTATTTTTATCATATACAAATATTTCCAGTTTAGCTCACTAGAGACTGTGAGTTCAAGAATGAAGCTTTAGTTCTCTCCTTGGAGTAGTAAAATGTGCTACCGCTTAAACCTACCTGTGTAGATTGAAGCTACAGAACAGCACATTTTTCTTATGCAGCTGGGGTTTTTGTTTTGTTTTGTTTTTCCAGGGCCTATTCTACTCCTCCAACACACAAATGCTTGAAAGCCCTTTCAAAGACAGGTTTTTGTTATTGTTGCTGTTTTAACTGAACAAATCCAATGTAAAGATTGACCCATTTATTTGAAAAAGAAAAAAAAGAGCAGGAATTTGCTTTCAAAAAGGCATGTGAGGTTTTATAATACTCCATGTGGCATTTTAAAAATCAGTTTTTACAATTTGCTAATAAATTGTTATTGCCATTGTTTTAATTAGCCAGAGTTTCAGTTGCTCTTCTGTATCTTGCAAGATTCCAGACAGGATTTTCTAGAGAAATTACATTAATCATATAGCAAGAATGGGATCACCTAAAATTTGTAGCATCTTCCAAATGAACTGTGCATCTCAAGAACTCTCAAAACTTGAAACAGAGTTGCTAAAAGATAAGTACGGTGATATCACTACTTACTTACATTTGAACAAATAACAGAACTCTCCTTAAACTCCAAAGGTTCCCCCCACCCTTGAATTTATTATTATCAGCTCCTGACTACAAACAATTATCTAAGCAGTTTGTGCATTATTTCAAGAAGTATAACAAGACAAGGAGAAGGGTGTTCCTGATAACTGTGGATCTATCTGGTCTTGCAATTGGAGAAGAGGGAAGGAGATCGTTTTCGTTGGGGGAAGGAAAGAGGGAGAAAATTTAAATATATCTCCTTTGCTTTTTGGATGATGTTATGAGACATTTGGTTTTTCGAGATGGTTACCATGATCTATATTTTTGTATGCACACGTGGCCATGGAGTGGGGAGACAGGTGGGCACGCCTAAATGCAAACCACAAGGCAATTTCCGTGAGCCTTCATAGAGATGTAGACAAATGGGTTTCCCCTTCCACGGAGTAGTGGTACAGGCCTGCACAGACCCCAAGACTGAAAGAAATTAGCCTGACCTCAAGAAATCAGGCAGTTTATGAATAATTTCTAATCCTATTGCCCAAATAACATATGGACCACAAAAAGCACCACAATGCAGGTAAGATCTTGCTGGCTGCTAAGGAAGTTCTCTGTTTTGTATTAAGAAGATAATACAGCTCTCTGAAAGGTTCTTCCCAAGGGTATGCCCTAGAAAACCAGGAAATCTGGTGGATGAATAAAAGAACTTGTTTCTCTCTCTCCTGATTCTGTCTGAACCAATATTTGATTATATTTTATTCAGGGGCACCTCAGCTTCAAGGAAAGCCAAAGCTCCTATGTAGACTGAGATGGAGGCTGATGATATCCATTCTTTTTTTTTTTTTTTTCCTGTTAGTACAGGAAGTAGACTCCTGTTGTAACTTCCGGGGCCGCCTGATATTGTCCCCTCCCACCCTCATCCTCCAGATCAGGTTGGCTGGTTAGCCCTAGTGACAAAATAGCAGCATGGCTGCCCCAGCATCTCTGACTGACTGTCACTTCTTCTTCTTCTTCTTTCTTTTTTTAAGATTTTATTTATTTATTTGACAGAGAGAGATCACAAGTAGGCAGAGAGGCAGGCAGAGAGAGAGGAAGCAGGCTCCCCGCCGAGCAGAGTGCGGGATGCAGGGCTGGATCCCAGGACCCTGAGACCATGACCTGAGCCAAAGGCAGAGGCTTAACCCTCTGAGCCACCCAGGCATCCCCAACTGTCACCTGTTATCTCCTGCTGTTTATCCTTCCTGCTGTGCCCTCTGTGCCCTCCGGCCCCTAGCCCTTCCCTCCCCTCTTCAGTCGTAGTTGGTAATCCCCAGCAGCAACATTGTACCTTGAGTGAGGCAGAGCTCAAACTATCCACTTCCTTGTAACAAGTGTCAGGTAAGTAATGGCACCTGAAATGGGCTTTAGGTAAACCTAGTACGATGTTAAAATCAGCTACGCCATCTAAAGCTTCAGCTAACTACCGGCATTAACCAACCTCCAAAGCTGATTCCAAAACGGTCAGGGGAGGCTGGTCGCTTTTTGCAATCACGAAGGTTGGAAGAGAGGGAGGAAGTTTTGTTTTTTGTTTTTTGTCTTTTTTTAGCTACTCCTGCTGCTCTCAGTCTTTGTTTTATTCACAGATGCTGGAAAATCGGGATTAATTTAGACCCTTGAGTGTTATTGGAGGCATAGCCTCTACCCAGAGGAGCAGAATCAGTGTGGCCTTCAACAGCCCCTGTATGTCTCCTTGTAACAGTACAAGCCCCTGGGGGTCATAGCTCCGAAAGTGGGCAAAGGCATGAGGGTCAACAGACCTGGGTACATCAGGGACAACGCAGAACTGACCTTGATACTTAAAAATGAATGACTTTCAGAAAAAGCAAACTAGGCTAAAAATAGTAACATAAAGAGTTTGCTTTTGACATTTTTCAAAAAGCCAAGATTTTTAGCATTCATTCATTTTAGGCTAGGAGAGGCAAGGCGAGGCTACGACCTATTTAAATTCAACCTTTGCCCCTAAGAGTGGAAGTCCCCCTTGCCAACAATTTTGTTGATTTTTAAAATATTATTTTATCCATAAATTTTCATTTGGTCTTCTTCCTTAGATGTCATTAAATCAATATGCACTTACAAAAATATCCACCAAAATATTATGATTATAAATATTTTGAACATGAAATTCATTCAGAACAATAACCAAACAAAACAAATCCCTTGGTGGCATAAAGCCCCCAATCTCCAGTTTCTCACATCTCCAGGAGAATTCCTGCAGTGAAAACAGCAATACTCACACAGACAATATAAACGGTTACTCCGCTTGAAAAGTCACAGGGGACTACACAGGAAGAGCTGACTATATTGCTATTTTCCTTTACAGTTCTAAGTACAGGGACAACTTTCACTGTGCAGCCTGACTCAGATGGATGCTTTGTAATGGCAACCATGCCATTCGAACCACTTACAAGCAAATTATGTGAGCTTCTTGCCGTTGCAACAAGCTTTAAACTTTTTTGGACCATCCGCTCTAAAGGTCCACTAAAGTGTTCGAAGACATTAAGTCCTTCTCTCTGGGGTTTGGCATACTTTCTTCTTAGTAGGAGTTGGTTCTAAGTACCTCAGAATCACACTGAGAAAAGCAACATCATTAACATGCATACTTAAATTCAGAAGTCACATGAACTCCTAAACCTTATAACTTACAGTTAACAAAATTGCAACAGCGAACTTCAAATCAAACTCCTCATTTGGGGTAAGTATCTAGGAAAAATAAGTGCTAACACTTTTGCAAAAACTGGGGGAACACAGTGATTTATGAAATATTCCAAGTGCAGAGGGGATCATTTTCCCCCCATTTTTCTTTTTTTCTATCACAACTGGTTCACCGTCCATATTTAGTTCACATATGTCATTTAGAATCCACTTACTGTTAGATGCTGGAACAGCCACGCCCTCATGATATTTGTGGCTACTTTGGGAAAGATGCCACGCTTTTTGTGACGCTTTTTGTCCTTATCTGGATCATCATCGTCACCTGTGCTGGGGGAAGCTACACTGTTGTCCAAGCCATCACCTGCAAACATAGTGAATCAAATTTTGACTGATGCTACCTTGACATGCTTTATTCAAATAGAATGCCTTTGGACATAAACAAAACCAAAAGAGCAATATAAATGATTAATAGTTTATTTGGTACTTTTTTTTTTCCAAGACAGAGAGAAAGAACAAGGCCTAGGCTCAAAAGTAGTCAGGTCTAAGGCACTTCTCCCAAAGAACAGTGGGAAAGGTCAAAGGGAATGAGGGGAAATAGCCAGTCTCTTTAGCAGGTTTCTTTGTTGCCATGGTAACGATTCAGCTGTGTATAGCTGAGACTTGGTAAGTGGAACTTCTACTGGGGAGTTTACACATGGTGGTGACCATGGGCAGAGGTGCTGTCCCTGCCTGGGTATCCAAAGCCCACATATGCTCCTTCACTCCTTGATGGCAACTTGTAAGAAGGTGCATTTAAGATATCAACTATTTCCACAAGTGATCTATCTTCAGACTAAAGTAGGCCATGGAAATGTAAGTAATCCATCATGTAAGCAGTTTGACATAGGAATGCTTCAAATAGAATATAATTTTTCTTGTCATAAAAAGAGAGCATCAAGTTTAGTAAGGGCAAAACTCCGGAAATAGCTTTTTTTAATTAGGAAACAATCACTACATAAGTCAAATAAAGTGATGTTAAACTAATAGTCAATTGGAACTGTATTACCCTTAAAATTCCAGGCAGTTTCTAAAATTTCTTCTAGATTCAATCTTTCTCATTTGAAAAGTTCCCTGTTTACAAATTCCTGAATACTGGATCCTATTCTTCCATTGATTTGTGTTATAACATTTACGTTGTTTCTTCCAGAAAATAGTCTGGCTCTGTGACACAATAAAACAAAAAAATGTAATATTCCTCTTACAGCGCCATGTTTAATAAGACAAAAAATGAACTCTCAGTCCTTATAACCACACTGTCCAAAACAAGTGATAAGGTACAAATGGAAACTAAGTACCTTATATTCTGGCACAAAACTTCACAGGGAAAACAAGCCTGGACTAAACCACTACACTAAAAAGCAGCTTAGCTTCCATCCAACATGCCTCCCTACCTGCTGTCCCACCTCTCTGGGGAAGGTACCGACTTTGAGAAAGGGACAGGTGGACCCGGCCCAGGAAGAAGAGCTACCGCTGCAACGAGGCACCGCGTACACCGGAAAGCACATTCCCTGGATTAGGGATGTCCCTGGAGAGCCGTGGGTCGACACGCCCAAGGAATCGGGGACTTGGATAAGACAAGTTTCCTAGCCACTGTGTATTGGAACTAGCCTCACCGCCTTGTGCACTTACTTCGTAGTCCTTATTTCTGTTACCTAAACACACTAGGTTCAAATATACTACCTTGACTTCAGTCTAATCTACAGTCACAATGCTGCCATTAATTAGTTCTTTGTAACAGCAGCCTCAGGAATCCCCTGCCCATTCCCCGCTCCCCCAAAATGAAATTGCCCCCAAACTGCCTTAACTTGTACTGAGGTAAACTTTAAAAACTGTTGGGTGAGGAACAGACTAAATTTCAACAGTTCTGCTATGACTACAGCATATGCCACAAACACACAACTTCCGCAGAACTTTTCCGAGTGTGATTTTTCTGATTTTTTTTTAAAAGCCATCATTTTATTGTATTTAAAAATTCATCTATTTATAAAGTTCCAAAGGATCATAGCTGTGCTCTCAGCCGAGAAGGTCATAAAGACCCAGGATCCCAAGGCGCTCGCTGTCGCAGCAGCGACTAAAGTGCTTGGGTGACTCGCCCAAGGTCACGCCGCAGGGATGGGGCTGGCAGGCCCCTGGAGAACCGGACACCCGCATCCCTAAATCAGTGCACCTTGCACCCCACCAAACACTCGTTATTTGCATGACCAAGTGTTTTATAAGGGGTCCCCACGGGTTTGCCTAATAAATTCTTTGAAAGTCCAGTATTTAAAGAGGCTTTTTATTCAGAGAAGCAATTCACCATATAAAATAACAATTCATTAAAGAAACATGAGAAAAGAAACCAACTCAACAGCATTCAAAATTTCAATGGGCTAATCCACTTTCAATATGCAAAAGGTAACCGAGGAAAAGAAACATATTACTTGATCATTGATTAAAAATGAAAAGCTTCTAACCTAATGACAGTTTTTCACCACCTCTCCATGATTGTTTTCCACCTTAAAAAAAATAGCCTTTCCATCCGTCTCAAAACCCCTTCAGATTAATTTAGCAGGCAATGCCTAGTGCCTGCCTCGAAGAGAATTCATTGATAATTTATGGAAATATCTACTATAATCCAGCGGAGATGACTTTTTTCCAGCTTTGTGCATCAATAGATAATCAAGGCCTTAAAGCAGCCTTAGCTTCCCATTACCTCAGGCAAAAGAATTCCTGAAAGCGTGCCTTGAGGGCACCTGAATTATATACTCCATTAGGAGAGGAAGGCTTTCTGCATTCCATGTGTAACACTCACCAGAACCTTTCCTGTTTATTTCTGCTGTATGAAAGCACCAGCATTAGGAACAGAATTTTTTAAGTGAAGACTTATGTAGACACAATGGAGAAACCTTTCAAGCAGGAGCCAGATCAGCCCCTTCAGTCCCTGGCAGTGACCTCTCCCGAATAAAAGGTTTCTATTACATCATTAGCTCAAGCCAAAAACAGCCTTGGCTTAATGCACAGTTTGTTCTTCCTACTGTTTTTAGGCAAATACAGCTACTTTACTCCCATCTGGGAGGGAAATTACACTGCTGGGTTGTAATCTAAGACAAGATTTTCATTGGAAGCAAATGCTTTCAATCCAGTGTAAATACTGGTGCATGTTCAGAAAAGCCTAAAACAATAAACCCCGCTCCTTCCCGACACAAGTTCGGGAAATGGAGAGGATGGGGAAGGAGAAGAGCATAATAAAACAGACGATTCTAAAAGCAAACACTTTCATAGATTTTCATAAATTGTTTAACCTCTTCCACTTTCTAGAATTGAAAATTGATCTCGAAACGTCTCAACCTCGGAGGAACGTCTAAATGGTCAATTGTACCTTTAGCATTTCCCTTCACTCTGCAATTTGATACAGTCACCTCGACGCGGTCTCTGGAGGATTTATTTCCTTTTTTTATTTTTAAGATCACTAAACAAACTTGGAGAACCGCCGGCCGACCACATGGCAGGAGGCAGCAGCTCTGAACCACATTTGTAAAATGTCAGCAGTGACTTCATTCCCGGAGCTGACTTCTCCTGCCGCCAAATGAAGGCAAACTGAAAAGGTGGAAATAATCATAAAAATGATGCTAGTCCATAAACAAGCTTACAGCCTCATTAGGATAGCAGTAGGCTCCAGTGGGTGATTTATGCTCGTTTTGCTGATGCTATGAGGAAATGCCATAGGGCGACTCTAGCCAATTGCTAATGGTTTCTGACAGCCTCTTAGCAACTAGTGCAAGCAACGTTGTGGCGTCTGCTAGTGACAGAAACCGAAAATGTCATATTATCTGCCCATGTGTCATGAAGTCCGTGTGGCAATTAACGAGCAGGCCAGTGACTGAGGGGCCAGAGGCTCCCGAAAATGGCCTTTGGCTATGCAGAGGCAGCCAACGGGCGTAGAGCACACGCTGCCTACACGTTTGCCACATTCTAATGCAGAAATCCGCTTCCTTCCCAGCTCTGATGAGACTCAAATCCCCTTTTCCCCCTAGCTCAAGTGAAACTCTGAGCTCCTCTCGCTCTCTCTCTCTCTCCCCCTCCCTCTCGATCTCTCTCCCAGCACTGGCTCTGGCCTTAGGAGAAGCCTCCAAAGTGATCTGGTTTGATAGGATCACCTGAATGGCTCCTTCACTGGCCATACTTGGCTCTGTGTTTTTTGGACGCTGGATTGGAAGGTGCTAGCCATTTTTCTGCTCTCTCACGAATTAGTCTAAAAGGACTGAAGCTCATTGAAGCAGACTCACTGCCCGCCAGACTGCAGGGAGCAGAGGGACTGGCAGCAACGAGACACTCCGTGAAAAACACCAGGCTTCTAACGAGCAGGGGGAGAATCCTGGCCACACTTTCCAGTTTCCGAGCTATCAAAACCATGCACTATACGTCAAACTGTCAAACCTTTCAGCGTGGGCCATTTGCCCTTTCAAATAATATTTAAGAATTGTTTTTACAAAATTTTATAGGCCATGGTCTAGTGAAAGAGGCCAACCAACAAAGAAAGGAATTTGTACTACAATTCGTCTACGGACAATTTCTTGTGAGACCTGGTCTGTCCCCACGGAGCGCGGCAGCTGACCTGTGGCAGCTCCCGGCTGTCAGAGAGCTCAGATTTCAAACAAGCTCAACTCAAACATTCCCAGTCGCCTATTTAAGCATGCCCAGGCATTTAGACTGTGCTATCTCGTGCCTTTCAAGGCAGGATAAAGCGGCATTTACCGTATTCAGGCCATTCAATGGGTCAGACTGACCGTGTCAGCAGGGGCTCCTCTCCGGCAGGTCAAAGCCCTGCTCCCATTTCTTCTCTTCCTCCTAAGGCCTGCTCTCTCCACCCCCCCTCCCCAGGACTGCCCGTCCCCGAAACCTATTCTGAGCCAGGCAAAAACAAAACCCCCAAAGTGCCCAAGATTTACATCACAACGGAGAGGAACTTCCAGTGTGGGTGGGTCAGCAGGTATAAATAAAAATGGGTTGTCTGTCAGAAGGTTCTTTTCTGTTGGCGAGGCAAAACTCCTAATTAGGGATCTGAACTTTCAACTGCCGGGGCCAAGGAAGGTGTAAGGTTGTGGACCTTCTTGTTTTGCTAGAGGCCGAGCTGCAAGGCACCCCAGCTTCAGTTCATTTACAATTGCGTAGTTTCCGGCCAGGCTCTCCCCTCCACTTTTGCTTTACACATCTTCAAGTGTTTGGAAGCAGAATGTTGCTCCCAGAAATGTAGGTATACTCAAAACCAAGGCCATGGGCGACTGCATCTTTCCATACGGAGGAAATTCTAGCGTGTCTTGAAAGGTGACAAAACGGTCACTTCAAAGCATTAAGGCTATAAGCTCACGCTGGAAGCTGCCTAAATTTTCGTCCACTATTCAGGGTTTTTCCCTCTCGCCTGTTTTCTCACATAGCATATCTACAAGAGAATATGGCATTTCTCCCCTTACATAGTGTGTAGAACATTCCTGCCCTTGCAGGGGCTACTAGTGCAAGCGCCCCCCCCCCCCCCGCCCACCAGTATGGAGCAGTCAGCACCCTTCCATAGTGCAGCTATCCGAGTGTGCCAGGTTGTTAGGAAGTGGGTAAAACTACCCCAACCCCCTTCTCAGATCATGGCTGTGTCTACTTAGCCAGAAGTCAGATGGGATAATGTTTCTGTGTTATGTTAAGAGGATAAATGGTGAGAATTATAGGCACCCCTTTCTCAGGAACCAGCTAGAATACTTCAGAGGTTATAAAGAAGTGTTTTGTCTCCATTGAGAATGTGTAATCACTGCCAGAATGAGTTCTCTAAAATACATATCTGATCTTACAACCCTGGCTCTTAAAATCCTGCTGTGGCTATCATTTGCCTTCAGGATAAAGGTCACACTTTGGAGCCTGGTGTGGAAGCCTTTCTTCTTCTCTCGGTCCGCCCCTGGGTGCTTGCAGCCTATCAGTGGCCAGGTCTCTACCCCATCCTGAGCCTCCTGACCTTCTCCCCAAGGCCCCCCCCACCCCCCACCCCCGAAGGCACTGTTCTCACACCTCTTCGAGGTTCCCTGTGCTCGAGGTTCCCTGTGCTCGTTCCCTTTGCAGCGCCCTTCCTGGCAGGCTCCTTGGTGACCTTTTTTTAGGTTCAGCTCAACTGCCATCTCCTCTAAGAAGCATGTGCTGGACCCTAGCTGCTTAGTGACAGCCCTCCCCAACCCCAATTTTTCTTTTCCCGACATTCCTCCATCCCAACACACATCGCCCTCAAGCAGGACTGTTGATTTCTAAGGTCTATGTCCCTTTGGGTTGATTATAGGATATATGAAAGCAGGGACAGGGTCATATTCCCCTCTAAGACTCTCTAGGCCCAGGCTTATCCCACTGTCCAGGGTACAGACTTGTCAATGGCAAAGTAAATGAATGAGCAAATGCAATTCTTTCTTCACTGCATGGAGAAAAAACACAGTTTCCATTTCCAGCTGTTATAATCCTTTTTGATACCTACTTAAACTCCTAAGAAATATTCACCAGGGGAAAAAATATCAGTAAAACTGTAAGAAAACTAAAGGTAATGCATTCTCCAAAGCTGGGACGTTTCCTTGGAATCTCTGGGCTCATCTTGGACAAAGATGGATGGAATGAAAGAATCAGAGTCCTTTTTAGTGTTTGCCATAGTCTCTCAGGAATACACTCCTACTTCCTTCAATTACAAGTTAAAACTATTTACCTAACTAAAATGTCTTGCTGTTTGTACATTTTTCCTGAGTTCAACTCTAAAAAATAAAGCAATAGTTTTGTTTCCCTCTGAATTTTTCCCAATGAATTAAAAATATTACTTGACATGGGGCGCCTGGGTGGCTCAGTTGGTTAAGCGACTGCTTTCGGCTCAGGTCATGATCCTGGAGACCCAGGATCAAGCCCCACCTCAGGCTTCCTGCTCAGCGGGAAGCCTGCTTCTCCCTCTCTCAGGCCCTCTGCTTGTGTTCCCTCTCTAGCTGTGTTTCTGTCAAATAAATAAGTAAAATCTTAAAAAAAAAATTAAAAAAAAATATATTACTTGACACGTCTCCTAGTTTTACCCTCCCAAAGAAACTTCGCTGTCTCTCAGCAGACGATTTCACCCTGAGCTCAGACTCTAGGCTCCAACTTTATAGACTCGGTGCTAGATACAGAACTCTACAACTCTGGCTTTCCCTTAGTTTTGCCAAGTCATGGATCAGCCTTCCCAGTGGCATTCCTCCACATCCGCCTCAGCAAATTTTCAGCAACCTGTTTTATCAGAGGTCTGACCCTTCAGGGTCTGACCCTATGGTACATACTGATGGGCCATAGGGTCCTCAGAGACATTAGAAAGGACTTTATAAGATCAGCGAAAACCTAATACAACCCCACAAGTCTTCTCACACATTTTAAAGAGAAACACAGTAGACTTTATGTATCTTCGAATTTGTAGCCGACATACAAATACATAATTGTCTAAATCCAATGGTTCACTTTTGAGTCTGACTTGAATTAGGGCTCTGTTTCCTCGGCCTCCCTTCTGCATCTCTTCTCATCCTTAGGTGTTTAACATTTCCTTGTTCTTAGTTCAAAGTGATTCTCAGTTGATCAAAGAAAAATAACAAAGGAAAGCACATTCTCATATGTTTTAGGTTGCCACCCACCACTTCCCTGAAGATCTTGAGGTGGTTCCTTTGGAAACCAAGATAAGGAGGTAGATGTTGGCACCTGCCACGGCAGTGTGAGGTTCTAGAAGGGGCATAAGATATGGCTAGTTGACGGATACACTAATGATAGTGACTGATAAGACAGAGGTAAGGAAAAGTGGGGGAGAAGATTAAGAATTAGCAAACTTTAAATAAACACATTATTGGCACTTATAAAAAGAAATGTCTAGGTACGTTTCCCAAGGTTGGCTTTACAGAAATTTGCCATGAAGCTTTCCTTTCTCGTTGATTTAGGTCTGTTAAACAGTGACAAATACTCGTTAATAGTTAGCCCCTGTAGAATGAGCTCACAGCCTTATTTTGCCCTTTAATGGACTCCTGACATGACAGAAACCTAACAGAAGAAATGGAGACTTGGAGCCTGGAGGAAGGGATGCTTTCAATGAACCTACTGCCTCCTTTTCTAAAAAAGTAAAGTGTAGACTTTAAAAATGAGCCCTACACAGATAACTCTTACTATTCATCTATTCTTTTGACAGAAAGGTACTGGATTCCAACTACGTCCCAAACATCATGTCAACCATGAGGGCCACAAACAGTGAACAAAATCAGAAAGAGTCCCAGTTTCTGTGGAGCTTTCCAGATAGAGGGCACAGAGTGAAGCAAAATAATTACAGGGATAACGGTACATCTGTACTCAATCAGAAAGAAATACAGGTTTATGAATGTGGAAACAAAGGGGATGGACTGAGGAGGAATCTGGAGCAGAACCTGAAGGGTGGAGAAAGCCAAGGGGGTGTAGGGAAAAGGGCCGAGGGATTGCAGGCCACAGGAAGAGCAAGTACAAAGGCCCTGTGTTTGGAAGCGTGATACAACTACAGAATTGGAATCTGGGAAAGCAGGACCACGTGAAGCTGGAGAGGTGAGAGGAGACTCAGGGCCCATGGTTCAGGATTTGGGTGCTTGTCCCTAGGGTTCTGAGTAGTGACCCACACACATACTTCTGGGGCATCATCAGTGTCCTCTTTGTCACATGCCCCAATATTACCTAAATGTTACCAAATAAAGCCTCATTCCCCAGTGTCTCTTTCTAGTTCAACCTAAAAAAGCACTTGATTCCAAATTAAGATGGGGAATGGGGGACAACAGAAAAGCAATGAGTCCATTCAGGTAGACCCCAGCATAGGCACAGATCACACTCTGAAGTCAAGCTGTAAGTAGGTCTCTTGGACACTGGAACATATTTTCACATAGAAGCAAGTTATGAATGGTATTGGGTCCCAAGCCTTACTCATCAAAGTCAAAGTAATTCATTAAGTGAATAAAGTTCTGACATCTGAGCCCTAGATGCAGGAAGTATAAGAAGAAGGAGGAAGATGAGGGGTTTTTTTTTCCCCTCTCATATTTCTGTACCTAGAATCAGCCAGGGAAATATTAAAATATGTGTAAGTGCCTTTCATATCTCCTTTTCTATACATCATTTCCACTGCTCAGCAGGCATCTCCTAGAGTTTCCCACTCTCCCAGTGCCTTGTAGGGGCACTCAGCCTCCCACTGTGAACACCCCACGCACACTTACCCTTCTCCTGCTGTGAGTTCCCACCTACCATCTCCCAATGACCCAAATACCTAGCCTTCCAGTTTAGTTCATCTAAGTCAGACCTGCTGAGGTAGAAAGCAATCTGCAAGCACTAATGGAGACTCAGCAGGAAAACCTGATGCCCCTTGACCTTCCCAGAAATGTGGGCTTCTTTGAAAGAAAATCTGTTAATGCAAATGAATCTTTAAATGCCAGAATTTCGAGTAGAGTAGTAAGTAAAGTTTATTTTTTTGTTTTTGTTTTTTAAGATTTTATTTATTTATTTGAGAATGAGAGGGAGAGAGAGAGAGCATGGGAGGGGTGAGGGGCAGAGGAAAAGCAGGCTTCTCGGGCAAGGAGCCTGATGTGGGACTTGATCGATCCCAGGATCCTGGGATCATGAAGCTGAAGGCAGACGCTTAACCGACTGAGCCACCCAGGTGCCCAGTATTAAAGTAAAGTTAAAAAAAAAAATACAGCTGGTGCTGGAAAAGTTTTGTTATTGTTGTTGTTTTAATCAGCAGATGCCAGGCTTTCAGAAGAGCCCAGGATCAAGTGTCCAAACCTGTCTTTACATCCCTCCACCCTTAACCACTCAGCTTCTGCTCATCCGTCCTGTGTTTGGGAAGCATCTCTCCCTTGCTCAGTGTTTCTTTTTCACAGAAACATGAATGGGTCCTGTGAGTGCATGGCAGTGAGAATAACAGTAAGGGGTCTTGGTTGAACGTCTGTGTGTATACTGAGGACATTCCTATAATCTGTGTGTTTATAACTCAGAGATCGTCAACGCGTTGGAGTAAATTTGGAATAACTCCTTTACTACAAATAAATGCACTCTATTAAGCATCTATCACTTCATGATTCTTCACGGAGACCACAAACCATGCATAAAACATAGCAGGGTAAGAAATATGAAAAGAATCCAACCAAATAACTGGGACCCAGAATGAAAATGCTCACCGGACTTTTATGGAACACACAGAAAATCTGTTGGATTATATTAATATGCCGTTGATAGAATTGAAGGAAGAAATGGGACTATGTAAATTCATGGAAAGTAAGACTTGTCAGTCAGAGCTGGTCAGTACTCATATTTGCAGTTTATTTAAGATTTATTTTCTGCATGTGTTCCTATGAATAGAGTACTGCAGACAGATACAGGATGCACCAAGAAATCAGCTAAAATTTCCAAGCTTTTTAAAAAATCATTGTATTTTGTTTTTTTGAGATAAGAAGACCTTTTTCTAGTAATTCAATATGACTTTTTGACTCGAATTCCCCTCAGGGGAACAACAGCAAATTAGTTACCTACATGCAGAGGACAAATAGCAATGATGAATAGGAAAGAAAGAAAAACACAGATTTTACTCATTTTTCATCCATTCAGCATTTTCCTTTTTTTTTTTTTTTTTTTTACAGCCAAACACCATGGAAAATCCCTGCAAAAACAGCATAACTTCTTAATGAAGTCTTAGAAACTTCAGGATGTGAGTGCACTGCAAGATATTACTGAAATCTTTGTATTTATACTAACAGTGAAACAAAATGGAAATCCCCGAATCTTTTTCTCAGAAAAAAAGAAAGAAAATATGCTACAATTGCAAAGGTAAAACAGTGTAAAAGTCATAAACTTTTGTTTTGAATCAACATCTCAGAAAGCATTTGAGGAACTAGTATTTCACCTTTTTAATCTTATTATAGCAGCACATGCCAAATTCCTTGAGATATTCCTCCCAAAATATATAAATCATATATTAACGAAGGGCACAAAATTCTATTTAACCATGAAAATAAATCCCTCAGTCAAAACGAAAACAAAAGCAAAAAACAAATGCCACACATGAGCCAGGCAGACACACACACACACACACACACACACACACACACACATACATACACACACCATTTATTTTTGTGAGATCTTCAAATGCTTGCCATGTAATTTGTTGCTAAACTTTTATATATTCTGCATGTGTGTGTGTGCGTATGTGTACTTACACAGAAAAGTAAGATTTATTTATCAAAAGGTCACTTTTTCAGCAGACTCAGTTACATAGAATGCACTTGAAAAAGAGGATTTAATTTTAAAAAGTCTGCCCTGCAGATTAGAAGCGGTTGAAGGGGTTCTCAACTTTGGCTACACATAGAATCATGTGGTAATTTTCACAAATCCTGATGCCTACACTGTACCCAAGACCAATTAAATTAGTATTTTGGAGGGTGAGATCCCAGCATTAATGATTTTTTTAAAGCTCCAAGATGATTAAAATGTACAGCCAAGTTTGAAAACCAGTGGATTAGTATCACAGATTATATGTAGCAAAGCTCATATATTTTTTACAGAGAAATGACCATAAGACTCTTAATCGGAGAACTGCTGTGTGTACTTTAGATGTTGTTTTCAAAGGTTTACTCATCTGGTTTCCTGCCTCATAGTTTGTAGACTGAGAGTTTTGTAACAATGTAAGATGATAAAAAGGCAAAAAAGGAACCTGGGCCCCCTAGCTGGGCCCTTCAGTGTAGGGGAAAACAGCCCTATAGATGTTAAAGAGGCTGTGTAAGCAAACAAACAAACAAAAATATGTAGCACAGTGCCATAGAATGTATTTACTAAATTAAATTATTTTAAGCTTATGAAAATTAGATATGATACAGTGAATGTGTAGTCTGGAGATATTTTCCTAAAAATGCCCCTAAATTTTTTTAAGATCTAAAAATGTAGGATTCTATTCATCTGGACTACATCACTCTTGAGTGAGAGCAGATAAACCAGAATCACGTGTCTATGTTCTGTAGCAACTCTTTTCACGTATTGCCCTCATTTTGGTGGTCTGTGTAGCAAGATGGAGCACAGACCTCAGTGTGAGCATCGTGAGTGGGTTAAACATGGAGCTCTAGTCCCTCCCTTCTGACCCTCCCTGTTTCCTGGGGCTCTTCCCTCAAGGTGCTCATGGGTTCTTCATCCCTTTTTTTTTGCTCTCAGTACATTAAGGAGATAGAGGGAAGGGCAGGGTATGTGCAGGAAGGATGAGAGGTCAGCTGAAGGAGAAACATCAACTGGATGAGAGAGTGGGACCCACCTCCCGCAATAAGATGAAGCTTGCAGCAAGAGGGAATGGCATGGGTTAAGGGGGGGAAACCAGATGGCATTCTATACAAGGACATTTCTTTGCATTCGAAATAAAATGGGACTAGGCTGTAAAATGTAGATTAGGAAGTCTTTAGGGAGAATGAAGTGATGTTAACTTTAGTAAGAAGGAAAACAGGCGAGAAAGAAGTTGGGATAAAAATGAAAGAAAAGCTCATTATTTGCTTATTGTAAAGCTATCTGAAAAATCCAAGTTTCTGAAAGATAAAGTTTGAGAATTACTGGCATGTATCTGTTATTACACCTAACCTCTCTTCTCTGATTATCCAAGATTCCAGTCCTTGTGTAGCGTGTCTGAGGCACACATACCAGTCCCTCAGTTAATGAGGAACACTCAAAATCAGCACATTCCGTCAAGTGGGGACTTACTTTGGTGGGCACAGTAAGGATAAAGTCACTTTCTACAGCAGCAATACTCCAAATTTAACGTGCTTATGAAGCACCAGGGATCTTGCCAAAATGCAGTTTCCAATTGAGTAGAGGAGGAACCTGAGACGCTGCATTTCTCACAAGCTCCGGGAGCTGCCCAGGTTGCGCGGCAGATCCAAGCACCATGATGGGCGTCTCAGCAAGGTTCTGGGGAATCTTCCCCTATGGGAAAATAAAGCTAGAAAGTGTTGGGTGCTTGCACATGCCTCGCTACAGTGGAAGGTGAGACAGTCTCCCTTCCGCGCACACAGCGAGGACCAGACCTGCACCCGCAGGACAAGGATGGGAGAAAGGCTGGTCATGTCCTCATTTTGAGTATCAGCTCCTGATATCTCTAGGACTAAGTGGAGTACCAGAACAAGCCAGGATGTCTCCAACGGGCGACTCTCCTTGTGTTTTGTTTCGGTTTTTTAAAGATTCATTTATTTCTTTTAGAGAGAGAGAGCGTGCTGGGGAGGGGGTGGGGCAGAGGGAGGAGAGAGCATCTCCAGCAGACCCCTCGCTGAGTGAGGAGCTCCATGCCAGGACCCAGAGATCAGAACCTGAGCCAAAATCCAGAGTCGGGTGCTCAACTGACTGAGCCACCCAGGCACCCCACGACTTTTTTCTGATAGTGCCACAGCCCTCTCTCCTCCGCCATCTCCCAGCACATGCAACACCTCGCTCACTCATCTGGGAGGTATTACCAGACAGCAGTGCAGCCTCTGGAGTCAGACTGTCTAGGTTCATATAAATCCCATTCTCACTACTTGATAGCTGCATGGCCCTGGGCAAGCCAGGGAACCTCTCCAAGCCTCTATTTTGCCCCTCTGGAAAAAAGAAGCATAGTCATAGCACAGCCTAGAGTTACTGAACGGATTAAATAAAATAAGCTACATAGAACTTTGAACACATAACCCAGCAACGTTGGCTTAGCCCAGTGAACGCCAGTTGCTGTGGTTGTTTTGCTACTGAGAACATTCTTTGAGCAAGGGGACCTTTCTCCTGAGCCCTGCGCCCAAAGCAGGAAAACAGTCATGGCCACTCTAGTTATGTACCCTCATCTCCCCCATCCTGTTCTCATTCCCGGCAGCCACTTTTCCAAAATACATACACGCGTCCTCCTAGCACTGCATACCATTTTCACGTTTTCTTTTTTCCCGCCAAAGAGCCCTAGAATGACCTGGAACTTCGTATGTGTGCTCCAGAGGAGAATGGGTGGGCGGTGCTGTCTAAAGGGCCCCACCATTAAGATGCTGGCAGCCTCGGGCTGGATGGTGATACACGGGAAACACATTTTATCACTACAAGTTCTCACTCCCAGCCCAAAATAGGTCAATTCATAATACCTTGTCCTCTGCTCTCCAAATGGTATTTCCTTGGTAAAAAATAGCAAAGGCTTCTGGTTTTGATTTGCAAATATGGAAAAACAGTTATATCACTGAAGAAAGTATCTTTGAGGTCTAGGACAAGTGGGATGCCCTAAAGAAAAATGGGGCTAACTTTCAAGTTATAGTCCATCCTTTGTCTAGACAGAAAGACAGCAGTAATATATAAAAACTAATATTTATTGAGCACTTACTATACACTTGAAACTGTGTTATGCCTTTATTTTTGATCACTTAATCCTCACAAAAACCTTAGGAAGTCAAGTTAAATTCATGATCATGGTAAAAATAAACAAATTAAAAAACAACAACAGTCAATTTCTCTGTATTTTCAAAAACCCCTTCACTTGTTATGGCTTTTTTCAAACGGTTTTCATAGCCAACACTCCTACTTACGGACAGTGATGAGCTGTTTGGAGAAAACATACCTTACTGAATGCTTTTCTGAATTACCTCGTGTCATTCTTGCATTGGACCCAGTGTACAGATAAGGAAATAGAGCTCCTTGTGAACTATCATCCACAGAGACTCAAAGCTGAACTCCTAACCATTCCAGAACTACTCTCTCCACTTAACCCATGAAATTCCATGACAATCAAGATGCATTTCTTTAACCTCTAGAAAGATCTCCCGGAGCACAGGGTGCCTGGGTGGCTCAGTTGTTAAGCCTCTGCCTTCCGCTCAAGTCAATCCTGGAGTCCCAGGATTGAGCCCCAGGATCCAGCCCCGCACCGAGCCCCACATCGAGCCCCACATTGGGCTCCCTGCTCTGGCGGGAAGCCTGCTTCTCCTTCTCTTACTCCCCCTGCTTGTGTTCCCTCTCCCGTTGTGCCTCTCTCTGTCAAATAAATTAATAAAATCTTTAAAAGAAAAAAAATCTCCCGGAGAAGTAAGAGTCTTTTCTCATTGCTGCATGCTGTCCACAGCCAGCAGCACAAAGTCTGACCCACACGGAGGACTTCATAAACGTCTCCTGGATCATACTCTTTCCACTAAAGCCAAAGAAGGAGGAGAGAAGAAGCATGCATGCAAGTGTTCCTTAGTCAAAGATAATGGAAAAGATTCAATGTGAAAACCACCTCCAAAATGTACGAGGAAGAAAACAAATACTAAGTGTTTATGGATCCGGGGAAGGTATACGAGAATGGGGGGATGCCAAAAACAGCCACACTGCAAAAAAGTGAGGTGGTTGTCCTGAATGCACCTCCAAAAACTGAAGGAGAAAGTCATGGGGCAAGATGTCACATAGGCAGAGGAAGTCAGGTGAGCAGTCACGGCACTCTGAGGGGAGGCCTGAGCTCTGACGAGCAGGGCCCGACAGAAGCCCTGTCCCTTGCGCAGGGCTGGAAAGTGGTCATCTATGGAACTACAAAGCACCCATTTTCTACCATCCCACAAACGGTCTGCAAGTGCGTCTCTGTGTCAGAAAGCTGAGGTGCTGCCCTCTTTGCACACCGGCGTGTGCTCTGTGTGACGGGGCCAGCTGCACCACAGGGCCTCGGCCGAGAGAAAGAGGGACAAGGGACCAGCCCCAAGCTCGTGCCAGAGTTTCTTTTCCCTCCGCGATTGCGTATCCAAGAAAGGAAAGTCTCCTCTCTGGGAGGGGTTGAGAAATACAAACAAAGCTGCTTCATGAAACACCAGCCTGGAGCAGAAGACATCCCGGCCGCCCCCCACACCCCGGGGGGAGCAGCATTCCACATCTGTGGGGTTTTCGGTGATGACATCACCTACATGCTCTTCTGAAATCTTCCTGGGGCAAGAAGCTAGTAGCAGAATCCATGAATTATTCTCATCGACAAAAGGCAGAAATTGTCTTTCCCCCCAGAAAGGATGTTGGTTTTTACGGCACTCTGCACCCTGTCTCTTCTCCCGCCTGTTCTCACCTCCCTCTGAGCTCCTGCAGCTGCCTCTGCAGGAATTCCACCTGGCATCCAGCACCCCTTGGTTTCCAACACAATCATCCCAGGAAGGTTGGAATCACCCCTCCTCGACCCCCGCCAACTCCTGGTACAGATGTGAGCCTCCAGTGTGGGCACAACTCTCGATTTCCTGCTCTGCTTTTAGTTCCCCTTCTGGGCCTCACCTTGACCCCAACCACAAGCTGCCTGGGAATCTCTGTTCTCTTCCCCTCCCCCAGCCCCTGCCAGTCTTCTTTCCCAGGGCTAAATACTGCTCCCACAAGGAGCCAGCTGGAGGGGATTCTTTCCCTTGAAAACAGACCTCAGAACGCCAATCCCAGCTCTGCCTGACTTCTGAGTTGGCCTGTGGCCTAGAATTCCTTGCTGCTGGTCCCACCTATCAGACGGGGTATCCGAAATGCCAGGCCTGGACTTGCTACACCCTTTGGACACTATGTCTTGGACCACCCAGCTGCCTGCCCAGAGGCCAGCACTTAACATCCACATTAGGTGCTCCCAGCACTCATTCCTCTTGGTAATGAGGATGCTTCAGCTCTGCCCCAGCCTCCTCTTGCTGCCCAGTGGCTCTGTGTCCCTGAGATTCTGGCCCTGCTCCTGAACCTCGCCTGGTCCTGCCTTCCCGTCATTTGGCATGCCAAACTGGGAAATAGCTCCAGATTACATCCAGTCACGTCCAGATGGTCTGTGAGAGTACAATTTCCATAGTTGATACTGAAGGGAGGCGAGAGACATGGCCATCCTCTCTGTATTTCATTCTTCTTTCCAGAAACCTCTAAGTAACTCTAAGGCAGGCATCTCCACCATTCTTTGGGGCAACAAGTTCTCTCTCGTGTAGAAGAGACAGCCACAGCAAAGAACAGTCTAGTCTAGTGTGAGCTTGAAAGTTGTATGGGGGGTCAACACAGGCCCAAAGCTATGTGTCTGTCTGCTCTCTGGACAAAGAATAGGAGTATGATCGGATTTTAA
This sequence comes from Spilogale gracilis, assembly GCA_004023965.1. Taxonomy (NCBI): domain Eukaryota; kingdom Metazoa; phylum Chordata; class Mammalia; order Carnivora; family Mephitidae; genus Spilogale; species Spilogale gracilis. Next base: position 193,075 of record PITA01000104.1, on the reverse strand, counting down.
AAATGTATAATCATAGTAGGGGAAGATAATCTCAATGAGAGAAGCCTAAACACTTTCAAGGCATGGAATGTGACCATTTGGAGCCCTGTTATCATGAAAGAAAGGATGCAAACCAACAGGAGGAAAGTTGAGCTGGGTGATCATGTAAATTGCCTCTCTTCCATACTTGCTTGTTTTCCTTGTTTTGTTTTGTTCTTTCATGCAAAAGTGGGTGTGTGGAGCCTGGGCTATTTGAATGTGGAATGATCCTTCCAGGTCTTCCTAAACTTAACAGGGAGTCAGGGATAAAAATCCCAGGTGGTCAAACAGTGATTTCACAACCTCGGGCCACGATTTCTTATCTTTCCAAGTTCCACACTTCCCCAAACATATGTAATCACGCCTGACCTACAGGTCACAGCTCGGGACTGAAGTTCCAGGCCAGCCACTACTGTCTGTGTAGTCTTTGCGAAGCAACTCAACCCTGTTAAGCCTCCCTCCCTACACCCACAAAGGGCTAGTGGGAATAAGGAACTAGCTAATTCAGAGGGGTGTTGTGAACAGCGAGAAGAATTATACACAGGAAAACTCTTGGGAAAACATGAAATATTATAAAAAGTGCCCCTTCTTTACAAGAACTTCCAGGATCTGCCAAGACAGAGGTGGGTGCATTCACCACATGCAAACAATGATAGCTGGTGCCGCAGTCTATTCCACGGCCTGTGCATGTACCAGCAATTTCCATTGGTCCCTTAGCTCCGTGAGCTCCATAAATGGGCCTTGTTCACCACTGGACATCCTCAGGGCCCACCCACTAGCCAGTGTCTGCTGAATGGAAGGCCAACTGAAATCACAAACTTATTTAGATTTACTTAGAGTTAAAGGAAGGGTGAGACCATAGAAAAGCAACTTTATCTTTCCAGCTTTTGTTTCTCTAGAGGAAAAAAAGTTAAATTTCTTACCCTGAGTCAGTTCCTCTCTCCACATGTGCAGCATATACAGAATTCATGATTAGGACAATTTAACAAAGAATTTGGTCATGCATTCCAGGTGTTGGCTAAATCTTCCTTTCTATACAAGGAGAGCTATTACCTATGAAGCAACTGTTTGGTTGATTCAAATGACTGAAAGGAGAGGAAAGGTTGAGGACACCTCTTACATCAGGCTGCTCACTCTGTCACAAGTGGACTAATGAAGTGCCATCTGCATTAAAACCTGCATTAAAACCTGTACTACTATACAGCCCATCAGACCACCACCTCCATATGCCCCACAGGAAACAACGAGATGGCTAGAAAACCATCCTTAGCCTAGATTCTACTCATATTGCCACCAAACGAAATACAGACACATGATCCACTCATATCTTCATTCTCTCTCTCTCTCTCTCCCTCTATCCTTCTCACTGCTTAAATGGGCATGATTAAGTGATGTAAGGGTCAGTTAGAGCAGAAGCAGTTAAAATGATCATTTTATATTTAATGCAGAACATCCCCATTTTCAGCTGGCTTTACTTATTAGAAAGCATGCGAGGGAGGGCAGGACAGTGGACCGTGTGGTTACTGGTAGGGGAGTCATAATGCGTGGTGAGAGGTGGCATCAAACAGGAATATTCTGTCCCTGTTCATCTGTAATGAATTGAAATTAACATCATAACATGTGGCTATGTTTTTTAACCACTCCACAGAGGCTATGGGAGAGTAATTACAATTTCTTGGCTTAATTTATTATTACTGATATGATGGAAGAAAACAAAGACCATTTTGTAAAGATACAGTTGAAAAGTGGAATTCATTTATAAGAAAAGAGCTACCACAATAATAACGGTATTAACAAGTCTTTTAGCCCTTAAGGTGACTCAGGTTCCAACACATAACTATAAAATAAGGTACAAATATTACAGTTAGGAAAACAGCAAGGCCCCGTGTTAAACTGGGAGAGGGTGGATCACAACAGACAGGATCAGAGCTGTGTAGGCACTCGTGTTCAGATACTAACAATCACATCACTGGGAGGGTGTCAGGGGAGATGAGGAGAGGCGTGAGCTCCGGACTCAACCCCTACTGAGGCCTTCAGATCAAGCAGCAAGGATGAGCATTTCGGCTAATGCCAGCTGCCTTACGGTATTACGGGCTAGCTGGTGATCTCTTAGACAAACCCGCTGTAGGGGGTTTAGGTTTTTAATACCATGGGTTCAAATGCGTGTGCTGCCCAGGCCTCTCTGCTAGGCAACACTGTCCCACAGTCCGCCCCCAAAGTTTAGTGGCCACTTCAGTGGTGCATCAGCCTCCCCAACTCCTCTTTATGAAGATGGACACACCTGCCTGGGACCGAGTGACGTGACTCATCCAAAAGTAAGAATGCAGTATCAGGCCCCAAAGGTGTTCAGCAATATGGCCAAGAAGACGCCACTCTCCTTAGAGCAATGAGACAAACTTCCAAGCTCCCAAGTAAGAAAAAAGGAAGTGTTTTCCAGCAGGTTATTCCAAGTGACTGCAGTTTTCACTGGCATCCGCGTGGGCCACCGGGCCATCATTTAGGACAGCCAGATCTGCACAAACTACCAAGAAGATCCCTAAGTTGGGGGATCTCCAGGACCAGGCTGAGGGAAGCTGGGGTGCTCCGTCTGGAATCCACTGGAGACGTGCATGTGGGCATGAGTGTTTGCCTTCTCCTGACCGTCTTCTCCTGCTGGACCCTGCCAGATGAGAAGAGCAATGTTCGCAGCCTCGTGCCCAGGAGGCAGTCTCTCAAAATCAGGGTAGAGAAGGCAACCAAGTGAAAGAGGTTTCGACCGTGTTTGTGCAGTGTTGAATGTAGCAAACAAAGCCAGATTAGAAATGAAGACATCGGCACGCCAGAGTCCCCCTTCAGAAAACTGCCAAGCAAGGGTGCCTCCTGCGCTTCTGGGTCGAAACAACCAGCAGGCATATCCTATTTTCTGACTCCCTCCTGCAGAACATATGGGCTTGTGTGCACGAGGACAGTGGTAGCTCACAGATTGGGAGGTTTAGGGCTGCCTGGCAAGCTGGCTGTGTCCTCTGTCCTCACCGGACTGCGAGGGTCTGGGTGAGGGCCCTCCAGCGGGCACAGGCTAGAGTGCCCCCTCTAGCCACCCTCCACTTGGCCTTCCTCCTTATAGATAGACACAAGTGTGTGTGTGTTTACTCTTCGGGGCTTAACAAGCTCCCTGCCTTTAGATTTTTATATCACTGTACTACTAGCGATTTTTTAAAAGATTTTATCTATTTGACACTGACACAGAGAGAGAGCATAAGCAAGGGCAGGGACAGAGGGAGAGGGAGAAGGAGGCTCCCCACCAAGCAGGAGCCCAACACCAGGACCCTGGGATGATGACGTGAGCCGAAGGAAGATGCTTAACTGACGGAGCCACCCAGGAGCCCCTGTACTGCCAGCAATTTTAACAGATCCATTATTAAAAATCTACAATATACTCTATTTTCACAATGTTGTTCACTTTTTAGTACAACAGGGGTTCTCTTCCCAAAGGGCCATTAGGTGGTGGCGTAAATTTTCTGGTGCTGCTTTCGGTGTGTGATGCCACAAGCCAGGGAGCGGAACCCAAATCGATCGCTTCCATCATGGAATTAAAGGACTCTACCAAGCTCCAAGCTCCGCGAGTCACAGGAGCGTGGGGTAGGGGGCTACAAATAGATGTCAAGCAAGTTTTGAAAGCCAGAATTTGGTCACCCCCAACCATGCATTCTCACCGCACTTCTTGGCCTAACTTGATAGATTGATTCTGAAAACATCCACTAATTTTTTAAATGCGAAACAGACCCACTTGTGTTAGGGCCTGCACAAACAGAGGACTAGAAGAGTGGAAACAGCATAAACAATGTTGTTTATATCTGAGGCCTGAGAAAACTGCTGCCCTTTCCTCCAAAATTGCAGGAAGTATCAGAGTAAACCCCCACCCATTAAGGTGGAATAAGAACCATATTTTCCACAGGAATGGATACAGTTTTTCAGATCGACGGACATTAAAGGATCTTGGAGTAGGGGTACAATTAATAAAGGATGGGTTTCCCCCAACCCGCAGTTGCATGGGCAGAAAATCCCCCCCCCAACATACACAAGCAATGCCGAAAAGTTAAAACGAAGTGAAACCAAACACAATGAAAAGGGCAGATGTGGGGAAACACTGACCATTTTCATTGTTCTCCTTCACTCTTATCTCCTGTGGAGGCATAGGGTGGGTTCCTACAGCTGAGTACCTAAAAGGAGACTTTTACTGCATCAGGGGTAACTAGCTACGCGATCTGGGTCCTCAAGCATCAGAACCCCACTGGACCAGAACTGCGTTATTCCTTTTTGTATCAGTTGGCTTCCTTAACTCATTTCTCCCATTTTTTTTTTTTAAATTGTTGTTGTTTTAACGAAACTATATTTAAAAGCAAGCAACAGGAAGCTTTTACTTGGGAAGTTGAGGTTTAAGCACTCCGCAGCGAACAATGAACCAGGGAGATAAAGATGCAACGTGAATGGTCGGGAACAGACCCTTGCTAGTTTCCTGCCAGAGTTGTCCTGTGAGCATGTGTGAGGCCACGATATGGGCCAACAGTTCTAGTTTGCTTTTATTTACTCCAATTTATTTGTTCCTGTGAGAACCCCTATAAAAACAAAGTGTAGGGACAGACAATGGAAGCCCTGCCATCTCCTCCTAGCCAGGGCTTTTATTTTCCACATTATCAAATGTTTTCATCAGTGGAGCTCAGCCCATTCATTCAACCCTGTGAATCACAACCCAGATCATATTGCATTGGGGGAAGAAAAGAAAAAAACATGCCTCGCCGGTACCACTGAAAGAAGGAAAGAAAGAAATGTTTCCCTATCATCTTTTCCCTCTGACACTTGCCAACAGATCTGGGGTCCTTGCTAATGCCCTACGATGGACACTTTGCCCCAGCGAGCTAAGCAACTAGAAGTTTTAAAGAAGTCAGCTTGCAATTCCATAACATAATGTTATCTCCATTCCCTTTCTTGGCCTCCTTCCCCAAACAGGTATCCATGTCAAAGGAGAACTCTTGAGTTGGGGGTTTGTTTGACCTAGGTCACACAAAGGTCAAGCTTTTCACCAGTTGTTAACACAAAGCTTGCAGCCAACCCAGCCTCCAAATCCGGCTACACAGTCTGTTTCCATGTGCAAATGCACTATGCACATTGGATTTTTCTCAGTTTTGCGGGAACTAACAATCCCTTCACTGTGAAGTGGTCTCAGTGACAAATAAATAGGTCAAACACTCTTCGGTGAAACTGTAGGCGCTGAATTTGCCAAATATGGAAATGTAATGGCTTTTGACTTTTTCATTTTTAAAAAGGCTTTTTAAAGTGTTATTTTAAAACCAGTTGAACAGATTGCTTTATTCCTTTATTGAACTTCAAGGGATGCTGTCTTTTAAGCAGTTTTATGCGATCCAAACTATATTTTTTGCCTTTCTGAAAGAGATCAATATTTATTCAGATTGATTTTTAAGATTTACATGTGAAAAATAGATAAAATTGGATCAAATATAAACCAAAACTAATTCTGTCAACTCCCATGAAAGTCAATAAAGCCAAAATAAATTTAGCAGATTTCATCTACCTGCATTTGAGAATTGTTTTACTTCATTATTTCTTATAAACTTACTGAGCAGAAATTTGCTTAACTCTTATCCATGCTTCTCTTACTGAAACAATAAGACTCTCTATGGAATATTTTGCACTTGAATATTATCACCAGGATAGCATATGGCAAACTAGCGGTAGGCAGTTTATCTTCATCCTCTTTGTAAGCTAAAATTAGCACAATGTGTTTGCAGCATTCTACACTTGACTCGGGCCAGGGTGGTATTCTCCACAATTCCATGCCCGTCCCACATCCTGTCCGCTTCCAATATTTAAGCAAATGGGTTGAAGGTTTATATTAACAACACAGATACATTTTAATGCAATAAAACCTCAAAATAGCACCACCGATGAAAAGTAAACTAGCTGTATTAGAAATCAATCTGAAAAACCTTCCTTCATCTGCTTCCTTCCTAAAATATATAGTGTTTCCACTACAAAGTCGTTCAGATGCTTACAGAGGCTAATTGTACCAAATGGGATATATACGCAAGGCTCCAAAAGCAAGAAACAATTACCTTCTTAGACAACTGAGGCATATTTTTCTACTTGTTTACCATATTCAGTTTTTCTTGGTAGTATGTTCTTGATGCTAAAAATGCACTGTTGCTAAGAATTTAATGCCCGCTTTCAGAGGATTAAATGAAGGTGATCTGCCAATGGAAAGAACTTACTCTTTAAACAGGAAAGCAGCTACTGGCTGGCTCTTTGAAAGGATTACAACACAAACAATGATTTTAAAAACAATGGAAACCATTCAAATAATACATCCCTTTTAGCGGGCCTATAGCAGTGTGATCTTCGCATCAAATAGTAAAAAACAAACCAAAACAAAACAAAAAAATCTCTAACTTTAAGGAACCCAAACTGGCAGGTAAGCAGCAGAAGGATATTTACAGTAGGGAAAGAGAACACCTCTATCTCTTAATGCCGTTTATTAAAACAGATGTTATATTAAGAAGACTGCTGGAAGTTTCACCAGCCAATATCAGTTTGACGTTACTTTTGTGTGCTAAACTCAGTTTCTGTTACTTCTGTGTGCTAAACTATGTAGTCAGCTTGTCACCAACAGATTAAGTCCAAGATGACAAATAAATGTTCATATTGTCCACCAATTTATATCAAAAGATTAAAAAAAAAAAGTCTTTATCGCCTCTCGAAAGAAGAAAAAAAGATAATTTCTCAAAAGCTCAGTGTAGGGGCGCCTGGGTGGCTCAGTTGGTTAAACAACTGCCTTCGGCTCAGGTCATGATCCCAGAGACCCAGGATCGAGCCCCACATCGGGCTCCCTGCTCTGCGGGAGGCCTGCTTCTCCCTCTCTCATTCCCCCTGCTTGTGTTCCCTCTCTAGCTGTGTTTCTCTCTGTCAAATAAATAAATAAAATCTTAAAAAAAAAAAAAAAAAAGCCCAGCGTATATTTGACCTAGTCCTATTATTCTCAGAAGTCTACATTTGAAAAAGGGGGACAAATGTAAAACCTCACCAAACATTATATAAACGCCATATAAAATCTTACTGAAATGATTATTTCACTTGATGTAGCCTATGAATCCATCTCTCCCCGTCATTCCTGACCCACACCCCTCCCCCAGCATTGATAAGAGTACACCCGAAAAATGCAGGATACAAATGTTTAAGTAGGTAAATCACTTGGATATTTCAGTAATAACCAAATAAAGCAGTTATATATTCCACATCTACTCAAAGAGCTGGGATGCATTTGGACTTTTTCAGCTGTATCTGTGCATAAAAGAATCAAATCTGGGGCGCCTCAGTGGTTCAGTGGTTAAGTGTCTGTCTTTGGCTCAGGTCATGATCCCAGAGTCCAGGGATCAAGCCCTAAATCGGGCTCCCTGCTCAGCAAGAAGCCTGCTTCTCCTTCTCTCACTCACCCTGCTTGTGTTCCCTCTCTCATTGTTTCTCTGTCAAATAAAAAAATAAAATCCTTAAAAAAATAAAAAGAATCAAATCCGTAATACTACTTTGCACCTGCGTTTTCAGAAAACTCACCTATCAGGGATGGTCTGTACTTTTTGATAGCATTACTAATGCCAAGTCTTAGATTCAGAATTCCTCCTCACTGACCATGAAATTATGTGGAATTTACTGACCTTCTGCAAATTTCAATCTATATGTAAAATGTTTATTGAAAGTTCTTCATTCTACCCAACTTTGTTCAACTTGGTTCTTAGAATCTCAGTATTTCAGAAGTGAAGGAAAACGTTTCAATGACCTAGCCCAACCTCTTTTATTTCCAGAGGAAATTTCATCCCATTGAGGTTATGTGAATAGTCCAACCTTGAGCAGAGGGCTTGTACCTTGTCCAGTGGGGACAGATCGGGAACACCTGTCTCCAGCAATAGTCATCTCTGTGGCTCACCACACCATCTCAGAGAAAGACACTTAAAAGTTCCCAGCAGGAGGCACACGTAAACAAGTATTTAAAATAGAAATTGATCACTACGTGCTGATCCTGACCTAGAGTCAAGCACAACATACTCTCCTGATGTTTTAGCACTGGTTTCTGAGATGCCAAAATAAGCGGTTCATCACTGCGAGGAGGAAGACATAGGGATCGTTGATTTATCTATATCCTCAGAAATGTATGGATTCTTTATTCTTTTTTATGGAAGAGAACTATATAGTACTATAAACCCATACGTGTATGCATCACATATATCGACAAGGCAAGTATGGCAAAATGTTAACAATTGTTGAAACAGACTGTTGAATTATGGGCATTTCTTAAACTATTTATTTGATTTCTCTGTATGTATGAAACTTTTCAGAATAAAAAGTTGAGGAAAAAAAATGCTAACAAATAACATGGGGAGAAAGATGCTCAATGCAAGCCTCCGCAAGGGCCACCCCATGCGTCCCATCTTCCGGGTACCACTGTTGGCTTTGCGGTGGGTCTCTGCATTGGGCCACGATTGAGCAAAGTCATCACCACAAGGATAAGAAATTCCGGTCTTTAAAAGGAGTCGAGCTTGGTTGATAGGAAACCACCTCTGTTCCCTTGAAGAGGGATGGCTTTGCAACTAATACCAAAAATTCAAACACATTCCTGTGTCATGAGTGAGTGGTTACCAAAAGAAATTAAAATAGTCAAAACAGGGGCGCCTGGGTGGCTCAGTTGGTTAAGCGACTGCCTTCAGCTCAGGTCATGATCCTGGAGACCCGGAATCGAGTCCCACATCGGGCTCCCTGCTCGGCGGGAAGCCTGCTTCTCCCTCTCTCACTCTCCCTGCTTGTGTTCCCTCTCTGGCTGTGTTTCTCTCTGTCAAATAAATAAAATCTTTAAAAAAGAAAAGTCAAAACAGACTCTCTGCTGTCATCATAACGGGGCACAGCACTGTGAATATAAAGAAGAGCAAGAAGAGAGGTGAACAGTGACGTGGGGGAGAGGAAGCTGGGCAGTTAGCACCACCAGTCATTTTACAGGTGAAAGAAGTAGTAGAGGGATGCCTGGGTGGCTCAGTCAGTTAAGCATCTGCCTTTAGCTCAGGTCATAGATCCCAGGGTCCTGGGATCAAGCCCCACCTTGGGCTCCTTGCTCAGTGGGGAACCTGCTGCTCCCTTGCTTGTGCTCTCGCTCTCTGACAAATAAATACAATTTTTAAAAAAGATTTTATTTATTTATTTGACAGAGAGAAACACAGAGAGAGAGGGAACACAAGCAGAGGGACTGAGAGAGGCAGAAGCAGGCTTCCCGCCGAGCAGGAAGCCTGATGTGGGGCTCGATCCCGGGTCTCCAGGATCATGACGTGAGCCGAAGGCAGTTGCTTAACCAACTGAGCCACCCAGGCGCCCCATTTTGTTTTTTTCTTTTAATTTTAATTTTTTAATTTTTTTTAATAAATACAAATCTTAAAAAAATGTATAGCAGCTTATTTGCTATAAACAAATACCTGCCTCTATGTTTAGTTTCACTCCATAATTACCCATAGTCAACCTTTCCTATTCAGTGTGGATAGGCAAGAGATACTTTAAAACTTTTGGCGGGGGGCACCTAGATGGCTCAGTGGGTAAAAGCCTCTGCCTTCGGCTCACGTCATGATCTCAGGGTCCTGGGATGGAGGCCCACATCAAGCTCTCTGCTCAGCAGAGAGCCTGCTTCCTCCTCTCTCTCTCTTCCTGCCTCTCTGCCTACTTGTGATCTCTCTCTGTCAAATATATAAATAATTTCTTAAAGAATATTAAAAAAAACACTTTTTTTTTTTTTACCAGTTGCAATGACCATAAACTCAGTCTTTAAGATCTATCTAATATTTGGTAAAATTTATCCATGAAATAAGGATTATCATCCTAGATTTTAAAATTTGTTGGTAATATGGCATCCTGAAACTGAAAGGCCTGATATTGTTCAATAGCTTCATCAAAGGCCAAAGATTACTGTGACAAGATAAGACCAGAGTTGTGAGAAGAAACTCTGTTACACTCCCCATCTCAGCTGGGCTCTTGTGAGGGACTTCCACCTATGTTCTCTGAGAGCACAGAAACCATCCCAACCTGATCATCAAGAGGTACATCGTCCAACACATCGCCTTGACTCTCACTGCAACCTCAACTTCTCTCAAACACTGATATGTGATAGACAGAACCCTAGCCTTTGTTTTAAAAGAATCCAGTAGACCGATGGCCTTGTGATAAGAAAGCTGTCATTTGCACCCATGTCTCTTCTTAATTATTCACTTCTTCCTCTTCACCTCCAAAAGTAAAAGAGACAGACATGACTTGGGACATTTGAGAGTGATGGATAACAGAAGGGAGTCATGTATGAACAGAAATTTCAGTGGCCTACCAGGTTTAGAATGACTCCTGTCCTGATACAAAAGGGCAGACAAACACTCTCCATTGGGAAGGGCATAGTACCAGGGTCTCAAGTCCTTGTTACCCCATCACCCACACTCAGAATGAGCACCAGTCTTAACCAGAGTTTCTCTTCTGAAAAGAGAAAAACAAACCAGACGATGATGGTGACGATGAGGACAACGATGACAGCAGCTAACACACACACCAACACACACACACTATGTGCGAGGCACTGTTCTAAGCTCCACACATCAACTTATTTAATCTTCTCGACAACTTTGTTTGTAGGTACTGACACCACCCCGTTTTGTAGGTAAATTTAAGTTGTTTTTCTGCACAAGGAAGTTAAACCTACTCCATTTCTCCATGAGGAAAGACCAACAGAAGACTGCTTCAATTCTACTCGTATACTAAACCGCCTTATGCCTGAACACTAGTGAGGTGCCTCCACTGAACTGGATGAAGGAGAAAGTAATTCCCGAAGAGAATGGCATCACCAAAAGGTATGTCCCAGACATTTCTTAATTTGGGAGTGAAGGGAGAGTCAAACATTAGACCATTTAACTTTGTTGAGGGCAGGAATTGGTCTTATTCATCCTTGTCTCAGCATTTACTGCAGTGCGTGGTGTACAGGAGGTACTCTGTGAATGAAGGAATGAATGAATGAAAGAAACATAATGCTCAGCAATACTTCATCACTTCCTTCTAAAGATCTTTCCTATTTTATTCTCTCGTCTTTCTTCTCAATGAGAAAGAACTTCAGAAATAAATGAACCAAGAAGATATCAGTTACTAGGTTTCTTCTTAACCAAGTACAAAAGAAAGGTGTCAGAGTTGAAAAACCTGGGCAGTTCAGGTCCCAGAGTTTCCCCCTGTATAGCCTGTCAGACCCTGCCACCTATAAAATGGGGACATGGGGGGCTGCTCTGCTATAAGATTTGTGGTGGAAGGCCCCCCAGACTAAGTTAGGTGGACATAGTTCATAGACTGAAGTCAGGAAAAGTTGTTATTTTTAGGAGATGTTTCCTTTCCATTACCACAGCATTGTACGTGGTTTAAAGTAGGTGTTCAATAAATATTTGTTAAACAGTGGAAAATCAGAACGAGAGAGCCTCATGTCTCTGCTACATTAAATCCCAATTCAGAAGACTTCCTCCGAGAAGTTCAGAATTGTCAGGGCTGATCCCTGTGGAAGGAGGTTTACTCAGGAAGATGCCTTTATTTCTTTGGGTTAGAACCGAAAAAGTTACATCCACCTTCACATCAAAATAAATACCATTGCCAGCCTTCTGGGAAAGCAGGAGCATGGGGGGCAAAGAAGAGACGAAAGGTACCAGTCTTGAGAACCGGGCCGATGGCCCTCAACTTTTACACCCCTCTTCTCTCTGCACCCCAGGTCACAAGTGGGGAAATGGCAGCGTCATCGCTGTCCTTCTGCTCCTCTGAAATAGGAACCTGGATTAGCTCTGGCTGGCTGAAGCTCAACCCAGATAAGTCCCCAGCGATGCTGATAGGCAGCGGGAAGGAATTTGAGGAAGTGACAAGAAATGCCACGTCATCCACCATAAAGAAAGCTTGCCCACAAAGTGGCCTGGGAGGTGGTTTCTCAGCGACCGACCGGTGCTCAGAAAAATGCAGATAAACGCAGAAGTCTTTCTAGCAGCAAGATAGAGAGCCAGCCACAAACAATTCATGTCCTTGCCACACCCTTCAGTGACTGCTAGGAGAAGAGAGAGCACTCCCTGCCCATATTCCCCCTCATGCAGCCCAGAATGAGGAGCCTGAATGGAGAGTGCTGGGCGCCCTCCTGCTGCGGGGGACCAGGTCACTGGGGGCAAGGACCGCCCCCTCATCTCGAATGTGTCAATCAGAGAATCCCTGGCAATCCTGAGGATGTGATTTTTTTAAAAAAGATTTTATTTATTTATCTGACAGAGAGAAACACAGCCAGAGAGGGAACACAAGCAGGGGGAGTGAGAGAGGGAGAAGCAGGCTTCCTACTGAGCAGGAAGCCCGATGCGGGGCTCGATCCCGGGTCTCCGGGATCATGACCTGAGCCGAAGGCAGTCGCTTAACCAACTGAGCCACCCAGGTGCCCCAAGGATGTGATTTTTTAACAAAGATTCTAGGTAACAGCCATTCTGTCACAGAGAAGGGTAGATGCCATGTCAGAAACAAACTCTTCCCAATTTCATTCACCAGGTAAGGGACATCATAATAATCTGCTATGGCATCTGTCATTGCAGAGATTTCCACTGTTCTTCACAAAAGTTTTGCAGAAAAGTGGAAGTCAGCAAGCAGTTATTCTCCAAAGAAATTCACAAGGAAAGAAAAGTGGCGGGGAGGGGGCGAGCAAAGAAGACCGGGGAGAGTAGGACTCTTCTGTTCTGTCATTGTTTTCTGAATGACAGCATGCCATTCCCTATTGGTTATAGAGGGTATGGCTTTAGAGTTTGAAATTTCATTCAGTGGGTCTGTTCTCACCAAAAATGTATCCAAAGCTGACCTGAGATTCCTGCACCTGGAAATCTGTACTTCGAAAAAACAGAGCAAAAGGTCTAATATTTTTAGAAAAACTGTAGTCTGTATGATTAAATAATGCCAATGACCCCTTAAAAGGGCACGCTGGATGAGATCTTGGATTCCTGTTCAATAAATCCCATAGTCAGTGTTGTAAACCTCTCTGCAGGAAATTTTGCCTTAGATTCTGCAATCTCAGATGGTTCCAAACTTCCATCTAGACAGAAACCTCTAGTCCTGCATTGCTAGTATCCCAAAAGTCTCATAAGGGCCACAGTTGTCAGCAGACCTGATTTTCATCCTACATAGCCATGGAAATATTCCAGTATAATACATTGTTACTCAGAACTCTCTGAGAACACACCAAATAGGAAATGATTAGAATTACATTTACTTACTCTCACATATTAGCATTAAATTATTAGTTGTATTAGTGGCTTGCATTTACATGAAACTTGCAAATTATATAGACCCTTATTTCCATTCTACGAGCATCTCTGTTTTTTCCCCTGCATGCATATCTAATCATTTGCTTACCTCTTATCACTCTGGGAACCTACAGTTTTTAATTCCATGGATTTCCACAGGGCAAGTATCTAGGCCACCGTTTATGCACAGAAATCAATTCATCCATCACCACACTATGCATCAAAACAACATTTTAAGAGCAAAAGTTGAAGCCAGGGCCATTAAGCCAAAGCACCTCTCCTCGCAAGGAAAATGCAATGGGATTGCTAAGAGCAAAAAGGATAGGTCACCAAGGTTTTATGCCTCACTAAGAAATGGGGAATCCTTAATGGCCCAGAGTTTCTTAATTCAAATCTGGGACTTAGGACTGGGTGTCCAACGAAAAGTGCTGGTTGTCACATCCCCCAGTGTACTTCTGTGGTATCCCATTTAAATATATTCAGCAGGTCAAATTTTCTCTCTCCTTGCCCTGGTGAAATCACTAATCAATGATATTTTCATGTTTTGAATTAGAATCTGGAAGAGGATTTTTTTCACCATGGTGCATTTTTATAAGGTCTGCAACTCTGAAACACAATATTCTATTAAGATGATAGTTTCAAAAGAAATCCTGTTACTAAATACCGGAAATCACAGAAACGTCATTGGCCTCTTCTAAAATTGTATTCAATCTGCTAACTATACCATTCACAAGTCATAACAATCTATGCAAATATACATTAAAGCCATAAGAAGTTTTCCCCCCCGTGTCCTTTTCCCACAGCCCAAATAAAGGTGAATTAAGAAAACCCAGCAAAGGGTACATAGGGTTATGCCATTTCCCACAGCAAACAGGGTATTTTCCTCTGGGAATAAAACATTTTCTTTAAACTACTGTTTATAACCCTTATCAGCTCAACAGCAATACAGCCATGAAGTCCAATCCCTTGTGAAAAAAAGTCAAGGTCAACAAGTGCTTGCATTTTTGTTTATCTTTAGCTGCAATTGCTACTGACATTCAATTGGGTAATAAACATGAGGTCTGTCAAATGTTCCCAGTGAACAGGTGATCCGAAAGCTATCTCAGAACAAGGCCATTGCCAGGTAATCAAGCAATCCTCTTATTACAATTATGATTCGAGTCCATTCATTTATAGATGCAAACATCAGTCAATCCTGAATGACTATTGCCCCACCATTCCCACCACAGGGTAATGGGGCTGAGGAAGGACAGCAGGGCCCTCGCTAGAATTACTCGCCGACGACAATGTGTGCCCTCCCATGAGCAGAGTACCATCCAAAGAAATGGCTTTCTCCCCTTACCTCTTCTACTTAAAGGAAACTTTGTGTAGCCCAATACGGTCATGTTCTTGACTATGCCGCCCAGGTTCCTGAGCCCAGCTGCCTCTCTCTGCCTGACAACCAATTCTGCAGTTACGTGCGTGTGTCTACTTGGATCTGTCCCGTCCTTCCTTTATGCCAGCAGACTTGCTACATTAGAAGATACTTCATTTTCACCTGTGTGCTAGGATTTGTTCAGCATGTTTAATTCTAAGGAGTCAGATAGATATTTGGAATAAAGGCCACATTCTTTTTTCCAATGCATCATGAAACTCACTGATATCCATAGGAACTATGCACTTGGATCCGGGTGGCACCTGGCTTCACGCCATTTTTGACTTACAGATTAAAAATAGAATCTGTTCCAGCTGCAAAGTAAGACACGTTAAATCTACTGCTTCCATTTGAAATATGAAAATTAAATCTAAGGACTATGGCCACAATCTAAGATGAAGACTCTGACCCACATAGTGCAAACCTACTGTCTCCACTTCAGTTATGAAAATGAGCCTAAGGAGCCTAAAAGTAATGATGACACTTCTTGCTATGTAGCTTTTATGAACAGTCTATCACTTGGCAGAGCAATTAATGTTTTCCAAAGCTGACTCCTTTCCTATCAAGAGCATTGGGACATCTGGAGTCAAAGTAAAGGACAATTTTTCAAAAATACACAAACCCACATCCTGGGAAAGAAAGTGAAAACTGAAAATGAACAAACAAAATGAAAAAATTCTAGACACAATGAAGTACACTCATTTTAAGGACAACATTAAACATAGACATCCTAAGTACCAGGGGACAGTGGTGTTAGTCTAAACAAATACTGTTTAAGTATAAGAAATTATCCTTCACTCTCTAGTATTCTAGCAAAAAGTAAATGTATCAAGGGATATATCAGCAGCCCAAGAGTCTACTGTTTCCAGTCCTAGAGTCTCTTAAGTCTTGGGCAGGTGATCCAAAGATTCTACATAAACAGAAACATTAGCAGCCTGGGAAGGAGAAGGGGCTGAAGCACATGAGGATGGGAATCCAGTGGGAGTCCATGAACAGCAAGGCCCGTATAACAAAACTTCTACTCTGCAAATACTCAGGAAATGTTCATCAATCAACTGTCAAGCAAAGGGGGAAGTCACCTCATGTTCAGAGCAGTAAACTGATGAAATGAGTCATGGAATTCCCATGATAGCTTGGCTGGCCTCTTCCTCTCCACCCAGCCCCCTGGTCCCCATGGAGCCAGGACCCTCCCCGCGGGAAAGCAGCGAGCAGAGAGAGAGAGAGAGAGAGAGTGGTGGCCCGACTTCCGCGGGCAACCCTCCAGGAACGGGTAGGAAAAGTGTTGCTTCTGCCCAGCCAGGGTGTGAGGAAAAAGCCATAGGGAACAATGATCAGCCATACTGTCTCCATACCTAGAGAGGTGAAGTCAGACTTCAGAAAATAGTGAGCCTTCCAGAAGGAACCTGGGGTGTAGGCAGCAGTATTCTGAGACCTTGGCATCATCCCAGACCATTCCAAACCTACCACCCCTGAGGTCCCCTCAGTCTCTTGGTCTGGTCCAGTCTCCTGAAAAGCTCGCCTCTCCAGAGCCTTCACTCTGCCTTGTCACGTCCTCAATGTTTTCAAATAACTGCAGCGTGACTCCAGCCTTCCTCTGCATCTGTTCCTCTTTCACTCAGCTGCCATGACTCCCCACGGCCTTCCAAGCAAACTCCCAATTCCTTGGGACGATAGATAGGATTCTTCCATGTCCGGCCCCTGCTGCCTCTGGCCTTCCCCTCAAACTCTCCCTCTCCCACACCCTGTTGTCTTCTCATGCTGAAGCACACACAAAGGGTCATGCTTTCACTCTCCTCCTTGCCCTCAGACCAACTAACTTCTTTGCCTCACATGTCCTTCTACTTCGCCTGCCCCAAGTTCCCATCATAGACTCACCCCCTTGGGGAAGCTAGCTGGAGGAGTGGGAATGAAAAGCAGGTCGCAGCTAGGGCCAATTCCAGGGACGGGAGTGCCACGTGGAGAGGGACCCACATCTGAGTCCCATTCAAGCTCCATGAGAAGGGGTGGTGTTGTGATGGAGTAAGGTTGCTCCCGTGAAAGGACAGGGAGACGCCACATCTCTGCCGGGTACTTGCTGACTCTTTGCTAGTTTGTTAGGCGCCATTCCTCAACTTCCAAATTACACTGGGCCTACTCGGTCACCAACCTGAACCTACCGTATGTGAGTTGCCTGCCTGGCCGCTGGACCGTCAGCTTCTCGGTTCCAAGAACAGCCTCTTCACTCTGAATTCTCATATTTAGCACTGGGCTGTTACACAGTAGACATTCAGTGAATACTCATTAAGTTAGGGAATTGTGCTATTTCTGTCTTTCCTCCATTACTTTTGAGGATATTCCTCTTAGAAGCTTTAAATTTGCAATATCAAGCAATATTTTCTATTTGCACAAAATGTATTCATTTCCCATAAGGGGATGTTCTTGGTGCTGGGATATAGTGAGCCCCAAATATTCATAACACACAGCCCCCTCTGACTGTCTAGGCTGAAATCCCTCAGAACATCCATTTTTAAAGAGTGTGGTACCTGAATCTTCCCCAGCTGGCACCCTACTTCTTCACTGCTCAGTGAATCTCTCATGTGCCATTAACCCTGTTTTAGGGGATGATAACCAGAAAAAGAACATTCTCACCCTCATCATTGACCCCAGAGATGGGGAGAAAAGACTGGGAAATGGAGCCGGCGCACCATAAAATGGTCAGAGGAAGGACACAGAAAAGGGGGAACAGCATCACGAAACCACTGGCACCCCGGCCTCAGATGAAGAAAGGTCGCCATCTGTTTCAACCACGGAAATCGAAACTCCCCAACGTGCCACAAAGTTAAAGGAAGATTGGGCTGAATCTGAACGCAGGCATCTGTCTAGTCAAACGGGTTAACCAAGTATTTATCAGGTAGCGGCTGCATCTGCAGCACACCGTGCAAGGAGCCAAAGAAGATGCAAGAATCCCACCGGATTCCCCCAGTGCCAGACATATGCGGGAATTTCGCTCCAGACTTCACACCAGTCAAAGGGATTTTTCCAGACAACTTCCGTGGACTCTGTAAATCTTATAACTAATCCTATTTCACTCTTCATTTTGGCCACTAGGTAGCTCAGAGCCAAGCTGACTATCTCTAGCAATTGTACACACTCTTTTACAATTCATCTTGTTTTGTAGTGCCCTTAAGGCTGGCCTCTTGTTGTTTTCCTTTTGTTCTCCTTTCTTCACCTCCTGATTTTTATCCTTTATAGACTATACACTCTTGTTAATTTCCTTAAACCCTTCCTTAGAATGAAGGAGAGAATATATAAGTATATTATAAAATTAAGATAGATCCTCTTCTCCCAAAGTATCAAAATTTAAAGGGTATTAAGGTACTATGTGTCCTGTTGGGAGAGGGGCACTCAAGGAAAGATTCTAACTCAGACAAATGAAATTTTTCAAGAGATAGCACCAATCAAATATTAATAACCCAGCAATAAGCAAGTTCAGTATTTTCTACATTCACTCAAAATATACAAATTTGATGAAAATTTAAGCTTTTCTAGGTATGTTCATATCCTCTTTTTCTCCTGATATGGAAAGAAGTAAAAGATGGGGCGCCTGGGTGACTCAGCTGGTTAAGCATCTGCCTTTGACTCAGGTCATGATCCCAGTCCTGGGATGGAGCCCCTGCCTAGCAGGCAGTCTCTCCTTCTTCCTCTGCCTCTTCTTCCCACCCCCAACTCATGCTCACATGCTCTCCCTCCCTCCCTCTCTCTTTCTCTCTCTCTCTCTCAAACAAACAAACAAAATCTTAAAAAAAAATAAGTGAGAGAAAGTTCTACCTCTTTCATCCTTTGGTAGGAAATGAAATGAGCTATGTCTAGGAGGGAATACATATGGGTTGATATTGGTAAATGGGGGAAAGCCAAAGCTAATTGTACTAATCAAACAGAATGCTTTTAGGTTAAGTAATTGTGGAAAATTATCTGCAAGACTGAACTAATCCACAAAGCCAGACACTTGAGCAAAACCCAACTTACCAACTACACTTCTGGGACCAATCAATGTAAGAGGTAGACAACGCCTACCTCTTTTTAAGGAAAATGCTTGGCATAAATTTACTGTTTGGGTTAGTTTTTGCTAGGCCAACAGCCAAAACCTCTACCACTATCCTTAATTAGTGCTAGCATTCATGGAGGAAGGAGATAAATTCAGGAGCAGAGCTGACTATCACATCCCACGGGATGGAATCATGTCTGCTCCTGGGAAGAGCAGAGACATAAAAGCGTCCTCCCAGGGTAACACAGGGTCCTGTCTCAGCATTCATCATTCACCCTAACGTAAGGTCCCTTAAAAGATCCTGAAATGTTGCTGCCTGTGCCCACCCTTCCTCTGCTAGAAGCCCGTTCAGGGCCACAGGATGGTGCCTAAGAGCAGGAGCAGGCAGAGCCGGCGATCGGGTGGGCGCCATGATTTAAGGTACGTCCCCAAGCCCATCTACCACCACTGAAAGGACTAGCTTTTGAGTCTTTTCTTGAGTGCTTCTATTAAAGTGTATCTCTGGGAAGGACAGGTAAGACCTCGGTGTCTATTTACATTTTGACGGGGACTGCCATGTGATCAGCCATCTGGCACCCAGGAGAAATTAGTGCTGAGAGAACATAGTGTAATCACAGTTTGAAAGCATGAGAGGGTTCCCAATCCTCTTGAATAAATAATTGCCCACCCATGGCCATGTGCCCATAACTGTTCTGGGCACAGGAGATGTAAAAATGAAGAAGACATAGTCCCATCCCAGGAAGCATCCTGGGGAGGCTGGTGCACGCACGGCTCACGTCAGTGTATGAGGAAGGAGAAGACATGGGATACCATGACGGCACAGAAGAGAGGGACTTCCTCCAATCTGGGCGTTCACAGAGTACTTTCTGCAGATTACACCTAAATTAAGTCCAGAAGTTTTGAACTTGGGCTACATAGATCCTCCCCACCTAGGGGGCTCAGGGTTCCATTCAGAAAATCTTCCTTCTTGCAAAGGAAAGATTTACTTTTTATTGTCACTAACCTCTAACTGAAATGAGCATTTCTTTTAAGTGTGTGACAAACCACAGAACCATTAGCAGGACCTGTGACTTTGTCACCAAAGGAAATCATATTTACATACAACAATATAGTTAAACATCTTAAAACATCATTTATATTCCTCACTATTTCAAAAATGTGGTAGACGATAGAATCACCGCTAGACCTTGTTATTTAATACATATTTAACAAAATACCATATCATTGTATTACATTTGTTTTTTAAAACATTTTGATAGCTGAATTTCAACATACTTAGTTTCCTTTGTAGTCCTATGTGTTTTATTTTATGCATTAATAAAAATAGAACACTGACAAGGCATCCATCCATTGACCTTGCCAGATTGCCATCCCCCAAAATGTCAGAGTTTCCTGCAAAGGATGAGCGAGAGTCAGCAGCCAGGTGACTAACGGTGGAGAAAGCAATGGTGACCCCAGTGGTTTGGGCAGCAGAGGCCCTGAGGGGCCACACAGGTGTGCGGGAGGGCTGAACCAAGTTCCCGAGAGCGGGCAATGGATTAACGCTGATCTCACAGGGCCCAGCAGATACTGAACCTCTACGGCAGTCCGAGGACCAGGGAGGGGGTCCCTCCACCAACTGGGCCAAATATCTCTCACCTTGTCTTTCAGCCATAGCCCTGCTCAGTTTTCGCCGCATCTGGGTCATTAGCCTATTGTGGAATACAGACACAGATCCCTAAGAATATCCAGTATTGGGGGAATATTCCACTTGCACATGCTTGATGCTCGTCGCAACAAACACAAACTTCTCGAGGGCAAATACTGTGCCCTACTCGTTCTCAGAACCTTGTGCGGAGCACCTGCCACACGGTAAGCACCTCATTCGTTTTTGACAACTTGACCAGAATGTAGACATTTGCACTTCCCCCCTTAAATACAACTCTTGGTAATATTTTGGCTCAACAGCAAAAGCAATTACAATTCAAACTCTTTTTATCTCCCTGGGCTACATTAAATGGATACTTCCCTAAAATCAACTTCCTCACTTCTGCCTTGCCAACAATGACACGGGGTAAAGAATCCACCACCCTGGACGATGGGTTCTCTCCTGGTTTATTTTCTTGGGTAGCAACCGAAACATGGGTTCAGCTGGGCCAGGCCGGCTGAGTGTGGGAGCCCTGGAATGCCTAGGAAGGCCTGACCTGAAAAACAAGTTAGTGCTTATAGCTTAAAACCCAGTGCAGAATCAAGAAGGGAAAGGGAGAGAGGATTAGACAAAAGAAAGGCCTTCGTTAGAAACTGCATTAAATAATTAAATAATGGCATGTTAGGATCTGGGTTTTTAAAGCTCGGGTCGCCATTTTTATCATTGACATGAGGCACTAAAAGCCAGGTTATTAACACGAGAGGGGAATGTTTCTTCCTTATGTGATGCCGTTGCGAAAAACCCCTTATAGTTCTGGAAAGAAAGAACAGAGCATTACAAACAACAAACTCAGAGTTCACCACAATAGAAAATCTATTCTACTCTCAGCAAAAACCTAATGCTATTAACAGCCAGAGAGGCCTTCTCTAACTCACAGCAGGCTGAGGGGAAACTGACAAGAAGATACCCTTTTTAAAAAGTTTTCATCCTTCCTGGCTGCAGAGCCAAACGATGAACTGACATAACATCATTGTTCATATAACTCTTTACTCACTTTTTATTTAAAACGATCATGTGACTCTTGAGAGGCCAGTGTAATTAATTTTAGGAAAGCCCGAGAACTGGGGTATAATTTCAGAACTTGTACAAGTCACCCCAGAGCAGGCATTTCTTTTTTTAAAAGATTTTATCTATTTTACAGAGAGAAACACAGCCAGAGAGGGAACACAAGCAGGGGAGTGAGAGAGGGAGAAGCAGGCTTCCGGCCGAGCAGGCAACCCCATGCAGGGCTCAATCCCCGATCTCTGGGATCATGACCCGAGCCAAAGGCAGCCACCCAACCAACTGAGGCACTCAGGCGCCCCCAGAGCAGGCATTTCTTAAGAGACAACCACGACAGGGGCAGCGACAATATTCCACGCGACACACACGCGTCCATCCCATGCCACGAAATTCCCGTACCCACCCAGGTGACAATGCCAAGTGTCCGCACTCAAGTCTACGCCACTCATAGAGTCCACTCGCACACTGCAAACCGAGGGGAAAACAGAACTGTGGTTTTGAGGCCATGCTGAACAAGGATCATACCTTTTACATTTCAAAAATTAGAGCATAAATTTGATAAGATATCCAGACCATGAGTTCACACATAAATAAAAATGAGCAATCAACAGAAAATATAAGAAATGACCCTATTGACGAATGGCCTGTCTCTTCCAATCGAGGGTCATACCTATTCAAAGCCAATCACATGAGGATGGAATCAGTAAAGGTCAATCAAAGGCAGGCTGAAACTCCAGCTGTCGAGCTGACCTTCAGAGCTTGTGACAAATTGCTATCAGTCAATGTCAACTAATGACAGGAGCTCTTTGGCTAATCAATTGTTCTAAAAATGATCAAGAAAACTACTCACAGGACAGCTCATTTTCACATCAATGCCTGTGAAGTATGAAAAGCTCATTTTTTGAGTTTTTAATAAGCTCATAAGTAAAGCAGTTACTTGGTAACTGAGGTCACCTTACAGAAAAAGACAGAACCTTTGTCTGCCTTTTACATATTCTTTTATTACCATATTATAGTAAAATTATGCCATAGATATGCCAGAGGGCTACATAATAAAGTAGGTAACACTTCATGTACTTTTGAAACAAATACTTCTGTGTCGGGGGGAAATATATTGGGGAGTAAATAATTTCAAAGGCATTTTTCAGTTGCTTAAGATGAAAAACATGGACCTCCAGCTTACGAGCGATATCGCCCAATCATCAGAAGATGCACTCCCTGTGAAAACACTCAGGGCCAAGTGCATGACCCCTAAATATACTGTTACTACTTTTTAGATGACAAAGTTATTTTTCTTTGTTTTAAGACGACCTGCTTTCATGATGCTAGAACGGGGAACAGAAAACAGTTACTCACACTTGATGAGTCAATAAAAGGAAAGGTGAATATAGAGCGGGGGGTGTTGTGGGAAAAACAATTCTCTGTCCATCTCATTCAACAGTGTTTGATAAGTTAATGATATGGACCTTTTGATAACAGGGATTTGCTGAGTATAATAACTTCCCCTTTCTTTTTTACACCTGACTTTTCCCATCAGGAAATCATTTTCCTCTTCAGCCTACCACCGCATGCAAAAGCCACTCTTTAATCTGCAGACGGACATGAAGTGTAACTAAGGTAACACAGGGGGGTTGCAGTGGTCTAAGGGCGAAGGCCTGTGGTCACAATTATATTTTACTTTTCTCTCTGAAGCATATTAGGCGAAAAGCATTAGGGCACCACTGAAATAAAAGAAGTCCCTGCAGAAGTGTAACACTTAACAAGTAAGTGTGAGACAGAGATCATTCAAGCTACCCTGACCAGCAAACAAACGGAATGAAAAAAAAAAACCAATGGACTTTTTTTTTTTTTGATTCACAGGGTTCTGAGGTTATTCTAAATACTGTTTTAAAAATCAGTTGGGATTAAAAAAAAAAAAGGCAAAGAAAAATTTCTAAACAAGCAGCATTCAGTTTGTGTTTTCCTCTGAAAAACTGCAGGTTCCAGATTACATCCCAAACCTGAGTTGCTACGGTAGTTTTTCAAATTAAAATATCTTCTGTGGCCTCGACCACTCTCACGTTGTCCATAGGAAAGAAATAAAGGAGGGAGGGTAACACTTAAGCCGAGCCATAATTGGAAGTATGTGAAAAATGAAGTGTCAGTTTGGTCAATAAAGGGCAAAGGTCAAGGGGAACTGCAGCCCAAACTCTTCGAGAAATGTGCTCATTAAGACATCCAATCAGAGCTTTCCTTCCCACCTATCCCATTATTCATCGGACAGCTGACTGTTTCAAATGCCTGGGTTTGGGCTGTTACTACTTTTCTTCTTCATGTAAAAAGGCGAGCTGGTATATAAATCGTTGCTTAGTCATCTGGAACGTAATGTGGCCCTTCCCCGACGCCCCTCTCCCTGCTCCCCGCCCCCTCCCAGCCAGCTCTGCCTGCCGGTCTCCCAAGCCTGAAACAACCGCCTTCAGATTCCCTTCAATAATAAATGGGATTGCCTTCTGCCTATAGGTTGCCCGAACTCATACAAAAGCTGGAGTGGGGGGTGGGGGGAGGACATTGGGAGGCATTGCAACTATCACAGATTATTATAAAGAAATAGCAGTCCTTTTCAATTATTCCTCTTTAAAGAAACATGCTGGTTTTGCTTTTTTTTTTTAAGTGGGAGCAAAGATACTATTGTTGAACTGAGTCCTGCCCCCAAAAGGAGAAGCTCAGAAGTGGGTTTTAGAGGTTTCAGCAATCATTAAAGCCCTTTCGAGTTGAGATGCTTTACATCAAATTTCAACACAGAAATAATACTTTTTCTTTTTCCTCACAAAAGAGAAAAATGAGATGAGCTTTAAATGGGAAATGCTCTGCAAGAGAAATGTCCTTATTTGTTTTGTATGTTCCTAGCCTCAATTCAATAAATCTGTGAATGAGCGAAATGATATAGGCTCTTAATACATAATACAGATTAATCATATCAATCATCATGCTCCTCTGTAAATCTCTCAATCATTCTACTTAACACAAGAAACCAGATTCTCACTCCCCAGCAGAGTCTAACCCCCCCTTAGGCTAACGCAGATTCCTGCCTATTGCCGGCTCCAGCACCAATTACAGAGACAGAACCGGGCCCTGTATGGACACTGGGAAAGAGACCTCAACTTGGTAAGAAAAAGAGTGTCCATCAACAATCCATTTTCCATTCCTTGCCACAGGAAAGCACTGAAGGGCACAGGCATTAGGAGCCTGGGCCCTGGAGTCATGCTGTATGGGTTCAAGTCCTGACTCAAACTACCTACCCATATATGACTTTGGGTGAGTCTCCTGAGCCTCTCTGAACCTTTTCAATTTCCTTTACAAAGTGAAGGTTGAAAATACCTATGCTGATTGACAGCCCTCAATATGTTATTGTGTTATCACTAGCATATACTCATCTCTCTTGAGGTTGAATAAAAAAAAAAAAAAAAAAAAAAAAAAGGAAGACGCACACAAATGCCTACCATGGTCAGTCATAGCCAAAGCTGCTTGTGAGTTGTAGGGTAACTGTGGCAACCCACCTGGGAAAGAGTTCAAGGACAGTGGGGAGAGGCAACAAATGTGTGTGGTATTCTCCTGCTCGGAGCCACGTGCTTCCTAGAGTAGACCCTGGTTCTACTCAGTAGGGCCACCGCACATGGTAGAAGAAAAAAGACACAGAAAGAGTCACGTATCTGCCAATGGGCACTTCATCTGACTTAGGATACTCTGCTCGGGGGTCATGAAAACACCCCATCCTAAAACACTTAGAAAGCAAAGCCAAGAGACAAGATCCTAGAGCTGACTCTGGCAGTTACTTCAGTATTTCTGAGCTTACTTTTTTCTCTTCCGAAACAGGAAAGGGGCAAATAATAGACAGGGATAAAGTCAGAATCCAATCTCAGAGCTTTGGCCGTGCTCTGAGGAAGTTACGGAGTACACAGAATCAATGTCATAGCACCAGCAACGGAACCCCCAGCCCAATACAGATGTTAGCTCTTCCTTTTCAATGCCAACTTAAGGGAGCTTCACTGTTAAAGAATCAATTTCCTGCAAAGAGCCACAAGTGTTCATAGTAAATGAAAGTAGAGACCGTTGGATAACCACGATAAACAATTTGAGTTGGGGGAAAGATGTATTATGTAAATCATGAATAAACATTAAAAATCCCTGAAGAATAATAGTCTTTAGCATCTTTTTAATTATGTATCTTGCACGTACTCTTTTTAGAATGCTCAGTATTGGATCTTCTGTTTTATATTTTTATGCTTAGGTAAAAATATGGACAAAAACTATTCCATCAATCACAACAGCTGCTAATTTGGCGAGTCATCAGGCACTCACAATCCCCCAAATTGCTGAAAGGCTAACTAGGAATTGTCACTGTATTTTGAAATCTGTCAGGACATTACAAATTTCCTGAAAGACTTCTTTTTTTCTTCTTAACTTTGAAAGTCCAAGCGAACAGGATTCAGTTGAGACACAGCCTGTTTAATGCCTAGATAAGGCTATTTAACAGAGGGCTAGAGCCTAAGAATTTCTTTTCTGTTTTGTTTTGGTTTTTTGGTTTTTTGGTTTTTTGGTTTTTTGGTTTTTTGGGTTTTTGGGTTTTTGGGTTTTTGGTTTTTTGGGTTTTTATACCGCAGGTGCCATAATGAAGCAGTAAAAAATGAAAAGGAATAAGGAAAAAGAAACACAGTACAAATAATACAGTAGAGAAAGTTTTAAAATATGTATTACTCCTGTCTGTGGGGGAAACACCTCTTTGGATATGTTCTTGACAGATTGAGTTATTTCTGTCTATTGGGTATGTATAAAGACATATTTATGGATTTATAAATCTTTTGAAGAGGGCTGTTATTTACCCAGTTGACTAAAATGGACTCAAACTGTGTCAATAACTATTTAGGACATGCGCTACGGGCCAAACGCCGGCACGGCTTACATATCTTGGCTGCCAGAAGAGGCAGGCAGGGCAAACATGGAAAAGCCACTGTGCACAGTTAATTCGAAGGCTGCACAGAGACCCAGCTCCACAGGTCTCACGGATAAAAAAAGGTTTAGAAGGGTCACGGTTGGCAATAAAAATGCACAAACGTCGGGGCAGCAACACTTGCAGGCAGCATTCTGCATTTAGCAAGGGGGAAAGCACACTGCCCGGGACAAGAAGCCACAGAGAAGGGCAGGTAAGACCACGAGGGCCTCCTGCACCCCAGCTCCTAAGGTGTTGGGGGGGGGGGGCAGGTCTACACAGAAAGCTTCTTTTGGATCACGGTGGGAGTCACTGGCTTAGTTTTTCAGTGGAGAGCCAAGAAAGAGGGCCTGAGGAGAAGAATCTTAGACAAATAATCAAGAAACTGAAATTCGGGGTCTGACGCTGTACTGGGACCTCCCCAGAGCGCTCAGCGCATCCATACCTTACTGTCCTCCTCTGTCCAATGGGGCCAGGATTGTTTTAGAAAGGCTCAGCTGAGCTCATTCAAATGATACTATTTATGTGAAAATTGTTTAAAAAACAGAGTAGCTGGTGATCTTATACGAAAAATACAAAAGAGAAACAATGTAAGTAGAAACCAGGTTAAGGGGAAAGATACACGTCTCTCCTGGTTGCAATCAAATTCATTATTAAGTCCGCCTTTGGAGAACACTTGTTGAAGGAAAAGGAAACATGCAAAATTCCTAATTCCTTGTTATGACATGTCACAGGGGAAGAGCTGGGACAGGGCCTTTGCCCTCTCAAAATCCTTTCATCAGATTATGTTTGAGAAAGCGTATATACTACAATTTTAAATTCAAGTCCATTTCAGCAGTTTGCAAGCCTTCGAAGTAGCAGCTACGCTACCTGCCTATCCCTAGATCACACTCACACACACACACACGTATATTTTTTTAAAGCAAGAAATGAAAAAGAAAAAGAAACAAACAAATAAAACAAGAAGCTATGACCTCATGTAGCAGTTTTGGAATACAGGAAGAAGAACTTAGATTCCTTTTGCACCTTTCTGAAAACTCACGCAAGAAGTTGAAAACACGGCTTCCTATCGAAAGCACCAACATCATCTTAGCTCGAGCTCTGGGAGCAGCAACACCATCACACATACATACACACACTTGAAAGAGAAAAGGCCCCATGGATTTATGCTGCATATCAGTTTCCAGTAAAAGTCAGAGGTCAGAGGTTACATGTTTCTGCCTCAGCTCTGAACTGGTTTACTATCCTGGGCTCCATTTTTTTACTACACTCAGAGTTGTGGTGAAGTCAGCAACTTTTCTTAGAACAATAAAATATCTCAGATGCTTAAAAGTCTATGTGTAGAAGTTATTCCCAGTCCAAGTAGGAAAAAAAAAAACCAACAAAACAATTTCCTGGTTTTATTTTCCAATTAATGACGTCAAATTTGTTTTAGACTTTGCAGTTCTAATCAGTCCAGCCCAATGTATGTAAGGAAACAAAATTCTTTTGTTGTCTAATGGCAGTCCGATGAAACCTGATCATCACACCAGATTTTAAAGTATGTGCCTACTGTGGGCTCAGAATCAACTTCAACGAAGCCATCTTTTTCTATTCAGATAGAGAATATGCCTTGAGCTTTGGTTGCGCTAACTGAACGCAAAATTCCACCATAGCGGGTCTCACTGAAAACAGTACAAGACATCTGAATACTCATTCACCTTTTTCCTGAATATTAACTACACATTAAACTTTCTTTCCTACTAGTCATAGTCAGATGTGCACATCCATGGACACTGAAATACACACACAGGTATGTGCGTTCAAGGAGCAGGACGAGCTAAGTGGATCTGGCTTATTTTCATTTCTTCCTAATTTCCTGCAGTCTGATTTTGCGATGAAGTGAAGCACTTAAGGGATTTGGATAAGTAAATCTGGAAAAAAACGACCTCAGCCCAGTGGAGAGGGAAGCCCAGTGTGGGTTCCCAAAAGGCCCATGGCCTTCTAAGCATCTGAAGACTTCACTGACTTGGAATCATGGAAGATGTTCCTTCATGATCTCTAGAGAAGCCTCTAAGGGTAAGTAATAATAATACTTTTTATTTGTATCACAGGGTAATAGCGACCAAGCTCTTTATGCACATTTGAACTTCTAACCTCCTCTAATCTTGCCCTCAGTGAATTCACTAACCCTGTTTTATGGAGGTGGCCAGGTGACAGGCAGTTGGGCAGCTGGGTGGGCATAGAAGAAGAAAGGTCCAGAGAATAAAATAAGAAAAGCTAATTCCCCTACTTCTAGGAAAAACTGGATAAATAGGAACTCACTAGACATTACTGATTTTTCAACCCTTGGAAATGAAACGAGTAGCACAAGAGAATGAGAACACCTCTCCTACCTTGCTCACTGCTGTTATCCCCACTGTGTGATGTGTGGCCACCGCTGGAAGGGCCCGGGGTTCCTCCCGAACGAGTCGATGCCGTGTCATCATGATCTCTGTTCCAAGAGGGCTGTGGGGGCACAAATCAGAAATCCAAATAGAGTGGTCTGTTAACACTGGTCCAGTGGGACCCCATCCTCCAGTGACGAAGCCAGGGGAGGCTAGGACGGACAGCCAAGCCACCTTTCCCAGCTCGGAGCTACGCTGGCCCACATAAAATTGGCCAATTTCTGTTTCTGACATAAAATAGTATCTACAAATAGGTATTCTGTAAGTAATTGTATGCTTTATTACCAAGGAAAACAAAAACGTTCCAGGCAAAGAAGTGGGGGGAGGAGGGAAAGCTGCCACTTGATTATGACTATATTTTTAACATTGACAAACCCTCTGGCACAACAGTCTGCCACCATTCTGAAAATGCAAAAGGAGAGCAGTGGTCTATACACTGTGGCATATAGAGGCCTCGGATTCATCCTAGAAGACAAACATGGCAGCGCTTTAAGACCTCACAATTCGGCCAGGGTCCATAATGGCCAGTATGCGTCAGCTGTTAAACGGCAAATGGACCAGGCACAGGGACAAAAACGGAGTGAGAACAACAATGGATTCACATGGACTGTGTACACTCCGCCCCATGCCGAGCCTTCTTGTACTATTGAACGGAAAACAGATGTTGCTTCTTATCACTGGGTGCATTTGAAAGTAACATTCAGATAGGAAAAATTGGCAGTAAATTAAATTCTTGGGGAAAACAATCATGGCAACACTTCTCCCAAATCTCCCTTTATCACCAGAAAAGATTTTAATTAGCTTTTAGTGCTAGCTTTCAAAAACAGCCTTATGAGTCACTGGTCATCCCGCACAGTAGGAATGATGCAGAAGAGAAAGCTGGTCCTTGGCTGGGAAGTGGTATTTGTCTTCAAGATGATTAGTGGCAAGGCAGGATGACCTTGTGTAAAATATGCCCGCCTCATCTCGGTCGTAGGCTGTCCCGCCTCAGGGCTGTGTGGCAGTAACATCTCCTGACCCTCCCAACGTTTTAAATGTGCCTAGCAAAATCAGAGTGCTCTTTGCTTATGTCTCAAGAAGCATTTTCGTGTCCCAGAGGAGATAAGAAAGGCTGAGGAGATCAAAATGTCTCTGACACCCAGGGAAAGAAAAGGGAGTGCGGGGTAAGAAATCAAAGGAAGAGGATGCCTGCCTGCCACCGACTCCACAATCTTGGCCAGAAAACCAACACGGCCCCCTAAAATGAAGTAAAGTCGCAGAAAGAGCCGGCCACTTGCCCGTCTGACTCACAACTGTTATGCATATTCCCCCAAACGGTCCGTGCTAATTGATCGGCTGATTCTGGGACTGAAGGATGTGTGCGCTGGGAGAGGACAGCTTTTGACACACACACATTCTGCAGCATGTCAGAAGAATGCTGGAAGACGTAATCTGGAACACATGCTCAGAATGCAAACAGTTAATGCATAAATTTTCAGTTTGTACAACTGCAGCTCTAAAAGGGGGACTTGTTTATTCAGAGCTCTGCAGAAAGAATGGTACAGCACCCAGGGGACAGACAATGCCAGGCACAAAACCCCGGTGCCTCGACATGTAAAAGGATGTTTTTCTATGTGCTACAAATCCCACTTGAAAATATAATTAGAAGGAGAAAATGGCAAAGTATTGCATTAACTGTAATTGAACAAAAGACCGGCAAGGCATGTGGGAGGCTGCAGGAACCCGTGGGAGTTTCAGGATGCATGAGATCCTGCGAGTGACATCTCCTGGGCTCTCTCATTTTATTTATGTTGTCCCTCACTACTATTGTTGACTGGTGATCTGACTCGTAATTAATAGAAAAGCTACCGATAACAAGCTAAAATACAGAGCAACAGAATAACCTCATCAGAAGCATGTTTGTTAATCTGATTAAGACTAGGACTCCAGAAAGGTGACTTAGAACCCAAGAATTATTCCATGTTATACAGGAAACTGTCCTCCTTTATGCTACAACAGACCTGATATATTCACTATCTTTTAATGAGCTCCACTGATTTATTCAGCTCTGCTCTGCTCCCTCCCCCACTTTTCTACTGTGCAGGATGTAGATTAATTCAATGCTTAATTGTTTAGTAAATTCAATTTTCCACATTCTATTCTGCATAGCTTTAGCTAAGGTTCTTAAATCTTCAGCAGTGAGCCCTGAGCCCAGTGTTTGTGATCTGTGCCTACCTTTTTTCATCACCATTTTTCTTCATCCACCACTTAATTCACCATGAAAAGATTTTCCTTGCTGGAAATTCTGATTCCGCTATGATCTGTGAGGCATTCCGATTCATTGCATTTTCATTGTGTTGGGTCTTAGATGCCGGGCTCCTCTTTTCTCACAGCTATCGCCACATTATACAGGCATTCATGCAAGAAATGTTGGATTCCACCTCAGTTTATCCAAATTTGGTGCAACCTATGTGTTTAAATTTGTGTGCTCACCAAAGGTAGGAGCCAATATTTTCCACCTAATATCACTCTTCTCGCAGCCTTGCTCTTCCAGAGAGGCCTGTGAATACTGAATGTCCTTCTCTGAAATGAAATCTAACTTTTCTGGTCCTCTCTTGAATTAGCATTTTGAGTATTAGCATTTCAAGAATGGTATAGTCATACAAAACTGAGCATTAGGAGAAATCCACAAGGTTACCAAAACAGAACGAGAATTATGTTTAGTGCAGTTCATTAAGCATGATTAAAGTCTAAGTATCAGAAATAGCTCACGAACTCTTCTGGCATAAATATGTAAGACAGCCCTAATCAGAAAGAGCTCCCCCAAAATCCATCTACCCGCGAATCTCAGTTACAATAATGTATCTCTGTGACTCTCTGTGGTTACAGCAAATAGCATCATTATTATTTTTAAAATAAAATATGTGCATACGATTAGGAACATGTATCTGTGAAGTTGTGAGTTGCTTGGGGCCACTTGTAAAGTAAGGCTGACAGAATAAAATCAATGAAGCATTGCATTAGATGTATATAGCAAACCATAGTCATGGTTCTAAATTAAGTCCCAAAGAGGCTTTTTCTTCAATGTATGTAATTTCAGAGTAACCGATGCTTATGTTCTCATCTATGGGAAATCCATTTGGACACGAGGTCCTAACCTGAAGTCCAGAGACCTCCTAAAGACTTTGGGGTGGCTTGGGGGGGCAATGATTGTGTTTATGGACATACTTGCATTTTTCTCCCCTAGGGAGCACATCAGTAACTTTTCATCAGATTGTGAAAGGGGTAAGTGACTCTTTAAAAGTCTCAGAACCACTGCTGTAGGAGGCAGGGGCTAGACGGAAAAGCCAGGGCTGGAGAGACCTTCAAGATCACGGAGTCAACTCTTTAACCTGACACTGAGAGCCAATGGTCCTCCAGACACTATTTCTTTTGTCATAAGTGGAGGCAGCCAGTGAGAAGCTTTGCTGCATCAGGAAGTTTTTGGTCAATACACAGATATATAGCATACAAACCAGTTTCATTTCCCGCTAATTTCCACTCACGTTTTGTCTACTTGTAGAGCCCCAGAAGACAGCCATTTTAATTATGTGCAGCAAGCATATGATTCTCCCCATGCTTTCTCTCTTCAATGGCTTGAACACTCCCATGCCTTCTATGATTTCTCAGGAATGCTTGAAAATAAGGGGTTTTTTTAATGATGCTATGCTAAGATTCATCAAGTGGTATTTTTTATTTATAAGGCAATTATACTGGTATCTGGTAGCCAAATAGAGGCAATGACCTCCTTGACCACAGGCTCCTCCAGGGCAAGGATAATACCTGGATCTTTCTTGTCTTATTCTTTCGTGGTTCAGCACAACATATGGTGCATGCTCAGTTCTCAGTCAAGGCTTAGGGAACTAACCTGAAACATTCATCATTTACTGTTCCACCAATATTCCAACAGATGAACTGCAACTTCCCAAAATATCCTTCCTCCTGAATAAAGTTATCTATTGATAACTTTTCCTCTCTCCATCTTTTCCATCCGTTTTCCATCTATGCCTTAAGTTGGGGCATAACTTCTGGTCCTCCTTGGGGCGCCTGAGTGGCTCAGAGGGTTAAGCCTCTGCCTTCGGGTCAGGTCATGATCTCGGGGTCCTGGGATCGAGTCCCATGTCAGGATCTCTGCTCAGTGGGGAGCCTGCTTCCCCCCTCTTTCTCTGCCTGCTTCTCTGCCTATTTGTGATCTCTATCAAATAAATAAATAAAATCTTTAAAAAAAAAAAAACTTCTGGGGCACCTGGGTGGCTCAGTTGGTTAAGCGACTGCCTTCGGCTCAGGTCATGATCCTGGAGACCCGGGATCGAGTCCCATATCGGGCTTCCTGCTCAGCCGGAAGCATGCTTCTCCCTCTCTCACTCCCCCTGCTTGTGTTCCCTCTCTGGCTGTGTTTCTCTCTGTCAAATAAATAAAATCTTTAAAACAAACAAACAAACAAAAAAACTTCTGGTCCTCACACCACTTCCCATGTTTTCATTAGACAATCCCTTTCACTACCATAATTTGAGTTCTCACCCATATGCCCCAAAATTTGTGTCCCTGGATCTCTTCTTTGGTCTTTAGACTTGTATGCCCAACACCTGCTAAACCCTCTCCATGCAAAGATGCTCACCTCACTCAACAAGTCCAAAGCTAAATTCTTCATCACCCAACCAACATCCTATTCATTCTTCTTTGTTATTGATCCCAGTAGGTATAACCCCAACTATCCACGGTGTAAACCAGAGGACCATCCACGACACCTATGCCCCCTCCCCCAGGCATCCAATCAGTCATCAAGTCTTGTTCATTTTTACCCCTGGGAGCTCGATGCGGGACTCAATCCTGGGACTCAGGCATCATGACCTGAGCGGAAGGCAGTTGTTTAACCAACTGAGCCACCCAGGCGCCCAAGATTTGTACAGTTTAAAAATGCCTCATACACTTGCATTCACACAAACACACACCACCATAGAAAAAATATATATCAGGAGCACCCGGGTTGCTCAGTCTGTTAAGTGTCCAACTCGATTTTGGCTCAGGTCATGATCTCGGGACTGTGGGATCAAGCCCCATGTTGGGCTCCCTGTTCCATATGGAGTCTGCTTGAGATTCTCTCTCTCCCTCTCTCTCTGCCCCTCCCCTCTCAAAGAAATAAACATATATATATATATATATATATATAATATAGTCTTTTAATATTTTATATATACATATAACATATAGAAGTACTCTGTTGGAGTATAACACAGTCAAAAGAAAGAAAATTTGAGAGTAGCCATATTCCCAACTTGAAATCTGGCTTCCCAATTTACTTGGTTTTAAACAAGCCACATCCTCCCTAATACCTCATATCCTAATCCATAAATGGCGACCAAAAAAGACTCCTTTGCCAATCACATTTCAGTGAAAAGATAATAAGAATCCCATGGAGGCATAACATATGTATATTTCCAGGCATGCAGCAAATATTCAATAAATGACAGCTACTAAAGTTTGTAATGTAACGACATAGGTTGACCCAATCGAACCTGGAATATCTACATACAGGTGTGTTCAGTGTACAGACCTTCTGGAAAGAATAGCTAACCTGAGCTGATTGAGTGTACAGTTTGTTATGCCTTGGGCTATCCCCCAGCTGGTGTGTGCTCGGGGAATGCACACTGATCTTATTTTCACCTTCAAATAACATGATTTTACAGGTGGTTTGCTCCTCCCCACCCCATCAGGTTTAATT
Source organism: Spilogale gracilis (assembly GCA_004023965.1). Taxonomy (NCBI): domain Eukaryota; kingdom Metazoa; phylum Chordata; class Mammalia; order Carnivora; family Mephitidae; genus Spilogale; species Spilogale gracilis. The sequence continues at coordinate 158,443 of PITA01000104.1, read as the reverse complement.
TGATGCCTAATATTTATAAATCGCTTTATAGTATACAAAGCACTTTGACATATTTTCTCACTTGGTCATTCATCACATCAGCATGATGTCAGAACCATTTCTTTTTTCCCCAGACCAAAAATAGTGGAGTTTTGTTCAAATTGCTACCCTACCAGTCCCATTCAAAAAGGTAGATAAATGAGAGTCTGGCGATCTTGACTGAAGAGGTCAGCCAACTGCTATGTAGAAATTGATGAAATAATCACAGGGTTCAAAATGTGTAGTTGGTCTGCACCTATCCATAGGCGGTTTCCTCTTTGGGAAGTACATTCGCTTTTTCAAACCACCAGAGTCTCTTTAGCAAATGATCTCTCGTGGCCTGAAAGCACTGGCTTACAGTGAACAATGCTGTCCCTCCAGACGAGGGGAGTTGCCAGTCCCTGTGGGGAACACACAAATGTGTACGAGACTCCTGCACACATGCACTCATGTTCCCACACATGCAAAGTCCGTACAGACGTTCACACTCACAGGTCTGCCCTTGTCCCTGAGCCACGCAGATGGGGTTGCTGACGGCTACCATCACGCACGTGGACTGTGTGGGCACATCTACTTAGTCCCCTCTCCTAGACATCCCACTTCTGTCTCAACAGTGTCTCTCAGGACCCATAAAGGCACAGAACTCCAGTGGCAATGATGCCTTATATGTCTCCCAATCAACGATGCCATGGGAGAAAAAGGGACCAGAGAGATCCACATACAGAGAGAGGAAAAGAGAAGGCATCCAGGTACTGCTATAAAGTCTGGTAGGCTAAAAGCCCTATTTAAATATCTTGGTGGTCCCCATTTGCATCCACCAGGTAACCCAAACATACAGTCTAAGCACCCACCAAACAGCCCCACACTTTTCTAGAGCCCTGGGTAAACCCTGTGCGTCTCAAACACACTCCTTTGAGGCTATGTCTCTCCAACTTCAAATTCAGGTCATTCAGATTAAAAGTATAAAATTCTTTACACAGATTAAAATCCCAAAAATCCCTGGAAATCATTAAGCAAATTCATTTAAGCATGACAAGTTTGGGCAGTCCATTTTGTTTTAACACAGTGAAACTGTCCTCTTGCCCTTTAAGCTTTTAGATAGTTTTAAATACCAGAAGCTCACAGATTAATACTTGAGTGTGCACACAGACCGTGGATTCAAGGGCCACATTAAAATGCCCTTGGGAATGGTCTGCAAGTGAAAGCTTTTCTAGGCCCACACTCCATCCTGCTGAAAGGTGATAAAGTCGAGGAGGCAAGTATTGTGCTGGGTGAAGGCTGGTGATGGTTGGAGGTGTTCCTCAGGGTGGCCTACGGCGGCTGCAGGGAGGCCCACTCTCCACAGGATTATCTCCCTCACACACTTCTTCCGACTTTCTCCTTCGACTCTCCTCCTTTTTTTCATTTCCTTCCCTCTCCCTGCCCCCACTCCTTCTCCTTTGCCAAGTCTGAAGGCCTGCCCGGGTTGTTGTTGAGTCCCTTTCTAATGCCATGATAAAATGTGCTGATTACCAACCCACTTAACAGAGGCCTGATGGGTAATTTTGGTGACTCAGGGCAGATGGTAAATTAGGGGTGAGAGAATGGAAATCCAGCATCCCCACTCAGAATCCAGGGCTCTCACCAAGACCCCACACTTCCTCTTCCAGCCCTACCATCCTTGCCATTGTGAACTTTTAATCTAGAAACGCATCTCAATGATTATCCAATTATCTGTCAGTTATGGCGCTCACCACGTCAGAGCCGGCGGGTATCGTCACCGGCGGCCTAATGGTGTCTAATTCAGCACCCAATAAGGCAGATTTCTGAAAACTTCCTAAAACTTAGCAACTCTGATGTATTGCTTTAAATGTAAATATAAATATAAATAAATATATATATATAGGTATGTATGTATTTAGCTATCAACGATTGTACAACGGTAGTGGCAGGTAGTTTGTGAAGGCAGGGACGGCACCTGTTAAACTGAGTTCTAGATTTTCCACTTCTCCTGTACCACAAATAAAATCTACCAAAATGATAATTTTTCAAACACTGAATCCTCTATCTCTGTGTAATGAGGCATGTAGAGAGGAGGAGAAGAATTTTTGTGTTTTGCCTTTGGTGAAAATTCTCCAAGGAGTCATTTCATCTTTAAAAGAAAAGTTTTGTATCAGGTGACTGTGCGAGCTCCAGGAATCCCCAAAGCCTCAGGTTCAAACATGGTGAGATGCACCAGTTCACACTCACGAGCGCCCTCAACACTCCCGTACACAGCAACCTACACATGTCCTGTGCCTGAGGAAGGCGGCAAAAGAATGCAGGAAGGAACTACCTTTAATGCGTTTGATTAGGTTGTGATGAAATTGAAAGCAGTGTGGCAGTCAGATGCATCTTTAAAAATCTACCAGCCCTTAAATATCTTGCTTGCTCTCCTGCCAACACCCATGGCTAGCTCCCCTCCCCAGCCCCGGGGCCGGTTGCTGTGACAGGCGTGAAGGCAGTGACATTAAGAGGCCAGACCGCGCGCACGCTGCATTACTTCCCATGCAACTTAAGATCCGACTTTCACAGCCTGATTATCTTTTAGGACTCAACTCTGAGTCGCTCAGGTTGTTACTGACCTGCAGAGTGGAATTAATTCACCCACGACATTAAAAACTGAAATCGACAAGCCTGAGGAAAAAGTCTACAGGTACAAAACACCACCTGAAATACTCCAAAAGCTTTCCTCACGAAATCCACCCGGCACTGATACCTGTGACCCAGTGTGTCCACCTCGAGAACCGAAGCAAGTGGCATCTCTCGGTGACCCCACCATGATCTCGGAAGATAACACATAGTCTTACACGCGGCCGGTGGACACCAACAATAACATGGGAAAAGAGTAATTACTACCAAAGGGAAACTACTACCAAGGGATAACAAGCAGTTTTACCCAAACCTCAAAGTGGAAAGTAGATGAGTAATTTAGAAATTATTTGGGTGCCCTGAATGTTTTCTACTATGCAGTTTGTTGTGGAGAAAAATCTCATGAACGGAAGAGACAATAAAGCCTTATTACACTAGGAATCTTAGTGGAAATACTTATTTATGTTTCAATAATCTCTCCTTTTCCTGTACCATTGTATTCTGGCTGGCATGTGATTAATAAAAGGAAACCCTTATATTAAATGACTAACGATTCTCTATGCCTCTACTCCTGAAATACCTGTGAACTGTAATTCAGAATTAAAATGTTTAAACAAACAAACACTCTAATCCAACCGGCACCACTGTATCTCCAAATATTTGTATGTAAATATTTCAAACCATACTCCTTATTTATCTTCTGAGAGCTTTCTGCTGAAATTCAGATTATTTTCTATCATTTCTATTTGGGAGTGACAGAAGAATCTGTAAATTATATGCCCGTATTACCTGATGTTATAAAATCCCTTTTGTAAGACTGCTTGCTTCCCAATGTTTTATTTTACATTTGAAACTCAGTATTCAGTGCTCCCCATTCTGCAAACAAATTAAGATAAAATAAACGCAAAAGTGTCTTATGTAAAACAACTTCAAACCACAAATCTTCCAGGCAACCATGCTAGCAAAAAGAACATCCTGATAATGCAGAAAACATTGTATCCTTAGCATGAGAAGATAATAAGCCCTTGTAAGCAACTGGTCACTAACCATGAAGCATTTGCCCTCAGAAATGTGGAGGAAGGTACTCAGCACCAGATCTGCCCATAACTGTTACTTGAGCTTGAACCTGAAAACTGACTGTAGTGATTTTCAGTACTATCTCAGCAACACAACTGCATGGCCAGTCTCCTTTTACATTATGAGGAAGTCAGAATAAAGTGACCCCCACCTGATAAGAAATAAAAAGACATTCTCCTTAAGCTCTATGATTATAAAATGGTCTATAAAACAACCACCCTCTCTTACCTCCCCAAATCAAACTCATGCTGCTGAAGGTGGGGCCGACTACAAGGGGATAAAGCATCATGTAGTATGTTGTTTATTTAAGGTTTCCGGTTTTAAATGCTCTGTGTTCATTCCTATTCCGTTATCACAGTAACTCCATATGGTGGGTTCTTTATGCCCGTGTTACAGATGATGACACTGAGGCTCACCGCAGAGCAGTGCCTCATCCTCTTCCAACAAAGCCGAGAGCCAAACACCAGCGCTCTGGCTCTAAATTACATATATATCATTGAAACCCTCCCAGCCTGAGAGGTTGGGTAACTAAAAGTTACAATCAGTACACTTAATTGCTCTTTCTCAAGTGTTTCTGAAATCTCTTCTACTTCTAAACTCTCAAATCAGAAAATCCACAATTTTGACGTGTGAAGAAAAAACAACATTCAGCCAAGATGTACTCTTGTTTTTTTTTTTCCAAATAGCTTTATACTTTGAACAAAGGAATCATAGAAATTTACATTTGCCACTGATTTCCACTAACAATTAGCTAGAGGGTATTCTTTAATTTCCCTGTGGTTTTTTTCAGAAGCACTTCCAATTTTTCATATTTTCAACCAAATTGTATTTTCAAAGTCTCTGTCATTCTTCAAGGATTTTTGAATCCTTGAGCTCTCTGTCTCTCTCTCTCCCCTTCCTTCATTATTTTTCTTTGGTGAAAGCATCAGAAAGGCCTTTCTCAAGGCATTCTGAAATTGAATTTACATTTCTGACTCTTAGAATGGCCAAGTTCTCTCTATTTCAAGTCACTTAACTGAGAGAACAACCAAGGGGGCTGTGAATTCAAGAAGCAGCAGTCTGAGTTTTACTGTTGGTTCACTTTTCATGGGATTTCATGGGATTCCAGTTCATCAGAATGCCATTCTTCAGCCACATGCAAGGCTGTTATTCTGAGGCTGATCATACTATTTTAGCTGTTATTGAGTATGTGGAATATTAGAAGTATATTGCAAGGGAAGAAAAGCCCCATAATTGATTTCTTAATGTTTTATTCTCCTCTTTTTCTATTGGCATGTTCTTTGCATGCCCTCAATAAATATTAAACACTCAAACAACTCACTATTAGGGTGGCAAGCAAACCTTCAGAATGTCGAAACACAAGAGTGAAGAACAATGCACCTAATTGAAATGGCAGGGTAATTTGGAAAATAAAATTGAGTTGCTGCAAATTCCAAATTCCAGAATAAAAATGTTTATACTCCCTCAAATGCAGATTGTTACTGGCTTTGAATAATTATCAGAATAAAAAAATACTTGAACACCGACAATACACTTGATATGCAGAGAACAAGCACACTCTAGATGTCTCTATTATTCTGCACAAGGAAGTGCAGGACACAAGGAGTCTGATTTTTTTTTGGCGATTTTGTTACTGCATATGGCTAACAAAATCCCCAAATGTGGTAAAACAACAGGACCAAGCCACCATAAAAACAACCAGCATTAAAATTTCATGGCCAATATTCTTTAGAAAGTAGGAAACACAGTAAGGGACAAAGAAGCACACTGAAAGAAAGGAAGGGGTTAATGTTCTGCTCCTCAATGTCTTTTTTTGTCCTCAAACATATGAATTCATCACCAAGATCAATTCGAAATGTAAAATTCCTGACTCCCTCTGGCAGAAGCTAGAGCCAAGAAAACTATGACAATAAAAATGGAAACAGAAAAATGCATTTGCATCTGGAATTATGACATACAAACACGTAACGAGGCTCTAAGAGACGGTATTTCTCTGCACACTGAGGGTAACCTTGTTATCTACTTAGGGTTACGCCACTTTGGGTGGAGATAACATCCGTATCTCTCAAAGATAAATTCCATATGCTCTGTACAGTTATAGCATATTTCCCATAAATAATGTATACAATAGACTGTAAATAAATAATACATTTATCTGAACTGTTCAAGAGTGAAGGACAGGGTGGCTACCCATGAGACAGTCTCTTATGAATGAACAATTTCAAATGAAAGTGAAGTTCAATGGGGAATTACCACAAAGTTATTACACTAAATATTGTGGAACAGGGGTTTTAAAAGGATTCCAGATCTGGTGGGAACTTTCAAGGCAATGTTTCAGCTAAACCCAAAATATCCAATTTAATTTTACTGCTAAAGTTTCTATTCTGATTGCAGAATCTTACCTATTTGCTGCAGTTTTAATTCTCTCTCTACACTACTGCTTTTTATGATCAATAAAATAACAGGACTTAAAATGTCATGTATGAGTTTTTGTCTCATGAAACACAGTGGTTTTATTTTTTTCTTCTCTGTGAATAATGTTTAACGTTGCAGTGAACAGAAAGGAAGGCTACATTAAAAAAAAAAAAAATACCCCCAAAACCCACCTACACTGATTAGTTTGCTAGGATTTTACGTTGTAAAAATTTAGTCCCCACCCTCAAAGAATCTCCCTTTGAAGCCCTAGAGACACACAAACTATTTCCACTTCTTGTAAATGGTATAAGTAGGCCTTTAGAACGTCAGACATTGTACACCATTTAGTTGGAAATTAAGTTTTCAAATCGCTAAGGAATAGTCTCTGAATAACAGAAAACACTATAGGTCACAGTTAATTATAGCTTGTCTATCAAATTAAGTTAATGTTCGAGAACACATCCAAATAGTTATGGAGACATTAAGAGGAGTTTTATTGTCAAAGAAATTCTGATTCATTCAGCTTCTAATATTTTTTAAAAGAGAGAGAGAAGCCTTTTACAAGTTGGGATGGCATAAGAAAACTCTGGGTTTACATCAAATTGCTCCTTTCATTGTCCTTTTGATGACTGTGTCAATTTCATTACAAACTTCATTTTCCAGAGTTTCATAACAGTCATAAACACACTTCACTTTAAAGAGTTTCTATGGGACATAATGTGAATGCAAATGCAGAATAAAATGCAAATCGTGGAGGTCTGGGAACAAATATGGACTATCCGTTAAGAATACAGTCACTGAAAATAAACATTAAGGCCTTAAGAGGAAGAACACAAAAGGGCTGATATGAATCTTTATATCAAGTATTCAGGGCCCTAGGGAAGGCAAACAAGAACAACAGTTTTCAGTTTTGCTCCTAATTGTAGAGCACAGGCTGGGAGTATTTGATGACTTTGGTCTCTACTCATTCCCGCTCTAAAGTCAGTAACATTTTTCATCTTTGCAGAAAAATAAACCCACGTGTGGGTAATAGCCCACAAGGTACTCAAACAGGGAAATGGGACCTAGCAAACTAGCTCAAGTTCAAATCTTAGGCCTACGAGGTTTACCAAACAGTGGAAAAAAGTGATTAGAAATAAAGAATCAGAGCCCTGCTTTGCTGAATAATAACCACCAACCCAGATATTTACAACTAATAATAAACAAGCTACCATGTGGTATTGTAAAAGTATAAGGAAAAAAATCTAGAGAAATGGGAACTCATCAGAAACAATTAATTCCAAGTTATGTGTTATCCAGGAATTACTCTAATATCTCTCAAAATGTTAATTACCCACCTACCACAATCTTCTATATGAGTCAAAATAACGTATGTCTAAATCCAGTGTAAAATTTAAGACTTTGTATTGTGTCAAAATGAAAAAAAGTAGCGAGACTAAGAATGTTGCTTCAACTTGGTAAACTCGTAAAAAGTCATGGTGATTTTAAGAGTATTACTTAGTAAACTTATTAATAGTAATAGCACTTCTTTTCTGAGGAAAACTATGATTTCATTTAAGTTTTTGAAAGAACCATAACATTTCACACTCAAGGTTCTTTACCTCATGATTATAAACCTATTAGCTGTAAATGGAGTCATGAAAAGTACCAATGGGAGAATCAATTATAGAAATGTTTTGGAGGATTATAAATAATATGGAATTTATTTTCACAAATTTATTAATCTTCCATTAGTTTATGGTATACACAGAGGTGCACATGCCATGGAAAAGTGATATAGCAAGATTATTGCATATCTTGAGGAGAGTTAATGACTTAGTTCAGGCTATAATTTCTATTTAACTGTATTTACTCATGATGCCAAAGAACAACAGGTACCTGAGTCAATAAATGTAGAATTAAGATTTTTTCCATCAGAGAATACGCTTTTGATGGTATGTTTTAGTCAATTTTAGGAATGTCTAACCAAGAAGTCCAGAAATATAAAACAATTTCAAATTATTTGCACTCTTGTATTTTCCTTGAATAAGAACATATTTTGTAGATTAAGAAATGCTATTTGGGGGAAAAATAGTGTTCAGAGAAAGTCTAGTAAAGTGTTGTCAACTGCTTTAATTCTGCACACATGAATGCATTCAATTGATTGAAATTAGATTCTAGTGACAAACTTTTTAAAAGACTATATTCTTGCTTATTTCCAGTGGTATTCTCTGTGCCATTTATTAAAATATCAAATTTACAAGTGTGGGGCACCCAGCAATTTTCCCAATGAAGGTATACTTCCTGGGAAGGCTTTTTTAAGACCCCCAAAAGCTCTCGTAAATTCCTATACCCCCCAAATCATGTCACTTTTAATTAAGGATACGGTGAGGGCATCCTTTTATTTTTACACTACATACACACTCATCTGCTTGAATTTTTCAAAATTGATTTTATACATGTAAGGTTTATTCACAGATATTAAGGATAACAAAATAACCAAACTTTTATCAGATCCCCAAAGGGCAAGTTTTGGTATTATTTTTAAAATTGAAATTGGAAGAGTGCATTTTATGTTTTAGACTCTAACTTTTAAAACAGGTATTATATGCTGATGGGTTCTGCTGGGGAAGAACACCAAGTTGTACATGATTTACAGCAGGGTTGCTTTACTTGAGATATTTTTAAGTCTGACCTCTGTACAACTATCAAATACAGTCACATGTATTTTATTTTTATTTCTTTATAAAAGAGCACTTTCCCATAGTTTTGATGTAATTTTTAAATATTAAATTAAATTCTTGCCATCAGGAGAAATGACAAAAAATTTGTTTCAATTATAACGTAAATTCAAGTAATACTTTGATACTGATATGACAGATCTCATAATCCAAAAAAGGCCATGTTAATCGCTACCACTGCAAACATTTAAGACTGTGTAACAAAAATGAATGAGAATGGGATCAGTTTACTATCCTTCAACTATTTCCATGACAGTAGAGTCAAATAATGTTGAATTATAGACATTCTTACAGGAAGTCTTATTTTGTGTTCATTTTTTGATCATTTCCTTGCTAGTCTCTATAGGAATTTGGCAGTATGCTGAATTTCCTTTAAAAGTTTCTGTATACATACTTGGGTTGCGTTTGATGATTAAATGATCATTTATTAAAACTTAAGCATTTCACATTTGTTTGACATATTTACGTTTCATAAGAAAATATTGTTATTGCAATGGAAAGCATAACATCACCAATACAAAAAAACTCATTTGAATTCATGTTGACAATATTTATGACAAGTGTCTTAATATAACTTATTATGCATTCTTCAGTTTCTTCCAGTCTACCTGCGAGGGAAGGTATGCTAGTTTTAAGCTTTGTGTCCATATTTTAGCCTATCTGCTTGACCTTACTAAGCCTGTTGCTACTGTGGGACCACAAATAGTCTTTGTTTTTAAGAGCATGGAGTTTTTCCTGTATAATTTTCCTTCCCTCACCGCTGGGTTTTAAAACAGCTGTGTTTTAAATCTTTCAGACTATGCCAAACATTTTAACATTTAAACATACAAAGGTTTGAAAAGATAATGATTTTAAATTTGTTTATTTTCAAAGTTGGGCAATTATAGCATGATATCTGTTACTTTTTTTGAAAGCAGTGCCCATGTGTTACTTTTTTTTTCTACTCATCTTCCTCTACTATGTAAACATCTCCACATTTTCTACTCATCTTCCTCTACTATGTAAACATCTCCACATTTTCTAATAAAGGTCTCTAAGTTAGGACCAATAGGAACAGTTTATTCAACCAGTCTATGTATTTCCAAATCATGAGCAATGGAGTCATTCTGGTGGGAGAGGGATTGTTGTTTGAGTGACCTATCGCTGCAGAGCTAGTTAAATCACTGAACGACAGTTACTGTTATGGTTTTACTTTGTGCAAAGTAGCATTAACTAGGGAACTTGCACTGGGGACTTCCACTTGAGAGAGACACACAGAGACAGAGAGATGCACTATGAAAAGGGAATAACTTTTCTAATACTAGCATTTGACTTACAAACATTTAACAATGCAATTGATCTCAATCCATCTACATATACTCTTCATTTGCTTTTCCTAAAATGTTTTTATGGGTCCCTATTAGGAATCAAACATCCCTCCTCTGAAATTCACACAGATACATGCTAAAAGCCAATCACTTCTCCTGATGAGCACTGAGTAATATACGAAACTGTTGAATCACTATACCCTACACCGGAAACTGATATAATGCTGTATATTAACTATACTGGAATTAAAATTTTTAAGAAGCCAATCAGAAAGCAACAATAAAAACACCTGGTAAACAACTAAGTTTTAATTCAAAGGATACTAAGCCATAAAGGGCCTAGAATGAACATCCCAATTAGCCAATGTAGTGACAAGCAGTCAACACCTTATTATATAATCATTAAGGAGAATCTTGACACAATTTCCCTTTACATATTTCAAAAAAGGGGGGAGGATTAAGAGGACAACACGAGACCAACAACAACAATCAAAGAGTGAAGTTAGATGAATCTAAGACCCCCATCATGCAAGGCTTCCGACTGAGAGTTTCAAGACAAAGGCATTAATTGGGACCCTGTTAAGTATTTACAATTTAAATAAGAAGTGTCCATGTGTAAGCATTTAGAAACAAACTACCTGACAGAGGGACCATTTCCCTGTCTCTTGCCATTTGTGGCCAGTTTTCTTATTGGATGAAAACAAATTGCCTGCATTTCTAGTATTAGTAAATATCCAGTGGCCTCATCTGTTGTTTTTTTTTCTAAAACAGCAGATCCAATTCATCAAGGTCATTAGGCTGCCCCTTGCCCTCTCATCTCCATTCCTTACCATAACACCTTCCCAAAAGAGAAAGCTTAAATCTCCCTTGGAAGCATCCCTACCCACTTTGCAGGGAGGGGGCATTTTCAGTCAAGTCCAAGTTCAATTTTAAGAATTTTTTAACTCAAAAGATACTTTAGAAACAACACCCCGCACTTTTAAAATAAAGCTATGCACACCAGGGTTTTCCTAGCCCACTTGGGAACTAAAATTCACTGGCCCAAGGCTGCCCCGGATCCCCCAGGCCCCAGGCCTGGCGCTCTCCAGCCTGGGCCGCGCAGCCCCGGAGGCCGATCCTCCTCCCCTGGGAGTTTTAGCAGCACTTGGCATTTAACCTGCCTGGCGTGCGTGGCTTCCTGGTTCCATCTCCTTGAGCCACATTACTTCTCCCCAGATGTCAGGCACAAATCTGGATTAACATGCAACAGGGCGCCCGGTGCAGCCCGCCAGCCCTCTACCAAGAGCTGTTAAATGCAGATTCAGCTGAGGACCCCCCGGAGAGCTGCTGTTGAATAAAAATTGTAATCCAAAGGGACTATTTCTTTGCCCCTCGCTGCCTGTGGGAAACCCGGGCTGGCGCCGGGGCACAGGCCCAGCTAGTTCGCGCTCGCTTGGAGCTGGCGTGGCCACCTGGGGAGGCGGCTTTAGGGGCCCGGGGACTCATAGACTTCTCTGTCTCCACTCTCTGGACTTGGAGAATGCTTAGATTCTAGGAGTGGCGAGCAACAGACAGCCCTGGGAAGGAGGACTTCATTCGACGGCTCCTTCTGGGAGCGAGACCTAAAGTCTAACGTCTGGGGGGCCAGCCTTTTCCGCGCCTAACTGCCTTTGACTACCCCAGGTTCACCCAGAACCCCCCAAACAGGCGTCCTGCCGCGCGACATGCCCGCTTCTTTCTCCACTGACAACTAGGCTCAACCCTCGCCTCCACGCCTCACACCACCGTTTCTCTGTGCTCCGGCTCCCGGGGGCGCAGCCTGGTCCTCGCCCGGAGGCTTGGAAGCCCCCCGTGCACCTCGCCTTCCCTCAGTCCCCGGGCGTCGGGAGCGCCGGTGCCGAGCTGGGAGCGAGGCCGTCGGGAGAGGGCGCCCGGGAGGCCTGCGCCCGCGGGAGGTGACTCCCAGGCCTGGCTCCTCTGGGTCTGGGAGTGGAAGTGGGCGGGGAGGGGGGGCGGGAAGGACGTAGAGGTAGATGGGGGAAACGAGATCACGACTTCTACTGGCGTCTTAATGTTATTGATAAAAATTTAAAAAACAAAAACAAAAACCATCACTACTAGGCCAAATGGATATCCGCCGATTTCACCCTCCGGGAAACCGGCTGGTATCAAAGTCTCGATCCTAGCTAGGTTCCTGCGCGGGTGGCAGCCTTGGCGCCCTCTGAGGATAAAAGTAAAATAAAAGAAACCGTTCCGCCAACAGGCCCTAGAGACAGAGGGGTTAATGAGCTAACGAGGACCAGCGCTCGCACCACACCTGAAGCATCCAGTCCCGGAGCGCACCCTCTGCGGGGGTTCAGACTGGCTGGGCCACATTCGCAGACAGGTGGCGAGGCCGTCCTTTTTGGGCCCAGCCCCCCAGGGCGCCGTACTAAGGGTCCAGCGCCCCCGGGGACCTACAAGCAGGCTTCAATCCGAAGAACTGGCGCCCAGCGGGCGGCCCTAGTGCCTGGTCTCTCTCTCTCCCCACCTCCCAGAGCAAGGTACTCCACTCCGGGGCCGAGGCTAGGTCCGGGTGCGCCTGGCGCTCCCAGCTCCCAGCTCCCAGCTCCCAAGAGAACCCAGGCACACTCGCTCCTGGCGCCGGGGAAGCGGACCATTAGGGAAAACCAACTTGGGTTTACTGCCCTCCCGACCAAAACCTAGGTGAGCTCGAGGGGTCACGCGAGTGCGCCCACGCGTCTTGGCCAACAGCGCCACGAGCCCAGCCAAAGCTGCGAAGCCCACCAGTAAGCAGAGGGGGCGGGATGCACACTTACTCATTTTTTTAGGTGAGGGAGAGTAAAATGCGAATTTTTATCTACTGCAATTGCCTACCAAACTGCATATCTCAAATTAAGGTAATTGTGTAACAAAAGTTTACCTAAGGAGTAGGGAGGAAACTCAATGATATCAGTTTTGTGTCGCCCCCCCCAATAAAACCCATAGCTTTGGTCCTTTATCTTTGACTTTAATAAAATAATGATTCGTTGAGAAAATGGGGTATAAATCTTCATTTTGGAGGCAATTAAAGTGTTGATTTCATTCATGCCCCTAAGCGATTCTTGTAATTTGCTCAAATAGCTTTATGTACCCAGCACTCCGGAGCTCTTAGAATCCCATTTTCTAGTTAGGCTTGTTGGATTACAATTTTTATTCAACAGCAGCTACCCGAGGGTTCCTCAGTGGAATCTGCATGTAACAGCTCCAGGGCGAGGGCTGGAGGGCTGAACCAGCCGGGAGGCCTTGCAGCCCACGGGGCAGGAGCTAGGGCCGGGAGCCGCCTGCAGTCTTCCCACATCCGCGGGCCCGCACAGGGAATGCGCCGACCGCCTGTTCTGTGCATTCGTCTACACTGCCGAAAGTTTGCAACTTGCCAAATCGCAGTAAAGAACCCGCGCGTTGGCGTTTTTAAAGCTCAGCTCTGTCTACCCTCCACTGCTCCTGGGGAAAGGAGGAATTCGGCCTCTTTCGCGGCATTGCCGAGAGAAATCCAAGCTGGTAATTTATTTTAAGAGGGTGATGTTGAGGGAAGAAAACTTTAGGATGACACCAAGACCCAGGAGCCGGCACTCCTGCAAGGACTCTACAAGATAGCGTCTAGCCAACAGTGATCATGGCAGGGCTTGCAAAGGAAAACTCTGCACGACTGCCTGTCCTTTGGCTTAACAAAGGCAGGCTGATCTCTCCCCCCAAGACGGAACTCACGTGCCAAGTCAGAAAGAGAAACAACTCCAGGCCTTCATTTATGTATGGAGAGGCCAGAGGAGACCCGCAACCCAAATCTCTATTCGCGTTGCAGCAATTCGCTACGGAGAGCTGTCCTGAGCCCTTTTCATCTCACCCGCTCCTCAGGTTTTCACTTTCATTGCATTTTTGCAACTTCTTTGGGCCAATCCAGAGACGCAGCGACAGGAGAGGGAGAGGGAGAGAGAGAGAGAGAGAGACTGGGAGCAAACAGTGGTGTTAGGGTGAGAGAGGGTGAGAAATCCCCCAGCAACTCCAAATAAAAGTCGTCCCCACTTAGCAACGCCGCCGAAGAAGGGCCTGGAGGGAGGACCCGAGAGGAGGGGGCCAAGCAAGCAAAGGCTGGCAGTCCAGAGAGCGAAGGAGGCGCGACGTCCCCCACCGCCTCACCGAGGGAGTTGCAGGGGTGTCCCTGATGCTGACACTTCCAAAAGCTGCCAACACTGAGGGACCGGTGCACGTACCAGCTGGAGGATGAGTGGAAAGGAGGAGGAGAAATGTCCATATTTATCTGTTTTTATAACCTAGGACTGGTCTTATTTTTTCTATTAAGTACAATAAAATGGGCAAGCTTGCAGCGAGCACTGCACAAAGCAATGTTCAGTGAGGTCTAGAAGCGTTCGGCCGAGGAAAACTGACAAGACAGGCTAATGAACCGTATAGACAGGGAGAAAATAGCCAGCATTTGCTAGATTTCAAACCCTCGCTGTCTCTCTTAGACCACCTATCTTGGGTTTATTCCTAATAAAATAAGAAATAAGCAGACCCTACACTTCTCTTTTCTTCGAAATCGAAGGGGGAAAAATTGCTCCAGAACAAAGCCCTACAATCAGAGGCGGTCACTGGCAGTTAACACTCCCATTATTATAGAGGGTAAATAAAATAAAGACAAAAATTAAAAGCGACAAGAAACAGGTCAAGTTTGCAGGCAAAGCTTTTACAAGCTCATCTCTCCAGGTCGAATCCCAGAGCCAGCCTTAATGAAGCAATAATAGCCACATTATTCAAAAATTTTCATTTCGATGGAAATGTATCTAAAAGGGACTTAATCATATGCAAATAATAAAAGGAGGTGGTAGTGACCCAGCAAGCAATATGCATACAGATTTTTTTTTCCTAGGGATGTTGAAATTGAAAAGCACATACCTGGTCAGTTAGATTTGCTGATCTTGTTATATCTTCACTGTCTGATTTTGAGCCTCCTTCTCTATCGTCTATCACCAAATCGATAGGCATTTTCCCTTTCAAACAGCTAATATACCGGTGGCAGAAATTGTCACATAATTCGTGTACCTACATTATGACAGAAATAAAAAAATGGAAATATAATCAGGAGTGCATAAATGACATTGACAAGTGCAAAGCACCCCCCTTGTGAGATCCAAACTTCCAAATAGGGAAACACAGAGCAATTGTCCTCCAGAGACCCCCAGACGCATCCAGAATTAGGAATAACTTTCTTTTCTTGCAAAATAGAGATATCCCAGAAAATTGACAGTGACAAGATGATTCACAGGCTACAACATATTCAACACCCGTGTTAAATTCATCTGCTCCCAGGGCTGTGGCCATTAGAGAGGTGACCTGCGTGGATGACATTTAAGGTAAACTCTTTAATTTCATCCACTTACTTTATCGCAAGTCCCTTTCCAATGAGTCTAAGAGAAAATGTGAATATATATATAGTAGAGATCTCTCTCTCTCTCTCTCTCTCTCTCTATATATATATATATATATACCTCCAAAGGACCATCGGCATAGGATATATGTCTGACAGCCCAAGTCCTTATAACATTTGTAATTAGGGATTCTCCCCATAAGAAGCATATTTTAGGATATTTTTTTAAAAATGGAAGAAAATCAAATTGCCAGTACTCATGATATGAAAAACACCTACAGCCACAAAAAAAGTATCAAAATGATTTTAAAAAAAAAAAAGGAAAAAGAAAGCTTCAAAATATTTAGGTATAAGTGGAGTGGTCTCTTACAGGCCTCAGGCATCACTGACATGCAAAAATTCACAAGAAACCCCAGTGTGCTTGCAATTTAATGTTAGTTTGAATTACAATGCATTAAGTTTTTATAGCTAAGATTTATGGAACAGCTAGCAAAATCATGTTATCCCACACCCATTCTTGAGTGTGAAGGTGGGGTGTGTGCAGGATTCACAGATTCAAGAAATTGACACAACTATCAACTCTGCTTTGTCTCTGCAAAAGGTTTAATGTGCCTCCCCCACCACCTCCTCCAGACTCCCTGCCCACTCCTCCTCCTCCTCCCTCCGCCTCTCCTCTGTGTCTGACCTGCCGCTGCTCTCAGACTGTCTTCCAGAAACTCACAAAAACTAAACAAAACTCCCTCACCCACCCACCCAGAGGTAGCAAAGAAAAGGGGGAAGAGGAAGAGAAGAGATCACAGAGGTATATAACCTGTGAAGCGAACTCACAACAGCATTCTAAACCTCAAGAGAGATGCATAGAATTGCAACTATTTATACAAAGCCAGCAAAGTATTAAGAATGAATACAAGGCTAGGGTATTTGAGATGCCGGTTTTTAGTGGCTGAAATTGTAATTAAACTGCAAAGAGAAATGGACGCTAAGATTGGCCTTGACACTAATTACCAGAAAGAAAGACATTTATGCAAATGTCTCAGAAGCCTGAACTTCAGCCATTCAGAACCCTCCCCCCCACCCCACCCCTACCCCCTCAAGTTTGGGGGTGAGGAGAAAGCAAAAGGAAAAGAGACTAGAGAAATTACCTTCTCTAATTCCAACAGATGAAACCTTAATACTTGTATGGCTTGAATCATCTGCAAAGATACAAAAAGAATGAGCACCCTATTCCTAGTTTGCAGAAAATTGGCTGTCACATCTCTACCATCTCCAGCCTATCCCCCCTCCCCCAGTAAAAGAGTTATTTTGATTTATGGCAATAACACTAAAACCTAATAGCAGCGACTGGGTACCATCTAGAGGTTTATATTTCTTAAGGAGGAAAAAAAATAGCTAAAGCAACAACAAAGCAACTAAGTGGGGGTCATAAACACTCTCCTCTCCTACGGCTCTTCCCCTTCTCAGACGCACTGTCCCCACCCCACCTGAAAGGGCCACATACATCTCTGGACTAGATGTTTCCTTGTAAGGAGTGCACCGAAAATATTCCAAATAGTTCCCAACGTGTGGCTTTTCACACTGCAAACTTTCTGCCGCTTTCCGCACATCTTTCAGGCATACTGGTGCTTTGGGGGCTCTTGCCCGGCTGCTGCCCTCGTGACGCGACTTTGAGGGCTGGGAAGTCCGCAAAGTTTAAGCACACACGCTGACAGCCCCAGAGATAAATCCCCCGCGCTGATTAGAGCTGCGCTGCCCGGCTGTCATAAAAAACAAAAGCTCGCGTTTCCCCGCGCCGGCTTGCCCGGCCCCTCTCGAGATGAATTTATTTCCCCGGGATCTTGTCCCGAACCACTTGTCGGTGGACGGAAGAGTCTGCAGCCGCCTGGCAGCTACGGGAAGACCCGTCTCAAAACCTTGGGGCTCTTAAAGCAAGGCTGGGGGCTTGGGGGGAGGGGTGGTGGGGGAGGGGAGTAAGGGGTCCGCTCTTACCAAGTTATCCAGTTCTGGATTAGAAGAAAATAGAGGTTTTTCTGCGCGAATCTAAATACAAGTGAGAAGGAGAGAGGAGAGGGAAAGGGGGGGGGGAGAAAGAACATTTGAAATCTGGTCGCCTTCCTAGTTTCTTGCCTCATTACACTATCGGGGGCAAAGATGTAACCTCCGGGAAGGACTCGGTGACACCGGGTTTGTCCCGCGCAGAAACACTTCAATGTGAATCAAAGAAGCCAAAAACAAGCCGAGAGCTCAGAGTGACTTCTACAAGCAACTATGCTTCTAGAGGACGTTGCCCTGCTCGCCAAGACCAAGGCAGCTCCAGCGCGTGGTGTCTGCGATTTTATTTTACAGAGTGGGCTTTCTGCGTTTGGCCATGAAGCTGGAGCTGGGAAGACTATGGGGAATTTTAAGTCACCCGCAGACACTCATATAGGAGGAAAATCTCACGGTAGATGTCGCAGACATGGCTTAGGGTGGACTGTTTGCTGGTTACTTTTGAAAATGTGCTGGGTGGGGGAGGGAGTTTCTTTCTTTCTTTCTTTTTTCTTTACTTTTTAAACATATATTTTGCTGACCTGTTTGGCGAACACGGCTATATCTTCATTGAATGACTCTGACGAGCAGACGTCCCCGCCCGCCACCCCCGGCTCGCGGGGGGTACAAGTAGCTAATTCACATTTCTCAAAAATCAGTGCTAAGAGAGGGAAGAGGGGGTGTCTGCAAGAAAATACAACAGTCACAAACAACACAATGGTTAGTCCCGAGTCAGTGAAAAAGGCGCCCAAGAAAAACAGCCAGAGGAGCTCAAGGCAGGGATCCCCTCTCTGATTTTGTCATGTACTTTTTTCCTCTCCCCTCCCCCCCAGGTGACTGCTCACCTCCCCTTCCTCCTAGGGCTCCAAGTCGGAGGCCCTTATCCACGGCCAGTATCTGAGGATCGGTTCAGCATATCTGGCCGGAGAAATTGGTAACATTTGCTAAGAATAAAACCCAAGCGGTTCCAGCAGCCATTTTGAATTAAGTTTCCCACCCCGACAAGCCCTCGTCCCTCCGCTGCACATCTAGGACCTGGCGGAGAAGAAAGGCGGTGGGCGCAGGGGTTGGGAAGGCTTCTTCAAGCGGGTTCCTCCAAGGCAGCTCGCGCAGCCCCTGGCTGGGGGGATTTTGGTGGCAGGCGCACAGCTAACTTGGGGAAAGGACCTCTATAGCTGCAGGACCGACTGTCAGAGGGCTGCACCTACCGATCCGGACCCCACTGCCCTTGGAGAGCGGGAAGGCTCCTCCTCAGCTCCCTGCACACTTCCCTCCCTTAGCCAATGGCCCCCACGGCCCCCCAAAGAAAGTTCCTTCAAATGCTCCTGCGGTAAAGCCTTTCATTTTTGTCTCTGCGGAATGGCAAAGCAGCTAGTATTGCGAGGGGCCTAGATGTCGCTTATCTCACCCCATTAAAAAAATGCTTCTACTAATGCTCAAGGAGGTGTCTCCAGGCTTTTATTAGCTCTCACAGCCCAGCCGGGAATTTAACAGTTTGGGGTCCTTTTCAAAGCTTCCCCAAATGTTGTGTCCCGGCGCCTAAACCATTTGCAGTTACCGCTAAGGAGAGAACGCTGGGTTCAACAAGCCCATCGCGAGGGACCAGAAGATAAAGCAAAAAGGGTTTTCAGCTGGGGAGAGTCAGTGTTGCCTGATTTTTTTTAAAAAAAGAAATAAATAGAAATAAAAGTTGCTGCAAAGTAAAAGGAGGTCCCCAAATTCATGAGCACACAGTAGGCACAAGTGACTTTCAAAGGCTTTTACCAGCCCTGGGTCTAATCGACTGGCCTGGGAGAACGCGGTGTAAACCACAGTCTGAAAACAACACTGGCCTGAGAGCACCCCCACACCTATTTCCAAATCCCGCAGGTTTCGCCTTTGAACACAAAGTCCTAAAATGGCCAGAAGTCTCTTAATGCCTATAACAATTCAGAGCGAGCTCTCTCCTTGCCTCCGGTGGTCAAACTCCCTAAATGCAAAGCATGTTCCCCCTTGCCTGACCTGCAACTGTCCTCCCTTGATTTTATTGTGTGGCAGCCCAGCCAGCATACGGTTGCTGAGTAAACTTAGCAAGTCAGAACAATCAGTGGCTTAAAAGATTTTCCCTTAAACTAAAAGTTTCGTTCCAACACAAAGGCGCCTACATTTAGAAATCCCCAACGTTCTCCCAGAGAAGTGGAGCAAGCAAGGACTCCAACGCGCTGAGCTACAGAGCCGGGGTCTGAGAGAAGACAAGAGACCTTTGGCAACTTGTCCTGCAGGGCAACCCCCTTCGCCTGCACAGCCTCAGTAGAGCCGGGTGCTGGACAGGCGCTGACCCTGTGTAGAGATGGGAGGCGTCCGGGGACAGCGGGCCACCCCCCCCTCCCCCAGCCCAAGTTCTCCATGCAATGCAAATGAAAAGTTACCAAATAGTGTACCTCCCATCCACAGAGCTCTGGCTTTCCTTTTACCAAAGGCACAGGGAAATAGAGGAAACATCATGTCTCTACTACTTAACCTGCTGCCCATTGTACCTACCCATAAATGGCATCTTTATCTCTCTTTAAAGCGTCATTGACGGAGGAACCCATGCTGGGGGCCATGGCGTTGGTGTGAGCTGTGTGCGGGTACTGATGCGAGTGCAGAGGAGGCCCGTGGTTCAGGTGGTGGACCGGCTGCATGGACCTGGCCGCATGCGGGTCCCCATACATCGTGGAGGGGATGCCTACTCCATCCATGCCCCCATAATGGGGTAGATCGTCGTACTGCATGACAAACAGGAGAAAACAAGGTTCAGAAGGCCAGGCAGGCAAATGGGGAGACAGCGGGGCACCGAGCTTATATAATGTCAGTCCAGCTGGGTCCTTCAACCCGGAATTCAGTGGCCTTCCATCTCCAAAGTTGAGATTTCTTATTTTAAAAATGATTTCTAGAGTAAAAATTCTAGGATTCTCTCTCTGAGACTCAGCTGGGATGAACGGTCTTGCCCTAACTTGTGTCCCCATCAACCAGTTTAGAAATTCAGGATCCTTTGGCAAGGAAGGAAGGAAGAAAGAAGGAAAGAAAGGGAGGCATTCTCCCGGAGGGCGGAAGGTAAAACGTGCAGTTTCTAGAGGAGGAAATTCAAAATCACAATAATAAAACGTGCCAGGACAGTGCAGCAAACCCGCCTAGTTTCATAGCCCCTTCCCATCAGGGGGAATTAAAAAAAAAGTTACGATGGGAACAGCTACGCTAAGCACATGAATTCAGACAGGCTTCTCATTTTATTTCTCTGCCAGCGTGGGGTTAGGCAGTCCTGCAAGACACTGCATTTCCTTTGCTTTCCAAGATAAACTCTGTTAAATTATACAAAACTAACTGGCCTCCTTCTAAGTGAAACTTAGAGAAACATAGCTTTCCATCTTCATTAGAGCTGAATTTAGAATTGGGCAATTTCCCCTCAAAGTTAAAGAAAACCTATAGTTGGAACAGTTAAATATTCTATTTTCTCTACTCTTATGAACTCCCCCCCCCAAACTAGAAGTCAGTGAGGCAAATGTAACTCATCAGGTGTAAAGTCAATTGAAAAGCAAATGCACATACAACCCCCATCTTCTTTCTTCAGAAAAACTACTTTCATATTGTCATTATTTTTGTGTGCAAAATTTAGCTATTTAGAATTTTCTCCTTGCTTCATTCCAGGCAAGTTCTTTTCCCAAGATTTGGAGGCGCCAAGAGTGAAATGATTTTCAAAGAAAAGAGGAATTGCCACTTTCATCTCCTTAAAGCCAGAGGTGTGAAAATAGTTTGGAAGAACGCTGACATTTGCCTGAACCAAAGCAGTAAAGAAAAATGTGTCAGCCTAGTAACTTTCTTTTGCAAACAGGGCTTTGAGGGCCAGGACACAAATGATGCAAGGAAGGCTTTTTGTAGACCCTCCTTTCTTTTAAGAAACTACCTCAGTTGGGTTGTCATTGTCTCACTTTACTCTCACTACATTTCCATTCAAATAGGAATATTGGGGAAATTAGTATTGCATCTTTTAAAGTGAGTAGCTGTGTGCTTAGTATCCAATTAGTGCAGGGCTTTTCTAACAAAAACTTTCAAAGTATTACCTTTTATAAAAATCCATGCACATTAAAATTACTTTTAAAAGATGAATGTTTTCCAACCCCCAAGCCATTGTACTATGACAAAGCCCTTTGCCTAAAAAAGCTAAATACTTCTAATGATATTAAAAGATGAGCACAATCAATAACATATCTGAAGTTTCTAGCTGCTTCATTTCCTTTAAAAACAGCTTTAAACTTCTGCTCCCTGAACACTCACATTACAGCATTAAGTATCTAGTGCTTTTTGTTTTTGTTTTTTAAACAGATGATTGCCCGAGCTTGTATTTTTATTTATATAGCTTCTGGTTAGGAATATATAGAAAACTTGATTACTTGAATTAATTACATGTAACATACATAAGTCTACAAATGCACTCAATAAATTCTCTCGCTTTAGGCCACGGCTTTAGGAGCCTCATTCAAAAAGACAGAGAAAAAAAAGAAAACTTTTTAGCAGTGTCTTTCAGCCACGTTTCAATTTAATCTCACATTTGAGTTCCACAATTGTTTTTTAATACGTACCCTTTGCGCCATCGGCCTCCCTGGCTCCCTTCCTACTTCAACTTCTAATATATCCTCTTTAAGGCCAGTGTGAAAAGAAACAAACAAGCAAACTCCCCCGGAAAAAAAAATTTTTTTTAAAGCACGGCGAAAAATCCCTTAAGGTCTCCAGCAACGTGAGCTACTGGTCCCAGATCTTCGGTCTACGGGACCTGAAGCAAAGCGCCCGAGTCACTGAGCATAAAAGCGCTCCGTTTCCAAGACAGCAGCGGGGGCAAAAAAAGCAGATCTTCTCTCCCCCAAAAAAATCAGTTAAAAAAAAAAAAAGAGCGCCCCTCAGACCCAACTACCAAATCTCATGGCTTTCTGCCACTCCGGCTGTCAATCACAGGCGAGGTTGTCAACGTGGTGAATGAATGATCATCCGCTCTGTCTTCTTCTGGTCAGAACACCTCAAATGTTAATATTCAAATGCACAAAGCCCTAGCGCTTGCTTCCCTTGAATCAGTCCTAATTCCTAATCAGTTTCTCTCTTCTCTCGCTCTTTCTCTCTCTCTCTCTCTCTCTCTCTCTCTCTCTCTCTCTCTCTCTCCTCTTTGCAACTGCTGCACTGGAGGGAGATTAGAGGAGGAGGGTTAAAAAAAATGTCTGTCTGAGTTTGTCTTAAAGGAGCCACGATCGATGCTGCCCGCTTGCAGTCCCCGTGCGTGTGTAAAGTGTGTGTTGCACAGGCGGAGAGGTGGATTCCGACCAGAATGCTAGAACCCGGAAGTAGTGGTGGCCATAACAGGTCGCGTCTTACACAATGCATTGGGCTGCAGCAAGTAGGCTCCTCGGCAGGGGTGGGTGCGCGAAGCGAGCTCTGGCCGCACTGGAGAGGCAGAGAGGCGCTCCATTAAATCGCATGCCCAGGCACAAACACCCACACACCCAGGGCACACGCGCACAAACGCGGGCAGGAGCCCCCGGCCGCAGGCTTTATTTTCTGTATTCTTTCCCCCTCCCCCCCTTCCAGATTCTCTCCCCAAAGCCGACTCTCTTGAAATAAATTGGGAATAAAAGCGGGGCAGGCAGCAGCGGGAGTAATTTTGCACAGGGCTCCGCGCATAGACCTCATGACTTTCCTCGAAATTATTGGGGTCTGCCAGTATTTTTCTGGGCGAAGGGGACTAACGCGGAAAGTATTGGATTCTCACAACTGACCACCCCAAGTACAAAAGTCAAACGGGGAGAGAAGATGAGCAGGAGCAAGGCTGAGAAAGGCTCTGCTAAAGAGTCCCGAGAACGTGGGGGTGGTGAAGGCTAGGGCTTTCTGCACATCCAGCTTAGAGTTGCTGTCAGAGGTGGACACCCGGCCCAAGGAAAGGAAGTGCTTGCATTTTCTCACTTTGGGGTCTGGACCTCCCCCACCTCCTAGTCCGGGAGGCCCCCAGCCCCAGCCCTGGCGTCCTGCGCGAAGTGGCAGAGGAGGGAGGGAACAATGAGCCGAGAGCCGGGAATGTGCCCCCAGCGCCTGTTTACAAACACGAAGCTATTTATGATCTCCGGAAAGCGAAACCCGACGCGGGCTCCGAGCAGCGCAGACCTCGCGGGTGGAGCCCGGGACGGGGAGACTCAGGGAAGCAGGCTCTTTTTCTGACCCGCTCCGATCGAGGAAGCCGTGCGCCCAGGGCGCTGCGCGGCAGAGTCGGCGCGCTCGG
>PITA01000104.1:114890-134511 GCA_004023965.1 Spilogale gracilis | reverse complement strand
CAACAAAATCTTTTTATTCTCCCACTCTGAGCTTGCCTTTTATTATTATACTTGGTGGTGTTATTTTCGTTTTTATTTTTCTGCCCGCCCGGCTCCGATACGCCTAGATGGCTCGGCCACAGCAGCTCGACCAGCCGGCTGGAAACCTCACATCCTCGAGCAAGGATCGCAGCTCGCTCGGCTCGGAGCAGGATTTTTTTTTTTTCTCCCTCCAGCTGAAACCTCACAGAAAACTCCCCCTGCGGTCGACTGGAAAATGAGCTCACCCAAATCTCGGTAGGCAGCCGTGGAGGAGGATTCGGCCAATCAGGAGGCGCTCCTGCCAAAGCGGCCGCGCATTGGCTGCGGGGAAAATCAATTATCAAATAATCGATCAGCAGGGAGCTTCGATCTGCCGGGAATGCAAACTGCCAGTCCCCATTCCCGCCCTGATGGTGGCCAAAAGGCTGACTCTCTCAAAGCAGTCGGACTCTTGCTCCCATCGCCCCCACCTCCATCCTAGTCGGCCAGCTGCGGACCGAACCCTCGTCCTAAGGGGGGCTGTAGATAGGAGAAAGAGTTTTGAGGAAGATTAGGGTACTCCTATTCGCAGAGGTTGTTTGGAAAAGGTTGGGAGCTCTCAAATATACTGAGGCTAACTCTTGACGTACAAACTAAAAGAGAATTTGCATCAGTCCGAGAGGTAGGACTCCAGTTTCTGTTAAGTGGGCTTTCGAGGAGCAAGGGACACAGGGCGAGCATCAGAACATGTATCTGAATCAGGTTCCCTCCAGCGCGCATAGTCTCTCTAAGCGCTGTTTCTTTAGTACTTGGCACGAGTCAACGCCCAGTTCCCCCCCAATAGTGGAGTTTTCATAAAGCCGAGCAGCTGAGTCTTCCCGGCCTCCCGCACACCACCCCCGCCCAGACACGGTACTCGCCCCCTGTGTGCCTAAAGGACTGGCACGTTCACCCAAAGCCTTCAGTCACCCAAAGCCTTCAGAGGCGCCGTGAAAGAGCTTCGACTGTTAAAAAAAAAAAAAAAAAAATCCTAGGATCCTCATCATTTACATTTCTCGTCTCTCTTCCTTTCTCTCCTTCTCTCTCTAACCACCCCACCCACCCTTTTAAGGATCTTTAACTTTTCTCCATCGCAAACATGTAGTTTTTGTATACAGACTCCCCGGTGCATCACGCGGAAGGTTAAGGCAAGTCCGCATGTCAAAGCCAAGGGTGAATCTAGGTGAATTGCCACCTTCTTTACGCTATTGCTTGACATTCCTACCCCACTCCGCCCGCCCCAACGTGAACTTGGAAACCGAACTTCAGGCCAAGATGGAACCTCCCGGTCTCCGGAAGGCGATTTCTCAGTTTAATTCTAGGGAAGCTGAGCTGGCCTGCGAGGCAACGCAAAATCCTTTCCGATTACCGGGAGGATCAAACTGGGCCTGCAAGTCTTCCCCGGATCCCAGGAAGCTTTGGCCTTCATCTGAGCGCCTGCAAGTCTTCCCCGGACCCCAGGAAGCTTTGGCCTTCACCTGAGCGCCTTCCGACGGCTGCAAGCAGGGGTGTAGCACTGCAGGTCC
The DNA here is from genome assembly GCA_004023965.1 of Spilogale gracilis. Lineage (NCBI taxonomy): Eukaryota > Metazoa > Chordata > Mammalia > Carnivora > Mephitidae > Spilogale > Spilogale gracilis. Next base: position 132,946 of record PITA01000104.1, on the reverse strand, counting down.
GGCAGGCCAGCCAGGCTTCAGCGGGGCTGGCTGCAGGGGGGAACACAAGGAGGGAGGTTGAGCCAAACATCGACATGGGCACATCTGCGTTTATGATCCTTAAATGAACTGCGAGGGAAATTGTGTGAGTATAATTTAACCGACAGAAATTTACTGCGAAATGCATTTCGATGATCATAGTTTTTAATAGTCCTTAGGGGTTCTCCAGGAAAAGTTTAGGTAACCGGCTTGGAGTCACCTCAACCCTGCAGCCATGTTTTCAAATTTGGAAAAGGCCAGTTTTGATAAAGATTTCTTTGACAATAGAATTTATCTTGTGTTCTTGCCTTTTGGGAAATTTGTTTGCTAGCAGAGATGCAAAAAGAAGTTTTCAGGTAAGTCACTCCTTTTCAAACATAACCAAAAACTTCAAAGCAGTGGGAAAACTATTGTGTGCTTCAACCATGATGTGTCAGATTACCTTAAAAGTACTTTAAATTACCCACACACAGGTTTTCTTTAAAGAAAGGGATAGTTTGAGTTTGTGGGCTTAAATAAACTTATTGGTTTTGAAAAGTGTCTTCTTTCTCCCCCCCCCCTTTCCATTTATAACTGCAAGCCTAAAGCTACTCCTAGGTCTTTATAAGATTAATTCTGAACAATCAAGGGACTAAAACACTTTTACAATGTAATTACAGTAGTACAAATTGTTTGCCCAAACCTCATTCTGGATAAGGATTTTACAATTAGCAAATAGTTATTACAGTTGGGGCTTGCTGAGAGAAATTGCACAGAGGAAGTCTAGAGTTGTAATATAGTAGCCATAAAAAAAAAAACCCTCCTTTGGCAGGGCAGCAATTAATCATCTATTAAAAGGAAAGGTAAAGGGAGAGCTATAGGTGTCTTAGTAAACTACTACTGGTAATTATACTCATTCTGTGTGTGACAACACCTATCCCTAACTTCTTTCAGATACTTGCTTTTGAGGCAGTAGCACTTTTGTTTTGCAAAAACTTGGCTTGGTAAAGCATTCTGGCACTTGCCCTTAGCTCTTGCAACATGCACCTTTCATACTCAGCTTACTCTAAACATCCCAGAGCATCTTCCAAAGATAAAGAGCGAAGACTTTAAAGGGGCAGGCTGAGGCCTAGGTCTCTATTGTTTAGACCTTGCTTGCAAGAAGGCATTTAAAGCAAGTGGTGCCCATTTAGGCTGTTGGTATAGTCCTTTCTGAGCACTCTCCCTCTAATTTTCTGTTCTCCTATAAGGGATTGTGTCTCTGGAAATATATCCCGAATTAGGCTTTTGTCCCCAAAGTTCACACTGATGAGTCAGCTCCGAAACCCTCAGAAATTAAAGAGGCACTTCTTAAGGTAAAATGTGTGTGTATTTGCCAGCCCAGAATAAACAAAAGCCTGTTAATCAATCGAGTTTGGCAGCTGTGTTCACAGAATGATAAGGGTTTATCATCTGCCACCTAACTCTGAGATGCCTGTTAAAATGTTGTGATTGCTCTTTAGGTTGTCCCGTGGTGTGGAGGCTTGGGATTTGTACTTCAAGAACATTCAACGTCTCACCCCGACTCTCCACATTAGCATTTGCATTTCAAAAAACAGAAATAAGAAGAGGGAAAGACAGTTTGAAGAAAATGGTTTTAAAATCTAGTAGAGATAATAGAGGAATGCTCGAGATAAGAGCCTGGATGTGATAGGAGAGAGGTACCAAGAAGTCAAAACTAATGAATAGCTGTGAGAAAGTGAAATAAACTCTTTAGAGGTTTATAAAAGGGGGAAACCTGGTTAGGTGATGTGAAAGGGGGTTAACTGAGTGGATTAGGGAAGACGTTAATCAAGTGCCCCAAAGCCGTCCGGGCTAGAAGAACTGGCAGATTTGTTTACTGCATTTTGCTTCAGAAAACAATGTCTGGGTCCAGTTCAGAAGTCAGTGAGAGGTCAGTTTAGGCTCTCTAACCATTGCAGGGAAAATCCCTAAGTCACTATATTCTGACTGGCTAATGCAAAAGTTAAGGGGGAAAAAATTGGGAGAGGGTGTTGTTTTCCTTACTACCTTTCTATTTCAAATCATTAAAATGCTTTGGTCTCTAGAGGGGGAAAATTACACTGGTTAACATAATTACCAGCTCTGACATTTTCAGAAGTTATAGAGGTCTTTTATTAATTAAATGGAGGGCTTAATAAAATATTCCTAATAAAATTTATGGCTGTCTTAAAACTTTCTAAACAGTGCTATAAATTCTTAATAAAATTAACTGGGAAATGAGTTATTAGCCCACACTTTACCATCCCCCCCACTTCTTCATAAGGAGCGTCTGTAGAATGAAAAAGGAAATAGAAGCCTTTTAGTAAAATATAAATATTAGCCAAAGTCACACATTTCTCTGGATGAGGTGAAGTTTCAACTAAGTTATTTCTAATGCCTTCACCCTCCAATATTCCCCAAAAGCTACTCACAAAACTTAGACCATTACTATGTATAATATATATGTGTATAAGTAAGCTCATGGGAACTACAATGCTCAATTTTCTGGTCTGAGTTCTGTGTATTAAGTTTAATAAAAAGCAGAGTTGCATCATGCAAAATTCCAATATAGGATTTTTGAAGGTTCAGTTTGTAAATATTCCATCAATTCAAAGATAATTAAAAATGAAATGTCTTAAAATTTATCTCATTTTCTTTAAAGGTAACCTTTAAGTAGTAAATTTCTCAATGTTCTTTAAACTTCACATTTGTAACAGTTGGTAGTATCTGAAGCAACATTTTGTTGAGCAGATATACAAAACTTTTTCTTATCACTACATTTTAAAACCTTGGCAAGTCATCCTAAGTTTTGAGATACTTCTCTGCTTCACAGATACAATACTGACTGGTTGGCTCTTTAAAATGAACAGCACTCTCAAACATGCTCCAACCAAATAGAACAGCCTTGGCGGATTTTTCAGCTTTTGAAGGCTTGATCTTTTGTGCCGTCTACTGGACAATGGAAAAACTACAGCTTCTATGACTTAAGAAACTTCTTGTCCAGTATGGGGTGGGGGTGGGGTGGGGGGTTAATGGGAGGTGGTGGATTTCGTGCTGCTAAGTAGTAGGAGAGGACAACAGGACCCAGGCTTGACTGTCAGGACAGGTCTTGTGGTGTAATCATGTTTTCATATCTAAGTCTAGGACATTATATTAAGTACAGGCACACCTAAGCCACTTGACTAAGGCACAAATCTGTATTTACTATAACTGTGTATGTGTGTGTGTGCACACAGTTGGCTTGGGAAAAGACAGAAAGAAAAGATAATGGGAAAAGCTCAGCATCTCTAAAAAAAATATTGGTGGTTCTGAGTGTGCATTTCCCTGATAGTCAAATTAAATTTATCTACTGCTTAGATAATCTAAGATGTACAAATTAATTCTTGGAATTTGGAACATGACATTGTTCAGTAATCAAGAAAAGTACTTTTAGAAGGAGAGAAAATGAAATTGGTAATTAGGAAACTTTTAGTGCAGTTCTTTTTGGCAATCTTGGATGAAAATGTGAAACTTCAGTGTTTTCACTTGGAGACCACATGTGGGAGACAGTGTGGATGAAATTCATAGTTAGAAGCCTTCATGTAGCACAGGCTGTTTGGTGATCTGTTAAACACCTTAAACTATTGTATATATTTTGGCTATGATTTTTAAAAATATTTATGGAGCCCTAGCATTATGAAGTACAAAAAAAAATTCATGAAGATAACTTTGACCTCTGTTTGATATTGATGTATCTTCTGAATAATCATAATTACCTTAGGTAATTTTGTGACTTAAGAAACAAACAAAACCCAACTTTAAGAAAATATAGAGAAGTCAAGCTGATTTTGGTGGAAGAGACATAAACCTGGGTGCAGGGTTCTTACAACTGTTCATCTGTGTTTCTGAAGCTAAAATTCCTCAGTGCATTTTGATCGAACCTAGTACCATAAGGCTAGTTATTAGGGTGGCTTTTAATAAAAATTTAAGAGTGAAAAGGAGACAGTTTTTGGGGCATTTTATTGATGCATAAATATATTTCAATGATCTACTTCAAGTATACATTTTGATGTGGCACTCTGTCACAATGACTTTAAAATATTGTATTAAATATAGATCTATCAGAGAACCTGAACTGACATTGACTACTTAAAGCAGTGGGATTGCTTGCACTGTGTGTGAAAGAACAGGATGGTTTCAATTGCCCTACAGAGCTTCGGGTGGTGGAGGTGGTGGTGGGTACCTTCTAAGCTTTAGCATAATCAGCCAAACTGTGTGACCGATTATTATTTTATTAAATGTTTTTGGGGTCCATTGGTCCAGATTAAAGCAATAAGGACAACCACAACCCTACTGACAATAGCTAGAAAACAGAAAATTCTTACAAGAACCAATCACACATTTGATGGATTCTAAACTAATAAAGAAGTACTGACTGCTCTAAGAGGTCTGGCCAAAGTGGTCTAGTCACCAAAGGCAAACATTTACCTTTGAAACAACAGGATGAGCCAGAGTGATCATGACTAGCATCCATGTTCAGCAGGATAAAGGGGCCTATTTTGTAAAAAAAAAAACAAACAAACAAACCTTCAGGCAAAAATGTACTGATTATTCAAAAAATAAATATTTTAACATTTCATTGAGTTATCTAATGAATAAGAAAAATATCGAAGGTTTCCTGCAGTTCAGAAAGAATTCTAGTAGCCTGGAAAACACTGAAGGAAAGAACAAGAAGCCGAAGGACGCCTGCTGAGTAGTGATTCACTTGTGAATATCTGAAAACAATTTTTCCGTGCCCTTATTTAAAAATGAAAAAATAAATATCATCCTTCCTTGTCTTTTTTTTTTTTTTAATTAACATCAGACTATGGCTATGCTTGCTAAAAAGCGTAATTCTTTCCAGGCGACTTACGCAAGAAAGGGCCAGTTTGAAAACTTAAACCTAATGGGAGAAGTGGACGTATAAGCCGCAAACAAATCGGTTCGCAGCCGGGCCCACAGTCTGGAGAGACGCCCCTTCTTGCGAGCTCATCCAGGATAACTTCATTTACTGGCAGATCAGCGGCCACTTCCGGGACTCTGGCGAGTGGTGTCCTTTTACCGCAGAGCCCTCAGCAGGGCTGCCCGGTCACCTGTATGTGTTGGGGTGGACGGTCCCCGCTGCGCCCCTGGGGCGCAGTCTGGTTCCCGCGCGCCCAGCCCACACCCCCGGGGGCACGGAGTCCCCGGGCTGGGTGGGGGACCCGGCGAGGTACGCTTCTGGAGGGTGGCGGCCGAGGCCTCTGCTCACACCTGGCTGGGCGCAGGGGCGGTGGTGTCGGGGAGAGTCTGGGGAGAACCCGTTCCCCGGGGACCCGGCACCGTCTGGAACGAGCCCTGGGTGAAAAGTTTCCCTCTCCCGGCAGGATCCTCTCCCTGCCCCCCATTTTGGACCGCCGTCCTATCTTCTCTTTGGGGTTAGCCTCAGCTTCTGCGGGAGAGCGAGTGGGTCAGGCCCGGGCGGCTGGGGGTGGCCGTGGGAGCGGGAGCGCGAGGACCCTAGGACCCGCGCGCGGCGACTCCGGCCCCGGCTTCGGTCTTCCGCTTCTGGAGGCTCAGCACCCGAGGGCGCCTTTCCCCATCTGGACTCGAGAACTCCGGCTCATCCCACCCTCAGCGCTTTAGTCCCAATTTCGGAAGCCTCTGGCTTCGGTTCCTGGACGGCTCTTTCCCGGAGGGGCGCGGTGAGCCCTGGGGTGCCGCCCAGCTCCCGCTTCCTCCTCCGAGGCCCAGGGCTCTGCAAGTCCGTTTGGGATGCGGGAGCCTTTGGGAACCCCGGCCCCCCTTTGCCCCCTGCGGCCGCGGCGGCCCCCTCGTAGGGGCTGGAACAGGCGCGCGTTTGTGGCCGGGGTTATTATTTCAGGTGCGCTAATGAGATTAGAGGCGGTGGAGCCCGGTGTGCGGATTGAAGCGGTTCCTTCTCCCGGGGTCCAGCCGCCGCCGGGTGGATCGCGAGTCATCGCCCGGCCCAGGCGGCCTCCCGGTGCAGCGCGGCCCGCTCCGTGGGCCGGTGCGGGCGCTCACACCTGGGAGAGAGGTGGTGTCTCCGTGCCCCGCGAGGGGAGGGGAGCAGGGGAAGGGCAGAGGATGCGGGAGAAGATGGGAGCCCTGGAGCAAAGGAGAGAGACAGTGTGACAGTGACAGAGACTGAGAGAGAGGAGCAGAGACCGAGTCAGGGAAACCAATAGAGACGGAATGTGAACCAGTCCTGTCCACCTTCCCACACCTGCCTCGACTGCGTGAAAGAAACGCGCTCCTTCTCCCGTGCTGCTTTCTGGTTCCGAGGGAACCTCCTTATCATATACTTTTGCATAATTGCATATTGACTGTCCTAAATAGTTTCGCAGACCTATTTGTCATTCACTTATTCATTCGCAAACAATTCCCTTGAGAAAAAGGAAAGAAAAAGGAAAAGTATGTGAGAATAAGAGAGAGAAAAAGAGAGAGGGAGAGAGAGAGAGAGAGAGTGCGTGAGGGGTGGTGGTGGGAACTAAGGCCAGAGATAAATGCTACCATGCTCTTTCAGAATGTCTCTTCGGCCAGCCCAGAAATGACCATCCTATTCTGGAAGTGGGAGTCACCATCACAAGTGGGGTGAAGTGATTGCTCTGCCTTGGGTCCACTTTTTGCAGCCCCTTTTCCATCACCACAGAGAATTCAAGAATTTTAGGGCTAAGTTCCAGTTAGTTCCATCTGCCTACTTCCCAGATGAGTAAGCAGAGACTGAGAGAGGCTAAATGACCTATTCAATGTCTTCTCTTTTTCTTCTGCATGTCTTAAATATATATATAATATATAAAATCATATATATATATATATAGTCTCCCAACACTTAAAACAAATCACAACTACAGAAGAAGGCTTTCTTATTCTTCTTTCCTAAGATCACTGGATGTCAGCACTTTCATGTCTCCTACTAGCAGCAGCTTTGTGTGCAGCCCATGGCGGTGCGGGAGTGTGGGGGCTTCTCCCTCCTCCCCTGCTCCCACACCGACTCCATCACTGAGCCCCTGTAGGACAGCAGCGGGCAGAGAGTCTGCTGACCTGTGGAAGACCCCTCCACACAGCAGGAAGAAAGGAGCAAGGAGAGCTTGTATTTGGTGGTGATGGTGTGCAGGTCTCATAGGCTTTTCTTTTCTCCAACCAACCCCCAAACAAATAAACAAGTCCTGCCTTCTGCATGGACTTCCTGTGGCTGGATGACCCTCAGCAGACAACTGGCCCAGGTCACCCGGGGAAGGAGTGGGTAGGTTCAAGGCCTTATTTACCCCAGGACTAAAAACAACATCCCCTCAAACCATCCCTCCTCAGCAGCTTTCCTTTTAAGGATGTGAGAGGGAGCTTCTTAGAGTCTAAACAGACATAAAAACCCATTGAGATGTTTAGGTTTCAAGTTTACAAAAAAGCATTTAATCCCTGCTCCCACCTCAACCTAGACCCAGGCTATCAAATGCTTCACGAAGACATCCTATATCTTTTATGGACAAAATAAGTTTTTGAGTAGACACTCCCAATTCTGAAGTATTTTTATTTTTAGCTTCAAATTTTGCTAAAACAAATAAGTTATTTAATGCCTTCTCGCCATCTCCTGCTTCCCTTTCACTCTAAATTTTTGTTGCCTAGAATTTTGTATTGATTGGGGTGTTTGGTACAGAAAATCTGCGTGTAGGCCTGTTATTGTCAGTCTTCTACATTTATTTTATTTACTGTGCTTTTTAAAAACTTACTGACATCAACAAAAAAATCCTAATTTCTTTGAGGTTTAAAGCTTAGCGATGTGTTATGTCCTAGCCTACCTTCTGTGATAAGCCCATTATATTTTCTTCCATACTTGTTGAGTCACATATCTTTTAGTTAAAAATCTTTCTTTTTTAAAGATTTTATTTTTTAAGTAATAACACCCAACATGGGACTTGAATTTACAGCCCTGAGATCAAGAGTCCCCTGCTCTACTGACTGAGCCATCCAAGCACCTCATAGTTAAAAATCTTTGAGCAACCCAGAACTTTAAGATTTACTGGACTGTAAGCTATTTTATTTGCAAATATTTAGTGCTCGTAGCCTGAAACTGAAGAATGACCTAGGAAATTGATTCTATCACACGAAGCTCTTTGCATGTACAAAGATCCCTGTCAAGTCTCTGCATGGTGGCTGTGAGGGAGAGCAGTGGAGCTGAGAGTTAGGATACTCAGATTCAAACTTGAACTCAGTTACTAATAAGCTGATGGTATTTGAAGAAGTTAGTCTCCTATAAAATGAATTGATTAATATTATTTTTTCTCCAATCATATTTTTGATTCTGGCATTTAGTGATTCTGTATTATAAAATTAGATACATAGAAAATGTGTAGTTTCAAAACAAAGAAAAAAGTTTAGTGTTAAGACATTGCCATAATACCTACTTCACAAAAAATTTTAAAGAGGTTGACATTTTGGAGTTGGATTGCAGAAGATTATCCTAAAGCAATGTTTCCCTGTCTTGACCTCAGCCATTTACACACAACCATAGGGTTTCTGCATTGTTTTAATGCCCTATGAATTACTATTTGTTCTTTTAAGAAAATAGTTCTCACCTGTAGGAAGACACACATACGTATTTTAATATGAAACTTTGTATCATAGGATTCCTTTTGTATTTTTTCCTTATGCAGAGTACAATATATAAAATAAATTTAAAACAATTTGTTGTGATACACATTCCTAAATTATCTTTACCTATCTTTAGGAAGCAATGACCTAAGGATGTCTTAAATCTGTACAATGTGCCAAGTTCTAAGCATATTCTACTTGATTTGTCAGCATGACCAAATTACCGTCAACAAATATCACATAATGAATACAGAAAGAAGAGGTATTCAACTGAGAAAGACGTGAACACTAACTCTTAGGCAAAATGAACACTTACTTTAGGAAAAAAATCAACGCTAATGTCTTGCAATTCAGCTTTCGCATTTAAAGTGGAAATGTATTTTGTAAACCAGCAACTGCGAACTTGTTGATACTGAAGAATTATACGAAGCCTCCATTTTATAAGATAGCATTTTTGAAATATAATCACTACAATTTTAGACATTTGTAAGGCCCAAATTTATGATAATAATAAGCAATTTTTGAAAAATATACTTGATTCTACAAAAATGACAGTAATTTCTCATAAAAACTTCAAAACACTGAAATCTGAAAATCTTATGCTTTGTATACCAGGGAAGGAAAACAAAAATGCTTCTACTTCAGACTTTCTTTTCCCCCCCAATGTATTCATTCTGTACTACTCCCTCTTCGGAGATTCTTCCAGCAGGGAACTCAAGTGTGAGAAGAAACCCTCTTCAGGCGCTGTAACCTCCAGATAGGACTCTCTAAGTTTGAAACTGACATCTTTGGTCTTTGTTGAAAGATATACCCAAAAGAACTAAAGTAAACAGAAAGATGTCAAAGCACAGGATTATTTTTGTTGCTATGAGATTTTGTCTGGATATTCTTTAGTGTGATTTAGAGGTTAAAACGTTTAGATCTTTCTTCACTGGCTAGGCACTTTGTGGAGACACTTTCTCTAATGTCCTGATTTCACATTTGACTTTTCCTTATAACACTGTGCACTGAATTTATAGGGCAAGAGGTAATTTATATACAGTTTTTATTTCTTTCTGCCTAACCGTGGTTTCATATCTCAAGCAAACCAAATGCCATTCATTGGAAGTTTTTGTTCTGCTTTGTTTTTTTTTCCCTAAGCATGGAATTAGGTGACACTAATCATTCACTGAAACAACACAGACACCTGACTATCTTAAAAATCAAGAAAAATAAAAACCGAGAAGCATTTCTTAGCACAACCAGAATGACGAAGAACTTCAGAATCACAAAGTTGAAAATGGATAGTTATGGCTCTCTTAATAAATGTCACTTTGCCGTGTGTCTAAATCGGTATCCCAGCACCACGAGGAGTGTGGCTTCAGGTGCTCTGGAAACCACTGTTCTAAAGGTCAGACTCAACCATGTTTAAGTGCCCAGCTCTCCTGCACCACCAGCAAAACTTGGCTCATGGGACCACGCACACCCTTGACCTGATAAGAACCAAATGCCATGACCAGCTTGTTCCCTGACTTACGATTCTGTGCCTGGCAGTTACAGGGTTTTTTTTTTTTGCTTTGTTTTGTTTTGTTTTTTCTTTTGAGTATTTAACTCTTTTTACTTCTTTAATTTTGCATTTCTAGGATAGTTGGCCAGCACCTTTTTTTATCCAAAGCTAATTTAGACCAAAAATATTATGTATTTTCAGATACTCTTACTTACTAAGTGCCTCGGGCTTATTTGTTTGAGACCCTCAGCCCATGAGGCTTCCTCAGTCCTTTTAGCTTTTTACCCCAGGAGGGAATAGTTTGAATTTGTTTCAAAATTCTCTTCTTTTATTTGCTTTTTCCTTTCCTATGAGTCTGTAATTTAGTTCTGCTGACACAGTTGGTTAACCCCATACTGGGGAGCTGATTAAAAACACTTTCTAAAAATGTCTGTTCCTATTGCTGGTATTAATCAGCATTTTTTTTTTTTTTTGGACTATCGCTTTCTTTCGACTTGTTTACCAAAATCTTTCCACCCCAATAATTCTAAATGGGCGAGTTAAAAAGCTACATACCCCTTCTTTCTAAGATGAGCTACTTCTCCCCGCACTGTTTCTAACGTACCTGCTACGTTCAATGATAAAGCAGTAAGTGGTGGTAGAGATTCATCAAACTCCCTATGTGCCAGAACAAAGAGGACCAATAATCAGGTCTATTCCCATCCCCGTGCTTAGCTGACTATTCAGTTATACAACAGACTTCCCTCTTGAGGAGTACTTTCTTGAAAAATCTGAGTAGTTGTCACAGATATGCTGAGGGAAGCTGCCCAGGGTCATTCATACGCTTTCTCCACTCCGCTTAACCCAGATACCGAGGCCAGGACCACTGTCCTACCCCTGTTCTCTTGGAAACTTTTAAGATGACATGAGGTCCAAAACAGTTTCAGACTTGTTTTGCTCATTGTCACTGACATTTTTTGGATAGTGATAAAAAGGCAAGTCTGTTGCAAATTTCATAAATCAGTCCTTTCTCTCTGTTCTGCTGTCAGGTTGCCCTTCTCACTAATGTCACCATATGTCACTGCTTGTCCCAGCCAATCTCAGGTTGATTGAAAGTGTTTGACTAACTTTTGGGTCCCATTGCCTGTAATTGGTAAGACCAGGCCAACTTTGTGGTTTTACACTATTCTGTTTAGCACAGTGTTACTCAGGTAAAGTTAATTATATGTCCTAAACAAGCCATTGATATTCAGGGATAAAATCCAGAATTTAATTTTTGTTCCTGACTTAAGAAAATATTTCATAGTTTGCAAAGCATGCCCTATCCACCCCAGCCTAATAACTTACTGTGTTCCCCCAAACCTTGGGACATTGTATTACCATCTCCATTTCAGAGAAAGTTTAAAATCACACAACATTTAGGATCAAAGACTATATACTGAGTTATGGTATCAATCTAGAAAAAGAATCTTGGTAACTGCATCATTTTGTTATGCTAAATATTGGCGGGAAGGCATGACAGAAAGTGAGTACGGATTTGTTTTCTTGGTTTTTTGCTTGAATTTTTTAGTTTTCTTTCTTTCTTATCATCTGCTGTAAGATTAAAAATGTTTAAAGTCTTGAAATACATCCCCAGAAAGTTTCAGTATTTCCGGCGTCCAGATATTCTGAACTGATTAACCCTGCTCAATACAAATGTTTGCTCTCTACATTTCAAAGTTATATTTTGTTGCACAAATATCTATTTTTGAAAAACTATACCCAAAATTATGTCTAGAACACAAGTTATTAAGCAGATTTATTATAATTCTTTCATTCCACAAATACATTTGTTTTGTTTTTGCAGTTGGTGTGTCTTTTGCCCCTTACAAACTATAATACAGACGGAAGTCAATTTATGACATATGATAGCACAGTTTTCAAGGAGATAGCAATTCAAACTTTCCATTTAAAGAGAGAGAAGAAAACTGCTTTCAGGAAATATTAGTTAACCGGCAGGAGTCCTTTTCAGAGCACAGTTACCATGGGATTGAGAAGTATTTGCTAATTATAACAGTGCACTAATTATCTGCTTTTACATCTCATCTTTCTGTCTTTCTGTCTAAATTCACTTCTAATTATATGGTACCCTTTTTGCATATGACACATCTAAAAGTACTGCTTTTATCAGATATGGATTCTTTTACTTGGAAATATTAAAGACATAGTTTCGCTTCCAAAATATTTTCTCCTACAAATAGTGAAATCTTTTGATTGTGGATTGAATAATCTGTCGTGTTGAGGGGAGGGAGGGACCAAGATTTCCATATTAGACAATTTATATCTTCTAAAAGAGAATAGCAGAGATGATCAGCCTTGTCATGGTTTCTATTTTCCCAGTGCAGTGAAGCAGAAGTAGCCATATCACCCATTCTTCATCATCCATCATTGTCATCATGTTTTTATTAATTTTCAGAATTTCAAATATTGTAGTTGATGGAAAGAATTTAAATGCAATATAATCAAGAATGGTCACTGGGGCATCAGGACCTTTTTTCACAGGATTACCAGGTCATCCAAACTGTAGAGGTGGGCTTCACACAGAAGCAACGCAGCACAACAACAACAACAACAACAACAACAACAACAGATGTGATTTCAGCCCCTATCCTCGGATTCCCCCTGGGTTTGCCAGGCAAAGAGAAACAGGAATTCACTTGATGTGTGAAGAGAGTGAGTCTGGCTCATCTCCCCCAAAGCAGGAATTTGGCTAGGGGACACCTCCTCTATCAGGGGTCTACATCTGTAGGACGACTCAGGCTTTATTCCCCAACACGGGGTCATGAAACAAACTATTCGCCTGACTCATTCGTGGCTATACACTTCCTCTAACTCTGCTCCTGATCACGCTTTATTGATTATGAACTTTAATGCATACATATTCATTTTAATGTTTATTTGTTTTTAAAGAAAGCTTAGAGAATAATTTATAAGCTTTTAAAGAAACATCTGATGGAGTACTTGAAGCTTCTGCAAATACAAACAAAATCTGCTCTGCAGTATTTAAGGCCCATAGTTATGTGGATCAAGCACTTTTAGATCTCAGGCTCCAGGGCGGGCAGAAGGAGGTGGGGTTGGCGCTGATGGGAGCAGAAGAGGAAGCATTTACTGAGGGCTTCCTCTATGCCAGGCACTGCCATAGAGGCTTCGCCATACATTATTTCATTTTGGTAGCACCCAGTCTATTGAGGGTTATTCTAACAATCGGACGAGAACGTTGGAATTTGATGTATCTTTTACATTGAATCACACTGAACTGCAAACTTGGATCTTCTGCCCCTCGGTGTCACTTTTATGGCAGGCCACAGAATCACTTACACCCATTCAACTCAAGATGCTCAACTGCCTCCAAACTGAGGGAACAGTCAGGGCCTTCAAGGCCATGGGGGCATTTTCTGCAACTAAAGACATTTCAACAATGGTAGAGCCTCTTCATTATCTGAATAGAGATCCCTTTCCATCCTTCCCGTCCCCCTGGGCCCAAGCCTCCTCATCTAGAAATCAAGAGGACTGGACTCTATTTTTTATATTCCTCCCAGACCCAGTGATTTGTGAATTTCATTTTTGATTCTGCTGACGCCACATGTTTACAGTGGAAAGGGGGAGGGCAAACTAATTATAAACAGAACTTTCCCAGCTAAAATCTCAACGGGTCAAGAGAAATAACTTAAATATTTTCTGACTTTGACAATCAGAAATGCATTTTTTTAATGGCAATAATAAGATACACTGAGACACAAAACGCTCTTTTAAAAAGTCATTTTAGTTATCTTATTGAAGTGAAAAGCTTCCAAAAGGGTGGAAAAATTGTCCTTATCTCAAGCCACTGCCGACTGGGGTTATTTCTTCTCTGTGTGCTGTGTGCTTTGGAATAAGAAAACATCCCTCTCTGGGCTCAGTAGCATAGTGTTAAAACCGCCTCCTTTAAAATGGTGTTCTGATGTTTAATCAATGTTTATAAATCTCTTCAAGATCCTTGCATGATAATCATGACATTAACTACAAAGTATTATTCTTACAATGAGGTAATTTTATCCAATTAAATCTCCTCTGAGCTACCACCTGGGTAGGAAAGATTGTTATTACTTTGCAAATTACTTTGTACTAAGGTTCCTTATGTTCCCTAGCTATGAGGAAATGTCCCATCAGAAGGTGTAGAATATTTAATATTTGCAACATTGATTTTGATGGGAGGTTACAACAAAGAACAATATGTCCCAGTGCTATACAAGGGGCAGGGCAGAAGGACCTAAGCCTCTGAGGATGCATTTTTTTTTTTTTTTTTTTTAGATTTACCTATTTATTTTAGAGAGAGAGCATGAGCAGGAAGGGCAGAGGGAGAGAGAATCTGATACACACTGTGCCCTCAGCACAGAACCTGACGCTGGGGTCCATTTCACGACCCTGAGACCATGACCTAAGACCCAAACCAAAACCAAGAGGTAGAGGCTTAATTGACCGCGTCCCCCAGGCGCCCCTGAGGATGCATCTTTTTCAGTGCCATTAACCATTCTTGGAGCTGTAATTAATAACTGGACAGGACATATAATTATTTTGAATGGGAGCATAGTAAACTTTGAGTTTTAAGCTAGGAGTCAACTTGGTCTATGAGATTCGTTCCTGTTTCTAGAGACTGGAATCTCAAGAGAAGTTGGTGGTATTTGCTTTTTAAAATGTCACTTCCTTCAGAAACAATCGCCAGCCATGGAATTGATATTCAGTGTATCCTAGCAAGTGCTAGAAATTACCTGGCATCATTTATTTTTTATTTTTAAAGATTCTATTTATTTATTTTTATTTATTTATTTATTTATTTATTTAGACTTTATTTATTTGACAGAGAGAAACACAGCTAGAGAGGGAACACAAGCAGGGGGAGTGAGAGAGGGAGAAAGGGAGAAGCAGGCTTCCCACAAAGCAGGAAGCCCAGTGGGGGGCTGACTGAGCCCAGGTCCCCCATTAATGACTGAGTCGCCCAGGTGCCCCATAAAGATTTTATTTTTAAGTAATCTCTGCACCCAACATGGGACTTGAACTCACAACCCTGAGGTTGAATCACATGCTCCACCGACTGAGCCAGTCAGCACCCCCGTCTGTTATGCTTTAAATGAGTCAGTCTAGACACTGCTTTTCATTAATTAATTCATCTACCCAATAAGTTATTTATTGATGACTCGTGTGCCAGGATCTTGCTTGACCACAACCTGGAGAGACAGAGGAAGGTCAGAAGCTTGTGGATATGGGTAATTAGTAGTAGCTGCCTTCGGGGCCAGTTCATGTGTCACGTTAGCTGCTGGTTTTATTTTCAGAGTTGCTCTACAGAGCGTATTGTCACAATGAAGGAAAATGACTCTCCACCCTTGCCTCAGTCCACAGCTGGGGTCAATTCATTGGGCACTCCATGAACTTTTATTACATTCAAGGATAAAAGAGGCATTTACGATAATTAACATAGAAAATGGGGAGAAAAAAAAGTCTCATATTTTAGGTCACACATTTTTGAAGTTTGTAAGGCCAGTGAAACGAGAGAATTTTTATCATTAAGCGTGTGCAACTGCTTACGTATTTAAGTCCTAATTGTCTCCTTTTCTTCCTTCTCTTTCTGATCATGTCAAAATTGTAGTGACTGTTAAAGATTGGATAAGCACACTGGCAAGTGACAGATTAAATGATCAAAATGGTACTGAGAAAGAAATATTACAGAAAAAGGAAAAAAAACTACAATCCTACCATCCAAACATGCTTTATAGCTCTTTCTTCAGAGGTCTCCTTTTTTTTTTTTTTCTTAAAGATTTTATTTATTTTTTTGACAGAGAGAAACACAGCTAGAGAGGAAACACAACCAGTGCAAGTGAGAGGGAGAAGCAGGCCTTCCGCCAACCAGGAAGCCCCATGCGGGACTTGATCCTGGGACTCAGGGATCATGACCCCAGGGGAAGGCAGACACTTAACGACTGAGCCACCCAGGGGCCCCCAGAGGTCTGCTTTTATACAATTAATGCATCTCTGCTTTCCATTGTATCATATAATTTTTCAAATTATTACACAAATTTTATATCTGTTCTTAATGTCTGCCTAATGTTATAAAGCCTAGGTATACCTTACTTTCAGTTAGATGTCTCCCCCATTTTGGATAGTTTGTCTCTAGGAACCTGTCCCCCTGCTCGTTAACCCCCTACCCCTCGGATTTTAAGTTAAACTGCCAGGCATATTGTGGTTATGTGGAGATTTCTCTACATTTTTAGGACAGGTATCTGTAAGTTAGAATTCTAGATCGTTAAAGATATTAACATTTTTATGGCTTCAATGTTTTTGTTTCGCTTTATTATTGTCAGCATTGAATATGATGATTTATATAGTTCCCCTACAAAAATTTGTAGGTAAAAATGAAACTTTATCTTTAAAATTTACTTTTTTTAAAATGACATGCATATCTTAACAACTAACTGTTCAGCCTTTCTTTTCCTTCCTTTTTTGAATTGTCTGTTTATCTTTTGGGGGTGAATTTTTCTATTAGGGATATTGTAACTGAAAATTCAGAATCTTCTTTCCTATCTGAAGGAATACAGGAAGCCAACATAAATGATGTTTTTGAAGAAACATTAATGGAATTTAAAATGCTTGTAAAAGTGAAAAGCAAAACTGAAAACAGATTTATCATAATTATATGTATGTTCGAGTATACCTGGGGGAGAAGTCAATGGAAATACGAAACTATATTAATTGCGGTTATAAGATGATGAATAATATTTACTTTTCTTCTACTTGCTGTATATTCAAATTTCATAAGTGTATGCACACTGTGTTTCTTAAATCAGAAAAATCTGCTATTTGGAGATATATCAATTTTCTCTCAACTCAATTTCTTTTTTACTTGGATAATCTTAGGAGCACAAGTTTCCCACTGAAAGAAGTGGGAATATGCAAGTTTGGAAGCTAAGGGCAGGTGAAAAAAGTGCTTTCTGAAAGAGCCTTTCCTTTGTGAAATCAACAATCCCTAAAAACATGATTAGAAAGAGAGGCCACTATAAAAAAAAGTCTAACTTCATACTTCAATTCAAATAAATGTGTTCATTCACTTCCTTTTGATAACAACAACAACAACAACAACAAAAAGAGAGGCCAGATCTGTTCCTCTGATTGGGTGAGGGATATTCAAAGTGCGTTTCCTGACTGAGCCGGATGGACAAAGCACTTTTTCAGGTGCTGCTGTCATTTTCCAGGTTGTCCCAACCTTTTGCATAGTGAGGTTTCTGTGTCATCTTCTGCCTGAATTTTCAAAGTGGTATGTTATCATGGGTGAAAAGTGAAAAGGGCACACAAATAGATACCTAGAAGTCCGTTTTTTTAGAAGATTGTCCTTGATTTAAAACATTCTTTTTGCACAAGGAACCTTAGAATTTCCATATTTGGTCAATTTGAATAAAGAAATCTATTGTGTGCAAAAGAATAATAAGTAGAAAAGCTTTCACATTTCATTCTCTGGTGAGTCAGAGTGAAGGCAGAAGCCTGTTAAGCCTGACTGTCCCCTCCTCCACTCTCAGCGTGCCCCTGCCTCACCTGGCAGCACTAGACTCAGATTGCAGAGGCAGCAAAACAATCTCGTGGATGCTGAACTAAAAAAGTCTCAGTAAAGACCGATTTCCAAGAACATTGCAGAGTTTTAGAAACATCTCTAGATCTCCAGGCTGGAGCAAAAATGGTGAGAAGAATTTCACAGAAGAAATAAATTCCTTATTTCTCATTAGTGTAGATACTTGGTCCTCTACATTTTAGGAGCTAGGTCTCCATGAAAGTGTGTGTGTGTGTGTGTGTGTGTGTGTGTGTGTGTGTGTAATATATATATATATATCCGGATTAATATATATATACGGATTTTGTCTTCCTCTTCCGGTTAATATTCCTGGATTAGGCAAAGGGAAAGGGC
>PITA01000104.1:22888-114790 GCA_004023965.1 Spilogale gracilis | reverse complement strand
TTCTCTTCACCCCAGTCTTACTAATCAAGAAAACCCATTTGCTTTCAGATAAATGTGAAAGAGATGCCGAGAGAGAGAAAGGCTTGGGAAGACCTTTTCCTATATTTTGACCTAAGGAACACGGAAGCTTCCCCACCAGTGGAAGTGAGTGGAATAAGCCTTCTCTCCTCACAGGTAAATGCAGTGATCCATGGGTCCAAGGGTAGCTCTCCCGAGGTGTGCCTAAATTGGCATCCTTAAGACTTCCAGGGGGAAGTTGGCAAGATATTTACAAGATGATAATTGTCATCTGCTCCCCGAATTTGAAAACAAACAACAGCAAAATAGTCTCTGCCGATCTCCTTAAATAATTCTTGATGAAGTTTGTGAGGACAGAATATGCTGGGAATCTTGAAACGCAGATCCCATCTCACTCCTCTGGATCTAATACCATAGGGAACATGAAAAAGTACATTTCTCAAAAATTCACCCTGTTCTCTTAATTTGCAAGGAGGTAGATTGGGAGTGTGTGTGGTCAGCCAAGGGGAGACAATCTGAACAGCCCTTCCTAGAGTGTAAGTTCTAGGAAGAGTGGGTGACTCACTCAAAATGGGAAAAATAACCAGGACTAACCACTGTGCTTTTATCTGTTTGGGAAGAAGACGGAAAACACTCCAGAGTAGGCTTACTCAGAGGTATCGGGTTCCAACCACAAACTGGGATTTTACATGAAGAAAAGAGGAAAGTGAGGCATGTGGGTGGCTCAGTTGTTAAGCATCTGCCTTCGGCTCACGTTGTGATCCTGGAGACCTGGGATGGAGCCATGGGGCTCCCTGCTCAGCAGGAAGCCTGCTTCTCCTTCTCTCACTCCTCCTGCTTGTGTTCCCTCTCTGGCTGTGTTTCTCTTTGTCAAATAAATAAATAAAATCTTAAAAAAAAAAAAAAGAAAGAAAAGAAAAGAGGAAAGCAATAACTCAGGGTACTCAGGGTATAATGGCCCAAGAGAACAGCAGAGTCAAAGTCCTAACAGGTTTCTTCTGATCTCTACTATGAATTAGGACTAAGAAAAGACCAAATTTTGCCTATTTAAATATCCATCCCTTATGCTTCCGTCTCCGGTGACTGATGAGAAAGGAATGGTACCAACGTTTGGTTGGGAAAGGAATGGTACCAGTGCTTGGTGGGGTGGAGGGTGAGGGTGGGTTGAGGAGAGGAGGGTGAGTCTGGGGAAGACATCTCAGTGCTGTTCGTTTTTGAAGATTAAATACTTGCTGTACCCTGAATTGGGAGGAAATCTAAAAATCCATGACCATGCAGCAAAGGAAGAGTATAAACTAACTAGGAGAATAAATCCAAGTAGGGAGATCTAAAATACCATTAAAGAAGAAGAAGGTGGAGCAATAGGAGAGGGAGGAGAAGAAAGAGGGGGTGAAGGGGGAGGGCAGGGAAAGGGAGAAGAGGAGGAGGAAGAGGAGTAAACAGAACCACTCCACTAATCATAGCTGATTTAGTCCAGTCTCTGGCCAGCTCACTATCTTGCTTACATGATAGAATTTCAGAGTCTAGAACAGAAACTCTTAACATATATAGACTTCAAAGAGAATCTACAAACAGGGCCCAGATGAGGAGGCATAGAGAGTCACTGAGAATCCATGTGCACAGGGTCCAGACCAAAAGAAAGTCTGTGTAGATCCATACTCATCAAATGACAGTATCTGAAAAGAAATTAGCTAGCATCTATTAAAAATATATAGACAAAAAGAAAGAAAGAGAAATGATAGGGTAGTGATACAAAAATCCAGTATGAAGAAAGATAGATATGCCACAAGAAATAAAAAAAAATTGTTTGCAAGTGCTATGCAGCTTATTTGTAAGCTAAAGGAAATATTAATCTTTGAAAAAAATCATCAAAGTGTGTAAATAATAGTATGGATTAGAAAACTGAAGAGTAAATAAAATAATAGAGACCAATATGAATAAAAATCTTGAAATTCTACTGGGAAGAAATAAACAGAAATAAATGGGAGGGCATATCTGTTTTGTGGATAGGAAGACTAAAGATATTTATTATCACTACTCAATAAAATCCATGAGTATGGTGTTTGACAGGGTTTGGAGGAATAGCTAAGTGTGAATATCTAGAATGAGTTGTAAAAGAAAACAGAAACGGTGTTGGTCTTGCTGGCAATTTCAACTAATTGCAAAAATACAATATTTAGAACAGTATGGTACCAAAAAGGTACAAGTAGAGGGGAAATAGGATAGAACCAAAGAATGAGATAACTCCACTCTGGAAAACAGTATGGAGTTTCCCCAATAAGTTGAAATTAAAGCTATCCTATAACCTAGCAATTGCACTACTAAGAATTTATCCCAGAGTTACAAATGCAGTGATCTGAAGGGGCACCTGCACCCCATTGTTAATAGCAGCGATGTCCACGATAGCCAAACTATGGAAAGAGGCCATATTTTCACTGACAGATGAATGGATAAAGAAGAACACACACACACACACACACACACACACACACACACACACACACACACTGTAGTATTACTCAGCCATCAAAAAGATGAAACCTTGCCATTTACAATGACATGGATGGAACTAAAGGGTATTATGCTAAGGGAAATAAGTCAGAGAATGATAATATCATATAATTTCACTCATATGTAGAATTTAAGAAACAAAACAGAGAAGCATAGCGGAAAAATACAACAAGACTAAATCATAGAGGGAGACAAACACTAAGAGAATCATAAGAAGTAAACTGAGGCTTGGGGCATGGGGTAACTAGGTGATGGACATTAAGGAGGGCATGTGATGCAATGAGCACTAGGTATTATATAAGACTAATAAATCACTGAACTCTACCTCGGAAACTAACAATATCCTATATGTTAATTAACTGAATTCAAATAAATTGAATAAAATAAACAATGAGCTAACACAAAGCAACAACTGGGGAGTGATAAAAGTGAAATCACTGAAAAATATAGAATTCAGTTAATAAACAGCAGGTTGACCAATGATGTTTAAAAAAAGAGAAAGAAAAATGGGATTTCTACTGTTTTCTAGATTTCACATTTCAGTGAAATCATACCATATGTGTCTTTCTGTCTGGCTTACTCTACTTACTATAATGCCCACTAAGTCTACCTACCCATGTTGTTGCAAACGGCAAGATCTCATTTTTTAAATGGCTGTGTAATATCCCACTATATGTATATGTATATGTATATGTATATGTATATGTATATGTATATGTATATGTATATGTATATCTATATCTATATCTATATCTATATCTATATCACATCACATCTTTTTTATCCATTCATCCATAGACAGAACACAGGCTGCTTCTATATCTTGGTTATTGTAAATAGTGCTGCAGTAAACATAAGAATGCATAAATCTTGGGACACCTGGGTGGCTCAGAGGGTTAAGCCTCTGCCTTTCGCTCAGGTCATCATCTCAGGGTCCTGGGATTGAGGCCCGCAGCCTCAGCAGGGAGCCTGCTTCCTCCTTTCTCTCTGCCTGCCTCTCTGCCTACTTGTGATCTCCCTCTGTCAAATAAATAAATAAAATCTTAAAAAAAAGTGCATAAATCTTTTCAAATTAGCATTTCTGTTTTCTTTAAGTAAATACTCAGTAGTGAAATTACTGGATTGTATGCTATATTTATTTTTAATTTATTGAGGAACCTCCATACTGTTTACACAGTAGTCACATTTATGTGATACAGTTTTAAGGTTGAAATTTTCAACAAAAAAATGTCAGTAAAATGAATGTAAATGTCTCAAATTTTTCAAAAATGTAATTAAAATCACTTTAAATTAGAAAAAAGATATTATATTTAAGTCCATTCCCCCTTTTTAAATCTTTATCTTTGGTAATGTGAACATCATATATTTGTTTAATGAAGTTTTGTCTATTCTACTGACGGAAATTTGAATTAATAGAATTACATTTCTCACTCTACTGTGTATTTTTTTGTTTAGCAACAAAGAAAAATAAGGAAATAAAGACAAGTCTAATTCATTAAATTCAGTTTTTAATCTTCTTATTATCATTATTTGTTATTTTTTCCTATTGAAGACCTCTTCAACCAGAAACTTAAGAACATAATTTCTGTTGTTCAAATTCTAAAAGTTTCTAAAAAAAAAAAAGAAAATCCCAACATTATTAGCTACCTGGAATCATCATTTGGATTTTTTTTTTTTACTTATTAAGGTTCTATTTCTTTAGGCTTAAAGATTTTATTCAAATGAAATAATTGTGAAAGAGTTCAGACATCTGTGGACCAGAACAATTCTCCCATAGTAAAGGAGCAGCACTCTACTCAGTTCCCTCTATTGATTTAAGGTTTTCCTGGGAGTGAGTGCTTCCTGTCCATGCACCATACCATCAGCAATGTCCCCTCTTCATAGCCATTTTTCTCTCTGTGAGCTAGGGTTCAACTTTGGTTCCATCTGGCCTGGGGCAGCCAGGAGCTATTGGAGTCTTTTGTTCAGAACATAGGCTACATCACAGGATTTAGAAGAGGAGTAAAAGGAGGCACATGAAGAAAGGAAGAGAAATCCTTCCCACCATGAAGAGCAAAAGAAAACATGGAAATTTCTTTTTTTTTTTTTTTTTTAAAGATTTTATTTATTTGACAGAGAGAAACACAGCCAGAGAGGGAACACAAGCAGGGGGAGTGAGAGAGGGAGAAGCAGGCTTCCCGCCGAGCAGGGAGCCCGATGTGGGGCTCGATCCGAGCTGAAGGCAGTCGCTTAACCAACTGAGCCACCCAGGGGCCCCGAAAACATGGAAATTTCTAACTACTATATACAAACCAGGTGGAAAGGAAACAGAAACTGAGAGCATAGAATGATTAAGCTAGAATAGCATCTCAGAGGCTGTCTCATGCAGATTAATCCTCTTATTATGATAAGGAAACTGAAACTCCAAGAGACTGTTTATTTGGATAATAGCTAAACCAAAGTACTGATTTTTTTTTTTTTTTTAAAGTTGGCTCTCCTCTTTTGTGAAGAATAAGAAAGTGAGTGGGAGGAGGTGAAGCTCATTCCTAAACAATTAGGGAGAACAGAAAAAGGGAATTCTGAAGCAATTCAAGTTTTTTGGTCTCTTTTTTTAAAAAAAATTATGACTCTCTGAAGGCCTCAACGCTAATGTGATAGGAAGAGAATACAGCAAAACCAAAGCAGAGAGGAAGGGTGAGGATGCTGGAGAAGGTCGGTGCTCCTTCCCCTTCTCTCTGTCTCCAGTTTGTGAATACCCTCTGGCAACTACCAGGCCCTCCCCTCCCCCCAGCCGCCTACTCCAACAATGCAGGGAGGGGACCACACGTGTATGGGCAGGCAAATTTTTGTGCTCTCCAATCTAATTTATGACTTCCCGATTTATTTAAAACAACCTGGGGATGTCTTAATTTATGTATATTACACACAATGCGCTATTAGGAGCATGGGGTGGAGCTTTGAAGTCAGTGTGAGTTCTAATCCTAGTTCTTGCAATGAATCGACTGTGTGACCTACCAAGTAAAATTCTGTGCCTCTTCTTCTTGTCGGTTAAATGGAGATGATCACAGTTGTAGCCACCACGTGGGTTCATCAGTAAGGATGAAGGTGCGTTAGGCTCCCTGCAGCAGCAGAAGGGCAAAGGTGAGGTGCTTTTGTTCAGCCTTCGTTACTTCATTTATTATCATTCAAAACGCACTCTTTGAGTGAGAAGGTGGATTGAGTCCCACAGCAACCACTGTCCTGCAAAGTGCACTAAGACTAGCCAGGAAACACTACTGCCAGTTTTGCCTAAGTTGCTGTATAGCCCTGAGCGAACTTCTCGGAACTTTCTTGGTTTCTCTCCATCTGCCTTCATATGTCAAAAGTCCATATCAAACAACACCCATCTCATGCACGATCCACATAAAAGGGCAAAAATTAGATCGTAAATGTGCATGTATGTTAGCAAGTACATGATGATTTTAGAAATAAAGCTACGGATTACTATTATCCTTTGAGATATTTCATTGATTCTTGGTTTTGAGTACCCAATGGGAACAAAAGAACCTGAAAACAAGAGTTTCTTCTGAGGCTACCTGATAATAGCCACATCTAATATGCATCTGATCATCTAATATGCATCTGTCCTCGAGAATAACACTTTTTAAAAAACAGCATTATTAATATAAATTGACATACAAAAAAGAGCATGTATTTAAGATGTACAATTTGATAATTTTTGGCAATGAATTAATCCATGAAACCATTACCACAATCAAGAGAGTGCATCCATCCATCACCCTCAGAAGTCCCCTGTTTCTGTAATTTCTTCTTGACCTTGGGGACTGCTGGGCTACTTTCTGTTGCTATGTATTAGTTTGCAATCTTTAAAATTTTATATAAATGGAATCAGATTTTATGTATTCCTTTTTTGTATGGCTTCTTGTATACAGTATAGGTATGTTGTGACTCATCCAAGATATGTATATCTATCAGTAATTTACTCTTTTTTCAAAACAGTGTTCCCATTTTGTTTATCCATTCACCTTTTGATGTTTCAGTTGTTTCCAGTTTTTGGTTATTTTAAATAAAGCAGCCATGAACACTTGTGTAAAAATCTTTTTATTGACATATGCTTTTATTTCTCTTCAGAAAATATCAAGAAGTGGAATGACTGAGTCATATATATATGTTTAACTTTCAGGAAACAGTCAAATTGTTTTTATAAGAGGTTGTTCCATTTTACATTTCTACTGGAAGACTATGAGACTCAAGCTTCTTCAGATCCTAGCCAACACTTGGTATTGTCAACCTTTTTAACTTTATTCTACTAGAGGATAGTGGTATCTCTTGGGGTTTTAATTTGCATTTCCATAATGATTAAAAATATTGAACCTCCATGTATTTGTGCTCTTTTCCAGATTTTTGCTTATGGTTGATCTAGTTTTATGCATTGTGGTCAGAAAAGATGCATGGTATGTCTTCGATCTTTTTGAATTTGTTGAGACTTCTTTTGTGGCCTATTATGCCATCTATTCTGGAGAATGTTCCATGTGCACTTGAAAATAATGTATTCTGTTGATTTAGGATGGAATGTTCTGAATACATCTGTTAAATCAATCTGGTTCAGTTTGTCATTCAAAGCCACTATTTGCTTGTTGATTTTCTGTCTGGATGATCTTTCCATTGATGTAGGTAGGGTGTTAGAGTCTCCTACTATTATTGTGTTAATAGTTCCCTTATGTTTGTTTTTAACTGTTTCATGTACCTGGGTGTTGCCATGTTGGGCACATAAATCTTTACAATTGTTATATCTTTTTTTGAAAATTTATTTATTTATTTGAGAGACAGCATGTGTGCGTGTGATCAGGGGGAGGCACAGAGGGAGTGAGAGAGGGAGGACATCCTCAAGCCAACTCCTTGCTGAGTGCAGACTGACTTGGGGCTTAAGCCCAGCACCCCAAGATCATGACCTGAGCCAAAATCAAGAGTCAGACGTTTAACTGACTGAGCCACTCAGGCATCTCAGTGGTCGTATTTTCTTGTTGAATTGTTCCCTTTGTTATTATATAGTGTCCTTCTTTGTCTCTTGTTACAGTCTTTGCTGTAAAGGCTATTTATCTTATATAAGAATTGCTACCCTGGATTTCTTTTCACATCCATCCGCATGATAAATGTTTCTCTATGTTGCCACCTTTAATCTACATGTAACTTTAGGTCTGAAATGAGTCTCTTGCAGGGAGCATAAATGAGTTTTATTTTTTTTAATTCATTCCATCACCTTATGTCTTTTGATTGTAGTGTTTAGTCCATTTACACTCAGAGTAATTATTGATAGGTGCGTACTTATTGCCATTTTGTTACTTGTTTTGTGGTTGTTTTTGTAGTTCCTCTCTGATTCTTTTTTCTCTTGTTCTCTTTGCTCCAGGTTTGTTGGCTTTCCTGTGATATACTTGGATTCCTTGCTCTTTGTTTTTTGCATATGTATTACTGATTTTGATTTATGGCTACCATCAGGTTTATCTTCTCATGTGCTTATTGGTTCTTTGCATGTCTTTATTAGGAAATATCTACTCAAATCCTCTATTTTAAAATCGGCTTATTTTTATTGAGTTTTTTTTTTAAGATTTCTTAAATTTATTTATTTGACAGAGAGAAACACAGTGAGAGAGAGAATACAAGCAGGGGGAGTGAGAGAGGGAGAAGCAGGCTTCCCGCCGATCAGGGAGCCTGATGTGAGGCTCGATCCTGGGACTCCAGGATCATGACCTGAGCTGAAGGCAGGCGCTTAATGACTGAGCCACCCAGGTTCCCCTGTATCTCAGTTTGTTTATCCATTCACACATGGAAGATATCTTAGTTGCTTCCAGTCTGGGGGAATTATGAATAAAGGTGCTATAGACTTGTTGGGTTTTGTGTGGACATATGTCTTCAAAATACTTGCGTAAATACCTAAGAGCACAACTGCTGGATCATTTGGTAAAAGTATGTTTACCTTTGTAGGAAGCTGACAAACTACCTTTCAAAGTGGCTGCACTATTTTGCATTCCCATCAGCAATGAATAAGAGCCCCTGTTGCTCTGCATTGTTGTCAGCATTTGGTGTTGTCAAATTTAGGGGTTTTAGTTATTCTCATAGATTTGTACTGTATCACATTGTTGATTTAATGTGCAATTCCCTAGTGGTAAATGATGTTGAACATATTTTCAGAGGCTTGTTTGCCATGTTTTGGTAAGATATTGATTACATCTTTTGCTCAGTTTTTATGTTTTTTTCTTATTGTTGACTTTGAGAGTTCTTTGTATATTTTGGATACGAGACATTTATCAGATACATGCTTTTCCCAGTTTGTGATTTGCCTTTTATTTTTCTTAACAGCATCTTTTTCAAAGCAGAAATTTTAATTTTAATAATGTCCAATTTATTTTTTTTCATGGATCGTACTTTTAGTATTCTGTGATTTCCTGGTCATGTAGGCCTCACAGAATGACCTGGGAAGTAATCATTACCCTCTTTTTCAGTTCTCTACTTCAGTGTTTGGGAGATATCACAAGTGAAACTATTTGGCCCTGTTGTTGTAAATTTTTTTTTTCTTTTTCTTTTTTAAGTAGGCGTGGAGCCCAGCTCAGGGCTCAAACTCCCAACCAGGACACTGAGACCGGGGAAGACATCAAGAATCCAACGCTCAACCAACAGAGACACCCAGGCGCCACTGTTTGTTAATTTTTTGTGTGTTTTTTGGTGGTAAGGTTTTAACTACAAGTTTGATCTCTTTAATGGGGATATTCAGATGATCTGTTTCTTCTGAGTGAGCTTTGGTAATTATGTCTTTCAAGGAATTTGTCCCTTTCAAGTTGTTGAATTTGTTGGCACGTAGATGTTCAAAATACTCCCTTGTTACCCTGTGGTGTGGCTCTGTCCCATTCCCTCGCCTCCAGGACTCTGTCCTGCGGCTGGCCCCCTGCATTCTTAACTCCACTTTTACTGCTTACAGTACACCATGCTCTTGGCTCTACAGCTTTCTTCTGTCTGCACCACTGCTTGGAAACTCAGCACAAACCCAGGGTTCATCTCAGGTTTTCTTGCCTTTGCAGATCACTGGCTTTGATTCCTTGATACCCAGTGCCTTGAAGACTGCTGCTGCATAGATATGTTTTGGCTTGTTTTTTGGTTTCCTCAGGTAGGAAGATAAATCTGGTCCTTGTTACTCCATCCTCATCAGAAGCAGAAGTCCAGAAGTCTCACTCAGCTTTTAAGGCCTTTAAAAAATAGTCCCCACTTTAACATCATGCATTTGTATTTCCCCCACATAAGTGGGCTTTTCCTAGTGTCTCTCCCGAGCATTTTCACAAGCTAGTGTTTTCACAGTCACCCAGGAAGCCCAATAGAAATGCCTCTTGCCATGTCCCACTCCAAGACATTTGGTTTGTCTGGCTCTGGGTTTGCTCAGTAACACACCCCTGGGTGCCTGATACCAGCGGTCTGGGGACCACCCTTTCGGAAACCTGCGGCCTAACCTACTAGAATTCCTGTCTTACTTTTTTTATTTTTTAAGATTTTATTTATTTATTTGACACAGAGAGAGATCACAAGTAGGCAGAGAGGCAGGCAGAGAGAGAGGAGGAAGCAGGCTCCCTGCTGAGCAGAGAGCCCAATGCAGCCTGGATCCCAGGACCCTGAGATCATGACCTGAGTCGAAGGCAGAGGCTTCAACCCACTGAGCCACCCAGGCGCCCCTGTCTTACTTTTTAAGTCACCCTCACTGTCTTCTGGAAACATCAGCCTCTCCAGGCTGACTTAACGACTGCCTCTTTTGTGCTCACATATCACTTAAAAAAATCCAAAAAACAAAAACAAATAAACAAACACCTCACACATCTTTATTTCTATACTTGCACAGTGCATTATAATTATTTGTGTGTTTATCTCCGTCACTAGATTATGAACTCCTTAAGCCTTAAGTTCTAAAATACAGCCTGGTACATAGATGATATTGGTCAATTTACCTTTTTGGAATATGTAAACAAATGATTGGACAAGAAGGGTAAAGACTTCAAATAGTTCCACATTCAGAAGCCAACCTCCATCCCCCACCAGTGGTTCACACGGTTCCCAGTTCCCCAAACTAACCCCCACATGGCCTTGGATGTTTGTTAAAGCACAGGGTCCCGGGCCCCGTGTGGACTATTCAGCCCAGCTCTTGGGGCCGACGTCGAGTTTTGTTTAGGGTGTGGTGGAAGGCAATCATTCTAAAACTTGGCTGCTGATCAGAATCACATGGGGGACTCGCAACAACACATACTCTGGGGTCCCATCGCCAAAGATTCTGACCGACTCAGTGTGAGGGAGAGACCAGGAAGCCATATTACTTTTTAGGTTTCAGATGATTCTTGGGATTAATCAGCCAGATTTGAGAACTGCTGGTTTGTAGCTCTTCTGATCCAGAAACACAGGTCAAATCCACCTTGGGCAGGGGGAAGAGAGAGTTCACATGACTAGTTGCCAGTCAGGGTGTCTGATACCGAAATTTCAGGATAAACTCCTGTGTATATGACTTTGTTATCCATTCCTGGTTGAGGAATTTTAAAATTTGATGAATACTGGTAATAAATGAAGATTGCTTTCTTTCCCTTCCTTCAAGAGTAATCTTGTGGAAACCACTTGATTCTGGGCTTGGCTATCTCTGCCCTCACTTCTCTTAAGGCTATCCTGGCCGGGCTGAAAGGCTCAATAGTGTCATTCTCCCTTCCTCCCATCTTGAGGGGTTTTGATCTCCACTACCTAGTTTCTGGGGACTGTGTCTCAGAACTGCTCAGTAATTGTCTTGAATGAAACTGCCATTATTTGGTGATAATGGGGAGAGAAACTGGCATTGCAGAAAGAGGTTGTCACCCTTCACCCCCTTCTTCCACCAGTTTTCCTTTCACCCCATCAAGATGAAGTAGGCTCTTCCAATTTTCAACTATCACCCTCTTCAAAGAAGTCGGAAGTGCCACAGTCGAGCAGGAAGAGAAGACCTGTGGTCTTGAGAGTGGCAGCGGGGAGGGGGTCTATGGGGCCAAAAAAGCTGAGGCTTGCATGTGAACTTCGGGAAAGCTTATTCAAGCCGAATCACAAATGAGTTCAAGTTTGCCCTCCTCTAACACAAGCCCAGGGTAGTTAGGTTCCCTCTGGGTGTCAAGGAATGCATGTAAAATATGGCAAAGATGGCTGGATTTCCTCCTTCTCTTGCTGGGACACTCCTTTGCCTCTGCCTTCTGGGCGTTTCCATGCGACAGGGTCACCTCTTTGCCTGGCTCTGACGTCCAGGCTGCGCTGCTGTTTTACCTTAGCGGAGTTATTTACCCTCAGTAGATACAGCCCTGCCAACTTAACAGCTAATGACTATTTCTTTGGGAAAGCTGATCATTTTGAGCAGCCTGCCAGCTTCTCAGAGAAGGGCAGGGAGATGCCTTCTGCTCCAGTTACAAGGAATCTGACTGTGAATCACTGCCCGACTCAGGGGGTCAGAACTGTGGAACTAGACCCAGGTCAGCTTCTCCCTTCAGTTAAACAAAATTTTTTTAAAGATTTTTTATTTTTTATCTGACAGAGAGAGACACAGCGAGAGAGGGAACACAAGCAGGGGGAGTGAGAGAGGGAGAAGCAGGCTTCCCGCCGAGCAGGGAGCCCAATGCGGGACTCAATCCTGGGACTCCGAGATCATGAGCTGAGCTGAAGGCAGACGCTTAATGACTGAGCCACCCAAGTGCCCCTCAGTTAAATTAATCTTAAATAAGTGAAGCATATTCACCTGCACGGGGCAGTTTTTAATCCTTTTATGCTCCCCTTGTCTGACCAGAACTGGGACCCTCCAGGACAAGCAGGTTGCTTGTTGTGAGCTTCTCCAAGCCTGCAGGTTTCAAGCTGTTTGCATGTCATGTAACAATTCATCAGCTGGGTTTTGTTTTGTTTTGTTTTTTTAAAGGACTCATAAGGCGCGGAAATACTGAAGTGAGTGGAAAAGTGTTTAGCGAGGGCCATTCACAAATGAGTTTTCTGCGTAGCTTTGTTTACAACAGGTCCCTTGTTCAAAAGGCCTGAAAAAATAACTATTTGCAATGAAAGACGGTACTTTGCACTGATAGGGAGACTCAGTATACAGTCACTTTAACTGGCTTCTTCCCCAGTAAGGCTCCCTCCTGGGAAGCTGTATTATTGGAAAATGGCAGTTATCAAGAGGACACTTTTGTCAATTTTAGTGGATTGGATTCTCAGCTTCAAATTAGCAGAGGGCTTTTTTTTTATTATTTAAATGTCCTTGCTTCTTGAAACACTAATAGCAGGAAAGGACAGTAAGTGATTGCATATGGAAAATGAAAATGCTCACTAATTTCATCATGAAAGGGGGAGTTCAAATAATTATGCTTGAGTAAGTGGTCTCTAGCTTTTCACATTGAGTTTAGGTTTCATGTCTTTACACTTCACAACCTTATTTCAGAGCACACGCCCACCTTGTACCCAAGTGATACAGTCAGTATGACTAAAGGAAATCTTTTTTTAAGAGGAAAGCGCAAAGGTTTATTAAAATAAGCAGTGTCTTTGTTTCTTTGATAAAACATAAATCATATGATAAAACAGTATTCCTATGAAAAAACAAGTCAAATTTCCCTTTAGAGAAGTTTCCGGTTAGCTATTTTCTTGGAAAACCCCAGAGATTTTTTTATCTTCGTTTATCAGCTTTTTGCCTGTCAAAAGGTATGGCTTCTGTGCTGAAATCCTGAATGCATTTGCCTGGTCGATGGCCCCAGAAAATTCATCAGCATTCTATATGTTTATGTAACTTGGGAGCTGGGGCTGTGCATATACCTTTTCATGTGGGAGCACTTACATTTCTGAGGAACTATTTTAATTTAAGGATGTCATATAATTTGGGGTCTCAGCGTACAGACTCAGATGACTAAATCTGCAATGGAAACTACAAATTCTGCTTTCAGAAATTACTTTTTTAAAAGAAACAAACACGGGGCAAACCCAAGTTCATTTTAATACTTCTTCTTTCTCTAAAACAACAAAGCGGCAGCATCTCCCGAATATACCTTTCCGCCTGTCTCTAAACGTCTATCGACCACCGATCCATCAGCCCTCACTGACAAATGCCGGCATAGCCCCCACAAGCGTGACCGACAGGAATTAAATATCATCTCTCCAAGGACTGATCAAGAAGCGTAAGAACGGCATGATATTCATATTTTTTCTCTACCTGTAACTTCATTGAAAATACACACTGAACAGTGCTACAAGTACTAGTAATTTTGGGGATTTAATATGACATTTTCCATCAATAAAGTGTTTTATCGCCATCGGATAGTTAACCTTCGAACACCATGGTGAACTAATTAGTTCAGTTGGGTTCATATCCTATATTGCTCAAAAGGAATTTTCCTGTTATGTCTGTTGCACAGTCGGGAAAAGTACTGAAATATTGCTCAATGAGTGAATGCGCACATGTAATACAAAGGCAATACTAAACTCTGCAGGCCCCACGTGACCCCTTTCATTGAATAGTGTGTTAAACTGCAAAGTGTGTTAAACTGCAAAGAAAGCCTCATTTTGAAGACTTAATATTTCTCTCGCAGCATTTAATTAGCTGTATGTCTTTTAGTGAATCCCTTGAAACTTCTCAGTTTCCTCATCTGTAAAATGGTGATAATAATATAGTTTTACCTACATTGTTGGTGTCCCAAAGAGACTAAATAAAAATATAGGGAGGGGTGCCTGGGTGGCTCAGTCCTTAAGCATCTGCCTTCTGCTCAGGTCATGATCCCAGAGTCCCAGGATTGAGCCCTGCATCAGGCTCCCTGCTCAGCGGGAAGCCTGCTTCTCCCTCTCTCACTCCCCCTGCTTGTATTCTCTCTCACTGTGTTTCTCTCTGTCAAATAAATAAATAAAATCTTAAAAAAAAAAACAGGGGAAGACGCTTCATCATTGGGTCCTAATAATTATTATAAAAATCTGAAAGGGGAGAGTGCTTTTTCTTTCCCCATAATTGCTTTAACACGCTTTGGCTCAGTGTTTTCTAATCTCCAGCTCTTCACAAATCGCTTTCACGATTACTGCCATACCTTTGCCTCCCTGTGCTATTATTTGCATAATTTTTAAAAAAGCTTCTTTAAATATAAATACGTGCATTTTAAAGGGGAATTTGATATCATTATCATAAACGGGGGCTGCAATACTACTTCTATGAATAGAAGGTAAGAGTAAAAATAAATAGAATAAAAACCAAGTAATAAATGTTCTAGATCACACTGAGTTTTATGTGCACTGTGTTTTGGGAGGCAGCGGCTCAGGTGATGGTGCTGGTTGGCACTTTGATCACTGAAGGAGGGCGATTCTGGGTGGGGCAGGAGCCTGGCCCCGGACCTCAGGCTTAGTCCTGCCTGCCTTGGTCTTTCCAGCCCAGATTGTCGGGCCTGGAGGGTGACAAATTGGAAGCCGTGAGGTTGTGACACGAGGAGAGCTGGATGAGAGAGGTCGATGGCCAATTAGGCTCTTCTCTTTCCTTATACATGAGGGATATTTTTGTGGCGTCGGCTCAATTGGAATGTGTGACTAACTGCCAAAGAGGGTCACAGGAGGAAAATAAGAGACGCTGTTAATGCTTAGCCAATAAATAGAGCATTTTATTGGATCTGTGTCTGTGAGGAGAACTGCGCTCTGTTTTGGAAAACAGGGGCAGATCTGCTCTTCTCTGTGTTGTAAAAAGTAAAGGATTTGCCTGACTTCCAAAGTGCTGCTCTTAAAACAGAGAGAACGCAGACACATCTAAGCTTCTCAGCCACTGTGCCTCTGGTTTTATGCAGAGTCAACTTAGGATGTACACTTTTCACTGAGGTTTTGGTTTAGAACATGATGGGGGTGGGTAGGAAGTAAAGCCTTTCTTCCTCGTCTTCCTCTGCCTGCCATGGGAGTATGCACAGAAAATAAAAATTTATTAGTCCAACTGAACATACTTAAAAAAGGAAATCTGCCATAAAATCACATAAACCTTTCTAATATGTGTGTATATATACATATATATGTATACATATATATGTATATAAACATGTACATACACTATACACATATAAGCTTCTGCACCATTACCTACTTTCAAAGGGTTTGGAAAATTCCAAAGTTACTTGAATCTCAGATCCAGACAGCACAATTCTTTCAGAGTTAAAAATGCTTTCATACGTTATTTTATTTGTTTCTACAGTTCCATGGAGGTAGAGCAAAAAAGATGCTGTAATTCTTGCTAAAAATAGATATTGTGATTTCACTCTAAGAACTGATAAAACTAAGGTCCAGAGAGGTAACATCGTATTTCCCATGGTTAGTGTGGATTAGAACATAAGGTTTGATTCATCAGAAGTTAAACTGTTATTTCAGAATTTTCCTTGCCTGCACAGGGCTGTCTACCCTTCCGCTGATAATCATAGACCCTCTGAGCTCTTGACCTCTCTGCTATCTCTCTTACAACTTCTTACAACTCTCTTACAGCTTATAGTTCATCCAAGCTACGATTTTAATCTATTTCTATACCCACACCATTTTGCATTCATGGAAGAGACTTCCTAGAATTAATTCTAATGATAAGGAAGAGTTTAGAATCAGTGCTAACACTATCAGATATTTCAAACTTTGAGGTAGGTCACGTTTTGTAATTTGCTCTCCTGAAGCTCCTGCGATATTTCTCCCAAATGCAGACCGACTTCTGCAGATGGTGCAGACTAATCGAGGGAAGTGATAGTTAGCCAGGAGTCTAAATGTAGTTTGAACAATAAAGGGGGTCCTCCTGCAACGGATCTGTGTATTTGAAAGACCATTGATTCTTTTCAATTTTCTTAACTTTTGAAAATATAGCTCACTCAAATAATTGTATTCATACAGTAGTTCAGTGCAGCTATATGTTATAGAAGTCTTGAATTTCCAGCACTTTTATTACTTTCTTGAAGCCATTTTTAAAGGAAAATAATAATATGCTTAAAGTTCCATTTCGCTGTGTGTAGACTACAAACCCATGAGCATCCATTATTAGCACACATTAAAAATTCATTGATGAAAGTTTCAAATTCCTTAAAATCATTCGAAATGCCAACAGGCAATTCTCCATTTCATTGCCATCGATTATAAGAATTCTAAAAATTATTTCCTTGACATCCGCCTGCCCAAAATTACATCCATCGGACTCAAGAAACACAGATTAATTATTCTTGTTTTCAGGGCTGGAGCTGCAAATGCTTTGAAAAGAAATTGGCCCAATGTACTAGGCACATTACTAATTCAGAAGTGGAATAAAAATCAGTCTCCACATTATGAAAACAAATCCATAAGCACAGGGAACATCAATTTCAGGCTTTCTCTGCTAGTTATATTTAGCTCCTTTTCTTTCTTCCTGTTATCACATGCAAGCATATCCTGGCTTGACTGTAATCTATTTTGCTTTCCTAACGAACTTATACAGCATCTCTCCATAAGACATTATTTCTCTTGTATTCAGACACGTCTCGGAGGCCACAGAAAACCATGAGACAATGGAAATGATATACTTTGTAAGGTCTGACTATTGTTATTCATGACTGAGTTGAGAAATACACTAGAGCTAGAATCACATATAGCAGTTCACGAAGAAATGTTTAGATAAAAGTGAACAAAACAGAGATTATTATAAAAATTACAAATCCTTACTGGAAACATAGTCTCAATCTTAATAAAAACAGCAAATGAAATTAAGGCAATGAGGAAGCTAAGGGTGAAGAGCACTAGCTATATTTTAAGAACAGATTTTTACCGAATTGCTCTTCTTTAGTCAAAAAGCTTGTCATGATTCCCAATTTATCATCCAAATTTTGTAAGGCTATGATTGATTTCATTGTGTAAATTCAGCTTCATTGCTTCACAAAAATCCTCGCAAATGATCTTGTATAATCATTTCCTTCTAAGGTAATATACTAATTAATTTCAATTAAATATATGTAAAAGAAGATATATTTTGAAAAATGCATCTCCCCTGCCATTTGTTAATATATTGAAAAAGTGTAAACCTTGAAGCATTTACTATAGAAAATATTCATTTTTGGTAATTTCTCAAGGGGGCAATTTATTAAATGAAAGGCTTTTAACATTAGCTAAAAGCAGCCCTGTAAATCATGGGTGTCATGAAACTGCTTCATCACTTCATTAATTTAAAAGATTATTATATGCGTAACTGACATAATTTTGAACAATGTTACATGGTTAATTTATTAATGTAGAAAAGCAGAAATGACACGCTAACTTGATTTATTTTTGTAATTGTATAATTTTAGAACTTTGCCTATGACTTTCACTAACGGAAGAAATGATTCAGTGTTTCACTGCTAATTTTATCGAGATTTCTTCCCTGCTAATGCTTTGCCAGTAGTAATGTCTTCTGGTCACTTAATTTTAAAATACGTTTCTAAGCATGCACGACAAAGCCATTAAAAAAAAAAATCACCCCTTCTTTTTCAAGACCAGTGGTCAAACAGGATGTATGCTTTTCCACAAGGATAATTATGAGATTCTAATTGTTAAAAATGTGTTTTGAGCTTTTTGGGAAATGTCATATTATTAAGGTAGTATTTTTTAAATTATGTACATTTATAAATTGCTTTTGCTTCATATTTTAGAATAATCTTTTCTCTAAATATCTATGTATTTGTAAAAATCACCTCAGAGACATGCCTTGTACTAATCTGTCTAAATGATTCATGAATGATTCCTTGTCTCTTGTCCCTGGAGTTGGGAAACCTTCTTTGGGTGTTGTTAGGAAGTAAGAAAAGTTGCCAGGTTAAATCTTATCTACATCTATTTTTGACTGCGCCAGAGAAAAAAACTCCCTCCCACCCTGTCTGATTACAAATCTGAGGCAAGTAATGTATAAATACCATTTCTTTCTTTTCTTTTTGTTGTTATTAAATAGCAACTGATAATTATATAAAACTGACTATGTTATTGTTTACAATAATGGAAATATTTTGGAATGTGAACCTGCAAAACGTTTGTATTCTTTTTGTTTAAGCTTAAGTCTTAATCACAATGCAGCAAAGTGACACTTCTGCCTCGTGCTAAATTTCTAGTCTTTTTAAAAAGCTACAAAATCGAGATCAGGACAGAGGTCATAAAACCTGTATTTCAGCTGTATTTCACTGAATTTCCCTAGTGAAATACACCCATCAACTTAATTCATAGACATAATCAAATTAGTGACCAAAGGGAATGCTGCACATCTCTTATTGTTGTAAGTGCATACATAAAAGGGGGAAAAAGCTGTGAAAATTGTAGGCAAAATTTGTACATTGTTTATTTAGGTACATATAATAAATTGTACCTTAAAGTTTTTTGTCAGATTTTTAAAATTATAGTGAAATCCCATTTCTCTGTTACAAAACCTCAGTCGGCTATTATCTGTTCAAAAAGGATTATATACAGTATAGTTTTAGGTGGAAAATTCCAAGGGCATATGATTGAAAATAAAAGTCCTAGATAGTATTTAAAGCAGTCTAATTTAGCTACTTACCCTGGCGTTTTGTCTATTGATGCCGAAGCTGAAGTGTACTTTACAGAATCTTTCTTAGATTGAAATTGCTAATTATCCAAAGAGCAGCCTCCGTGGATGGTAATAATTTATTCAATGATTCATTGTAAGCATCACAGTCGGCACAGCGCTGGTGTCTTCTGCTGTGAGCGTTCTCAAGCTCTCAAGCTACTTCTCAAAGAAGTACCTGTTAACAAGTTTTCATGACCAGAGACAGTCTTCCACTAACCCAGAAAGACTTCCTGAATTGATTTTTCGGATTAATTTTGATGCTTCTCAGTAGGTACAAAGGTAAAAGAACTTTCTAAAATATTCCAGCTGACCATTTTGAAAAAAAAATCATTCAATGTTAGAGTGTCTCAATTTACTGATTAATTTTTTAAAAAAATAATCTCTGTGCCCAATGGTGGGGCTTGAACTCACAACTCTGAGGTCAAGAGTTGTGGGTTCTACTGACTGGGGCAGCCAGGTGCTCCACTGATTCTTTTTTTTTTTTTTTTTTTTAACAAATGGGAGAGAAGAAGGAAATGAATACTTTTAAAATATATTAGAGATTGGAAAAGTTAAATAAGTTGTTTGCAAACATTGGTGATTCTCAACAGGTTACATCTTGCCCAATTAAATTGAAAGAAGGGCTACATTTAGTCTCACTACAATCAATATTGATCAATATGACCCTCACTCTTTCCCTCCCTTTCCCCCCTCCATTCCTTTCTTCCTTCCCTTTGCTATATACTAGGGAAGAGATCCCACATGAATTATCAAAACTTCACTTGGAAAATTCCTACCCACTGCAATGGTTTAATGAAAGAACAGGAAAATGACAGGCACCGAAATTGGGAGGCCATGGTAACAAAAGGTAACAGGGAATGGCAACGGAAGATGTATTGCTGTTTAAGATTTACTGAACTCTGGGGCGCCTGGATGGCTCAGTTGGTTGGGCAACTGCCTTCGGCTCAGGTCATGATCCCGGAGACCCGGGATCGAGTCCCACATCGGGCTCCCTGCTAGGTGGGAAGCCTGCTTCTCCCTCTCTCACTCCCCCTGCTTGTGTTCCCTCTCTGGCTATGTTTCTCTCTGTCAAATAAATAAAATCTTTAAAAAAAAAAAAAAAAGATTTACTGAACTCATCAGCATAATATTGTTCTAAGGAAAATGCTCTAAACTACATGCTATCTGCTGTGGGGGTTAACATCCAAGTTACATGGATGAGACAAGCTGGTCAGAAAGTCACCATAAGAAAGCATATGTCCACAGAGTGGACTATGCATTTGAGGTCTACGCAGTTTTAAGATTCAACAAACTTAGAGAGGAATTTGGCTCAGACGGGATAAAAACAAATGTCTTCACTCTCCTTACATGAATTTTCTTCCAAACAGAGACATAGAAAATATCTCTTGGTTTTAACAAATCTGTGTCTCCTGTGTTCCACTCCTAAGATGAGTTCAAGAAAATAAAAATTCTGTATTACAATTCAGGGCCAAGAACACATCTCCTAACAATGTCTCCGACAAGGCATGAACCTTGCACCCGAAATCGAGGTGCTCGCTCTTTGTGAAAAGAGCGTAGCAGTTAAAACAACTGAGTTGCATGTCTTTGCTCAGGAAAGATTGGCAATTATGCCAAATTAGGTCTAATAGTTTTAGAATGTGGAGAAGTGTTTATTAATGTCTGAAGGGAGGTCCTAAATCTCCTTTTCCAGTTTTGACTTTAACTCCCGTTTTGACTTTAACTGTCATTTTTAAAAGATGAAAGAGCTGGCTTCATTAAGCGAAGGAGACTTGAATTTCATTTTTTAATTTAAAACACACACGTGCCACACCTAGCTCTATTTGACAAGAATAGTTACCTTTCTAAGTTTTTATACCTCATTTGCTCATGATGTTTTATTGGATGTTAAACACAAACATCATTCTCTATTTGAAACCAGTTGTTCCTTTTCTGTCTTTGTTAGCTTGGACTACTGGCTACTGCATTGTTTTTCATTCTTTTTGGGCTTATAATTGATATTAAATATTTATGAATTTCATTATTCATTTTAAATTTTGAATTCCTTTTCATGAACAGTATACACTCATAAACTCTGGAAGGGGAGAGAGAAGCATAAATACACGAATCACCAAATTAAAAAAATAGAATTCCTGACTTTCTTGTTTGTACTTTTTCAAATTTGCAGTTCTTTATGCTGTGGCAAGGTTGTGTGTGGGTCCTAGGAGGCGGCTGGGCAGAAGAGACCTGCCCCATCTGGGATATAAGGAAAACATCAAGTCAAATAGTAAGCGAAGATCTAAGGAACTGACAAAAGCCAGAGAGGAGATGTCACCAGCCAGCCCCCTGTCAGTTTAACTGAGCACACCGTGCAGCCCTGGTTTTGAGGAGGTGAGCTAGTATTAGGCCGAGGTGATCTGTAAGTTTCAGAGCCGAACTGCAGGTGGATACGGAAGCAGACCTGTGATGTGCTGGGGGAAGAGAAGAGAAGACCAACGTTTTAAGGAGATAAAGATCTTAATGTATTGTGCTAACTTCAGGACCACGAAGGGCTCTGGCACATTCGTTCAGTAACAGTCACGGCTCTCCATTGCTCCTTGAAAAACACCTGATGCCGTTCCCTCTGGTTCGATCTGCCCACCCCCTGAGTGGAAAAGGATACTAGAAAGTTCCATTGGGAGCTCTCTGCAACTTCCAGTGGACAAAACATGCTTCTGAACATGGCAGTGCAGGGAGACTCTGCCCCCGTCTGTGGGGTATGTGTACCACTAGGTTGGGGTTGGTTGAGGGAAGTCACGCTAAGGCTTAGGAGCTTTGGGTGGTAGAGGAAATGTCCGCTGCCATCTGTCTGTTTGGTTGACTTGGTGTGTTTGATGGGAAGGTACAGAAACTTAGCCAGTGTTCCCGAGCTCCCCTCAGCCTGGGCATGGGGGTCAGGGTCCACCCAAGTTTTGCATGAATGCCAGGGGCAGGGAGTGACAAAGCTCTTCTCCATCTGCACTGGAGACTCAACAACACCAACAAGTGATTTGGCAGGAAACTAAGTTACAGGAGAAACACCTTGTGAGAAATGGAAACAGTCTCGAAGCACATGGAGTAAAAAGGACAAGTCCCTGTTACTAGACCTCCAGTATTACTTCCTTCCTCAGAGGCAGCCATTATTGAAAGTTTAGTGTTTAGGGGTGCCTGGGTGGCTCAGTTGGTTAGGCGACTGCCTTCGGCTCAGGTCATGATCCCGGAGACCCGGGATCGAGTCCCACATCGGGCTCCCTGCTCGGCAGGAAGCCTGCTTCTCCCTCTCTCACTCCCCCTGCTTGTGTTCCCTCTCTGGCTGTGTTTCTCTCTGTCAAATAAATAAAAATCTTAAAAAAAAAAAAGTTTAGTGTTTAATTAAAGTCAATTAAGACAGAAATGGAATCATGATACATTTAAAAAAATCTAACAGTAGAACTTGGCTTTCCACATCAATACATGGAGATCTACTGCATTTTTTAATTGGTTGCATAATTTTCCATAGTTTGATTGAAAGGCAATTTATTTAAGGCCCTTCCTACTGGTGGGTATTTACGTTGTATCCAGTTTCCCTGTAATGAACAATACTATAATGAACATCTTGTAATATATTCTTGCTCACCGATTCAAGCATCTGTATATTTAATTTCTAAGAGTGCTACATCACAGTGCATAGACTTAAATGTTACATCTTCCATGTTTAGTGTCACATGGCATTAAAATATTAATAAATATTGCTAAGTTGACTCAAAAAGATGGCACCAATTTATGTTCCCACAAAAAATTTATGAGAGGACCCATTTTCTTGCATTCTTGAGAGCAGTACCTGTGACCACTTTTTTTTTTTTTAATTTTAGCTCTCTGATGGGAGTAAAGAGCACATTTTTAGTTTAGATTATAATTTCCTTAGACTATGTGTAATTTCACAAGGTAACTAACTGGTAATTTATATTTCCTCTTCCATGAATTGACAATTCATGGTCTTTATAGAGCTTTTCTACTGGGTTCTTTTTTCTTAATGTCTTTAAATCTTTATTCTTTTCAATTTATTTTATATGCCCTTTCATGACAACTTTGATCTCAGGGAGTCTGATTATTTGAATAAGAAGGCAGTAGAGAAAGCACTGGCCCTGAGGATCTGGAGCCCCAGGTTTTCCTTCTATGACTATTTTCACCGAATGGTGTGACCTAGGGCATGCCACACCACCCCTCTTTCCCCCTACAGTTTTATTGAGGTATACTTGACAAATAAAAATTATATATATTTAAAGTGTACAATGTGATGATGAGATACATGTATACATTGTAAAATATTTACCACAGTCAATTAGCACATGAATCACTTCACTTAGTTACTTTCTTATATGTGTAGTGTTTATGATCTATAGTCTTAGCAAATTTCAAGTATGCAATACAATATTATTAACTATAGGTACCTTGCTGTACATTAGAGTCTCAGCATTTATGCCTTTTATAACTGAAAGTTTGTACCCTTGACCAGTATCCGCCCACGGCCCACAACCTTCAGTCCCCGGTAACCATCATTCTACTTCCTGTTTTTATGGGTTTCACCTTTTCTTGTTTGTCTAGATTCCACACAAGTGATACCGTACAGTATTTGCCTTTCTCCACCTGACTTATTTCACTTAGCTGAATACTGTCCAGGTTCATCCATATTGTGGCAAATGGCAGAAGTGCCTTCTTCTTGATGGCTGAATAATCTTCCATTGTATAAACGTAACACATCTTCCTTATCCATTCACCTGTCAACAGACAAGTTTGCTTCCATATCTTGGCTATTGTGAATAATATTGTAACGAACAGGGGAATGCCGGTATCTCTTTGAGATACTGATTTTATTTCCTTTGGATATATACTGATAAGTGGGACTGCTGGATCATATGGTAGTTCTATTTTTAATTTCTTGAGGAAACTTCATGCTGTTTTCCTAAGGGTATACTAATTCATATTACCACCAGCAGTGTATAAGGGTGCCTTTTTTTCCATATTCTCACCAACATATAATCCTCTTATGTTATAGCATTGCTATTAAAATAAAGGGGGCTATATGAGTAAGTCCCATATTCGTAGTCTGTCAATTCTTCATTCATTTATCCTGTGAATGTTCACCGCACGCTGAATATTTTGAAGCACTATGCTAGGAGCTGGGAATTCAATAGAAAATTGACGTGACCCCAACTTCATGGAGTTTAGAGTCTCTAGGCAGCAGAGAGGCTATCCTGTATCACATAGGTACAAAAAAGTATCACATGGGTAAATCTATATCTATACACCATGAAAGGTCCTTGAAGGAAAGCAACAGGATTCTATGAAAGCTTGTAACAGAGACATGGCTCAAGATGAGAGGACAGTGACAATCAGGGAATGTCTCCAGGAGGAAGTAATACTGCAGATAAAAGGTGAAGGAGAAGTAGTAGCTGGCTGTTGAAGGGAGTGGGGAGGCAGAGTGGTTCAGCAGAGAACAGCATGTATAAAAGCCCTGAAGGCAAAGGAGTTGTGTTGACCAGTAGTCCCCTAAGCTGGCTGTGTGAAATGGTCCAATGAGGTAGGTGTAGGAAGGAAGTACAAGACTTTATCAGTATTTTTAATAAAAGTAAGAATGTGCTTGGATCATATTTAATAGATTGCTGACACATGTGGTCTCATTCATTCATTCCCACAATTTCATGTGGTAGCTGAGTATTCTAAGAACGGAAATTCCCCTAGCCTCTGGGTCATACACAATATCTTAACTTGTTCACTGAGCATATAGTGACATATTGTCATTTATACATGTGCCATCCTAAGTCTCAATCATAGCCGATAATATGAGTTTAAATTAACTCTCATTGAGTAGACAAGTAGCTTAAAAAAGATTACAGCAAGAAAATCATAAACTGAAGAGAAACTGTACGAATCATGCATGCACAAATGAGCAAGAAGCACATAGCTGAACTGGCCTCTCCAGCCTCTTAAACAAACTCTTCTTGGTTTTACTGCAGGGTAAAAGCAGTGAGGGTCTAAGTCAGATCTGATCAGAACTCAGCAAAACAAAAATAACAACAACAAAAACAAACGGTCAGGGAGACTACTTAAAATAGGTATATATACCCACTCAGAAAACTTCCCTCAAGTTAATGCTGCTTTTAACACTATGGGAGAAGAAATTGCATTTTGAAAGAAACCTAGTACACTGAAGAAAGAAGTTTGAAAACAGATGCTTAGAAGTATTTCCAACTTTAGGTGATTTTATTTCTGAAAAAAACTCATGCACATGTC
Source organism: Spilogale gracilis (assembly GCA_004023965.1). Lineage (NCBI taxonomy): Eukaryota > Metazoa > Chordata > Mammalia > Carnivora > Mephitidae > Spilogale > Spilogale gracilis. The sequence goes on along the minus strand of PITA01000104.1, from coordinate 89,442 downwards.
TCTTGCAAAATTCCTTTAATTTCTACAGTTTAAAAACTTTAGAAACAAAACTCTTCTAATCTGTTTTAAAATTCTTCAAACAGGACGCCTGGTGGCTCAGTTGTTAAGCATCTGTCTTCAGCTCAGATTGTGATCCCGGAGTCCTGGGATTGAGCCCCGCATTGGGCTCCCTGCCTAGTGGGAAGCCTGCTTCTCCCTCTCCTACTCCTCCTGCTTGTGTTCCCTCTCTCACTGTGTCTCTCTCTGTCATAGAAATAAATAAAATCTTAAAAAATAAAATAAAATAAAATAAAATAAGATAAAATAAAATAAAATTCTTCAAATAAAGTTTCAGCGACTTTTGAATGTGTGTGTTAATGTGCCACATCTTCTGATTTAACAGGGAAGAGGAAAATCCACATGCTCGATTTCAACAAAAACTCTTTGATTATTGGAAGGTGTGACTGAAAGCTAAGCAGGTTTTTAATACCAACCAATGATGGGCTCCTTCCATTCAGATTTATACACCTTTGCGAAGTAACTGTTTTAGTTTTCACAGACAATAGAGTCAAGTATTTTAAAACAAAACCGAGGTTTTGAAGGATAAAAAGATATTTTTAATAACAAACTACCTATATTAATATTTTAGATGAGAGTGAAAAAGGTTTTGTACTCTTAATAAATAAAACAAAAATTACTTTGAATATTTATGTTGTCTTAGTCCACCCTTTTCTAATTTCTACTTAATGTTTTAATGTGTGATTCTTAATTTACAAATTAATAAGTGTAATAGACTGATAGTACATGCTTAGTTTTTTAACTGATCTAATCAGCAAACATGATTGAAGATCACTGGTACTGGCCTCAGCATTAAGAGTTTCTGGAAGAAATGCCACTATGGGGTTCAAGGGTTCTGGACGAAGGATTTCATCTATTTGGAAAGCATGGGGCAGCGGAATCAATTGTTCAATGATCTGGTCATGCTGTGGTGCCATTTATAGCTACATATAGATTCCTAATTCATAACTCACTCCACGCAGGACAATGAACCAACTGTCTGATGATAGCTGATGATAATAATTTACTAATATTTGTCATTGCAGCTCTCAAGCAAGGTTCACACTCCACCAAGCAAATGGACCATTGATCAAACATTGGTTTGTTCAGGTGACAACTATATTATAGGGTCTGTTTATCTCACTGGCACTTAGGAAATACAGTCCCTAAATGGATCCAGATGATCTAGCTGTTTCTCGTGTGTGTGTGTGTGTGTGTGTGTGCACGTGCACGCGCATGTCCATGTGCGTGTGTGTTGGGAGATACACCAGGGAAGCCAAGAAGCAAAGATAACAGAAAAAAACAAGAGTATGAAAGAATAAATCCAGTGCCAATACTTTGTATGTGTATGTGGCGGGGCTTTTTTCTCATTCCCATTCAATGCTGGTTCCTCCTTTCTGTATAGCATTTCCCACTATTTTCTTAAATGATACATTCAATGGCACTAAAAGCCATACTCTCCTGCATGTGCATGTCACATTGGGGGTTTAATCAATGTTAAAAATGGTCATGAGTTGTCTCGCATTGCTTTAATGTGTAGTCTCAGGCTGACAGAGAAAAGTCATCTTTCTAACCCAGGCCCTTTTCCACGAAAGTTAGCATCAGTCATCACAAGGCAGTGGGAATGACTCATAAATCACTTTATTTCCTCTGTTTCACAGTTTTGTCTTGGTTCTCCTCCTTAGCCCTCTGGTTACTAGGACTGATGACTTATTTTAGAGCTTTTGTAACATCCTTCTTGGAGATCATTGCTTTATAAATGACAGAATCTCATCAAAATGATGTTGTGTCCTTTAGCTTTCAAACTGAATTGTATCCCATTGCTGAGCTGTTTAGGGAGATTCTAGGTCATTTTTATTATGAGCTTCACAACTGTAAGGTAATGTAAAGGGAGATTTTAAAATCAGCCTTCTAGAAAATAAATACTTCTATTTACAGAAAATTTATTATTGTTTCCAAAATGTTTCTTTCTCTCCCATCCCACACCACTCCTACCACCGAAGCCAACCAAAATAACTTTGTTGTGCTTTAATTTAAAAGCTGTAAAGACAGTATTAGAGTTGCAGATGAAGACCAGAGGAACATCAGATTAAAATCACCTAACATGTTAGAGCAAAATTAAAGAAGAAATAAGCCAAATGAGTTGTTACATTAGAAGTAACTATTTTGCCAAATAAATAGCTCATTAAAATGCCACAAAGTCAACGTTGAGCGGCTAGGGCAGTATCAGTAAGGTTAAATTGCAAGGGGGCCTTGGTAGCTCAGTTGTTAAGTGTCTGCCTTCAGCTCAGGGTCCTGGGATGGAGCCCCGCATCAGGCTCCCTGCTCAGCGGGAACCCTGCTTCTCCATTTCCTCTCCCACTCCCCCTGCTTGTGTTCCCTCTCATCTTAACATCTTTTAAAAAAAAAGTTAAATTGCTGGGCTGCTAACCAATAAATATATGTAAACACACTTCACTATAAATAGGCAATTCCTCGGCAATCCTCCTCCCCCCCAGCCCTTAAATAAAATCTGTAAATCTGTTACTAGTCTTTCCTGTTCTATACCTAATACAATAAAGCTGAGAAACAGATGGTGCAAAACAGTAGTTCAGCCTAATAGTAATCATCACGATCATCAAAATAACAATAATAACAGTAGCTAGCTGGTCAAGAGCACGGATCAAATGCTAGGAGTCATGCTAAGAGCTCTGCTTCCATTACCTTCCATAGACCGAAGAGCAGAGTTAGGCAATTTGAACGGCTCGCGCAGCTGGTCGGTGGTATATGGGACACCGCATCCAGGCTTTCTGATCCCAGAATCCACGTTTAATTACTACCATTTTATCCCATTCACATTTATTTCCTGATGAATTAATATTAAATGACTGACATTTACCTGTCCATAATAGTTTCCTTCCTGCAAGTGCTTGGCACTCATCAATGTTTATAACTTTTCCCTCTTGTCTTGCCCCTGTTTCATAATCACCTACTTTCTAAATCTATTTTTTCTGCTGCTGGCCTCGAGGGCCTTACGTCTGTTTCACCAGAGCTCTCAGGCCAGTGCCTTGAGCAGAGCAGAAGCTGGATTGCAAGGGTGCTGAGTGACTCAGTGAATACTTAGCTGCTTCTCAGCAAAGCCATCTCAATCATATGTTGAAAGGAACACTTTGTTTTGACCGCTCTGCTTTTTATACTCCAGTTCACCTTCCTCATACACTTTCCACTTATGAAAACAACTGAAACCCTCCAATCTATTGTAAAAATCAGTTCTTGCAGCTAGCACTTTACACACACACACACACACACACACACACACACACACACACACACACTTTTCTATTTTGCAGAAGTCGTGCTGGCAGTCTGCTGTGGGTATTGAAGTCATCGCTGGCTTCTTGCTCTGTAGTGCTCTAGGCTGACTCTGTAAAGTTCTCTCATCCTTTCCTGGGAGGGAGGCACCCCTACAGCACAGATGCTTTTCCAATTTTTCTTCAGTTTACGAAAACTCAATTTATACCGATGATCTAACTCCATGAATATATAATACCCACTGAGTACCAGGCATTCAGGAAACGATCAGAAACTGTCAGAATTCCTTGCAGTTTTGAGTGAGTGACTGATTGAGCAGCCGTAGGTATTTCTGAGACTCAGTATGAAAAGAAATAGCCATGCATTTATGTCACCTTGTGGAGTTCCTAGTGATTAGCTCTTGGGCATTGTTTAAAAACTCTTTCAGGATAAGTGATGTTTGTAAATTGATTTGTGCAAACACACATATATAATTTATTACCTTGTCATTTGCATGATGAGTGAGTTTGTTTTCTTCTGCTGAATACTCTTCATTTCCTGAGAACCCTGAAGAACAGTATCGCTCAGAGTGGGAAGGCAAAACCAGTAGAGGGACTGTTGACGCATTGCTAATGCTCTTCTAGGGACCCCTGTTCCAAGCCACTATTTGAAAATATTCAACATATGAGAGACTCTCAGAACTTTAATTTCTTCTTCTTATTTGTTCCCCCGTGGGTACTTTCATGGATATATATATATATATGGATGAATGTGTGTGTGATTAAAATTACTGTTAGGAAGAGTCACTATGTGTATCACCACACTTTTCTACACAAGGGGTAGCACATAGTACTCCTGCTTCCGTTCTTTGCCTTTTACATTTTATAAAGTGTCCTAGAAGCGATTTCATTTTCCTACACCACAGTGGACATTTGATGGTTGTCTACCCAGTGTCTCCTTCCCCGAAGTACTCAGGTTTTAACTTACTTATCTGTGCTCCCTTACAAAACTTCTGGGAAGCATGCCACCCTGGGCTGACTGGCCATAACTAATCAATATTTTCCATTCTCATGGCATATGATTTAAGCCTGAACAATCAAGATGAACTTCGGGGATCTTGCTTGGAATCCTGGGGGCAGACACATTCTCTTCTCCCTTGGAATGGAGCTAGAAACCCTAATTATGGTTATGATATGGTTATGATAAGTCTTCCACTACCATGAGAGAACCAGGCTTGGGATGAAGCTACTATCTTTGACAGTAAGGCAGAGGGATGAGAAGAAACTGAGTCCTTGAGGGTTCCCCATTTATGTGATCAAATACATTTCCTTTATTATTTAAATCAGCTTGCAGTGGATTTTCTGTTACTTGCAAAATAAAGACCCTCCCTATAAATCTACCTCTTTTTTTTTTTTTTAAAGATTTATTTATTTGAGAGAGGGAGAGGGAGTAAATGGGGTAAGGGCAGAGAGAGAAGGGGAGAGAAAATCTCAAGCAGAGTTTTGGCTGAGTGCAGAGCCCAACGTGGGCCTTGATCTCACAACCCTGAGATCATAACATGAGCCAAAATCAAGAGTCAGACGTTTAACTGACTGAGCCACCCAGGTGCCCTCAAATCTACCTCATCCTTTTTAATGGTGTTAGGATGAACACATCCCAATATACTTAATAAACACTCAGGTTATTCCACTTGGCTTGTACTATCCAAACCATAACAGGCAACCTTACATGTATCTTTACACAAGTCTATCAGTAGGATAAATTGTTGGAAGTCAAGCTGGAGATCTTGGGATATGCGTATAGTTAATTTGATAGACTGTGTTGATAAATACAAAGAACTAGTGAAGAAATTGCCTTTAGGGCATGAAATACAGTGAATGGGTATTCTCTGTATATTCTTATTAACTTACTTTTTAAAAATGGTTTTATTTACTTGAGGAAGAGAGAGATAATCGAGAGACAGCATGAACTGGGGCAGAGGGACAGAGGGCAAGGGAGTAGCAGGTTCCCCACTGAGCAGGGAGCCGGACAACTCTGGGATCGATCGTGAGTTGAGCCAAAGGCAGACACTTAATGGACTGAGCCACCCAGGTGACCTTAATCGACTTTAAAAAACTATGTGGAATACTACCTTTCTCAGAAAAAGAAAAAAATTGTACTCAGAAGCACTAAACCATGTATCCTTAAAGACATCTTCAAAACAATTTGTTCCAGTTCTCCATTTTACAAATAAGGACACTGAGTTCCTGGGAAGTTCAGGGATTTGTTCACATAGCAGTTCAGAGCAGAGAAGAAATGAGAATCCAGGTTTCCAGACCTCTCACTGGTGCTCTTCCATCAACAGGGAGACCGGAAGCAGACTTCCTCAGATTATGATAATAGGCAGTCCTGTCGGCGGAGAGGGGAGGAGTCTAAGCCGGAGCTCACCGTCCAGAGCACTCAAGTCGAGCTGCCACTACCCCTTTGTTAACACAATGAATCGAGCAGAGCATATGAATCAATCCTAAAACACTGAATTCTCGCCATGCTCCCTGCAGGGAGGGGGTTCGTTCTCTTTAAGGAGTAGGGAACTGAGGAACTGAGACTAGTGCCCTACCACAGAGTGAGCGCAGGCCCCCAGCCAGCGGAGCAGCAAGCTGGATTGGCATCTGACATTTTCCAAGGGTCTTGTCTTACTGACAAGAGATGTGCAAAAGAATGCTGGGTTTTGTGATGCAAATGCAGAGAGGGGGGCCCCGGCCCACCCTTTCTTTTGATTGCACTGAAAGTCAGAGGGCTCCTCGGGTGTGTTCCCTGCAAAGGTCTACCCAGACTGCCCTGCTCCAGGAAAAAAACAATTGCAAGAATCTAACAGGCTAGCGGCAATGCAAGGACTCGGAAAAATTAAAATACAGATCTCCCATGCCTGGAAGATAGAGGGTTTTTCGAGTTTACTTAAACAAAAGGTCATAGGTGTGTTTATTTATTGAACACTTCAGAAAAATCTCAGTATCTCATCTTAAATTTCTGCAGCCCAATTTTTCCTGTCTCCAATGACTAATCCTAACTCCCTGGTGTTGTTCCCACCCCAGAAATTTCTTTGGCTGTGAAAATTCACTTGTCTCTTGCCCTGGAGAAAATATGATTTTTGATATTCAGCCTTTAGTGCAACACCTTTGTCTTACAAATGAGAAAAGGGACTGCAGTGATTTCATGGAGATGGAGCAAGTCTGCATAGCCTCCCGGAACAGCCAGGCCTCCGGGCTCTGCGCCCCGTAATATCTCCAGATACAGAATCCTATGATGAATTTTCTTTATTTAGAAAATTATGTTTCCAAAAGCATAGAAGCATTTCACCGTATTTATAAAGTCATTTTTCTAAAACATAAAATACCTTAGCTCTACTTAAGAGAATCTTTATTTTCAGAGGTTCACGTAGGAGCTTAAAAGGTATGACATTTCACGATTATAGTCTATTTTGAAATACTTCAAGAAAAAAAATAAAGCAAAATGTAAATAATTGTTAAGTCTAGGTGACGGGGAAAGGGTGGTCCTTGTACCATTTTTTTCTACTTTTTTTTTTTTTTTTTACTATGTCAAGATTTTCTGTAAAAAGGGAAGAAAAATCACACTAACACATTAAGCATGTCCTGGAATTCACAAATAACCATTTTTCTGAACTCATACATGTTCACCAAAGAGAATGTAGAAAGTATTGGCACACAAAAGAAAAACAAAGTAAATGGAAACCTGTTCATGGCCCCATTCAGAGAAAACTATTATCAACATTTTGGGGTATATCATTCTAGTCAGTGTTCTATTTAAAAAAAAATATTTTATTTATTTATTTGAGAGAGAGAGAGTAGGAGAGAACATGGAGCGGGAAGTAGGGGGAGAAGCAGACTCCCTGCTGAGCGGGGAGCCTGATGCACGGCTTAATCCCAGGATCCTGGGATCATGACCTGAGCTGAAGGCAGACACCTAACTGATTGAGTCACCCAGGTGCACATCCAGTCAGTGTTCTACGAATAAATTCACAAACATTATCTGAAAATGTGGGTCATACTTTACATTCCATACTTTACATTTCATAATCATATTTTTAACTTAACTTATAGTAAATAATTCTCTCATTATTGAATTGTTTTCTATACTTTTCAGAGATGTATATTGATTTGTTATTATTTATTTAACCAATCTCCTCTTTCAGGCCTTGGTGAGATTTCCCCCGATATGTAAGCAACGATTAATAACGAATCTTTGATGAGCACTCTTATGAGTCCAGGCTGCACACATCCACAGTGATTTTCTGAGGAGCATTACAGAGCCTTTTTCTGTGCCAGCCTCTGCAGGTGATAAGGGGTTTTCATGCACGAACTTGTTTAATCTCCTAACGGATGAGGTATTCAATTTTATCACCTCAATTTAAAAATAACAATTTTAGGTTGCAAGGTAAGTACATAGACTTAAACCCGTGTCTGATAGTCCTCAAAATTCATGTTCTGAGACATCAAGCTCCCTTGCTTATGTGTCCTGGATGTGGAATTGCTATGAACCTCTCCAAGACTGTGCACGAGTCATTATATTGCCTTCCAGAAAGCTGTAGCACTTAACGTGTCATATTACCGATTAAAAAAAAAAAATGCCAGATTGATTAAATTTTGAATTCTTATGGTTTATAAAACAGTGGCTTCTTTATTTTTTTCTTTTGAAAACAAGACTTTTCCTTGGATAAAGAAAGTCCCCACTTCCCTGTTGAAAGTAAGGCCATTGTTACCGCACTCTCCTCTCCACTTCTGTTTTTTCTCCTTTACTTCTCTTGGATTTTAAAAACCAACTAAGTGAGGTTCATTGGCTCAAATGTATGCATAGGAGGCCTGGTATCTCACCAAGTCCGATAAAGCTGTTGCAACAGGATCATGCTAGTGACTGATTAAAACATGTATTTTTCTCCTTTTCCTGGGCCCACAGCTACATTTTCTAGGCCCCCTTGCAGTTTGGTGTGGCCATTTGACTGAATTACAGCCAGTGGAGTGTGAGTTGATGTGGCCAGTGGAAACCTCCTCGACACACTCCTCCATCTCATCCTCCCTTCCCAATGGTGGCACAGGGACAAGCTCAGGGAGACCACAGAAACCACGTCTTGAGGGTGGCACCTGTTTCAGCTGAGGTCTCTGAACAAAATCACGGCACAGAGCATTGGACTGTTCCATGAGCAAAGAATAAAATTATGTCGTGTTCAGCCCTTGCAATTTTGAGGTTTGTTACAGCAGCTAAGTTATCTTGACCAATACAAGGATTTTTGCTTTATATATTTTGAAGACCATTGATGCTTCTGGTGGATTCTTTCCGATTTGTCAAAAAAAAATGTGATGCCCACTGCCCTTGCAGTGATGCTCACTTGAATAATTGTATAAGTCTAATATTTGCTCTGAGTACTATGCTTTGGGAAAGGAATAAATTAAGTCTAGTTTATCTTTTCCTTTTTTTTTTTTTTTTTTTTTTTACTTCAGGGGCAGAAAGGGATGTTAATCATTCTCATCAGTTCCTTACACATGACCATCACTGGTCTCTGGAAGATCCTTCATTTATTATAACTATATTTTTCCTTCACTCCTGATCCTCCTATTTCTTTCTCTCCACTACATATACATTCTAAGGTGTTTGATATATCCACTTGGATTTGTATGTATTTTTATAGAATTGGTTTGTTGTATTTAAACAGTGCTATAGATCTCATTTCCTTTCTTACCATTTGACTCAACAAACTTTCATAACCCATCTATGTCACGTATTTATCTCTAATTCTACCTGTTGTGTACAATATCGCTCATCTTCTCATAGAGATGGACTTCTAGACTGCCTTTAACTCACCACTGCCACACATAATACAGTGGTGAATGGTATGTGCCTTGTTAGGACTCTGAGAATTTCTCAGGGAGACACCTGGGATTGCTGGGTTATGGGACATAAGTGCTGTCAGGCTGCTTTCCAGAATGGCTCAGCAATTTTCCTTCTTTGTGCATAAAGCCTCTCATGGCTGTACATCATCCTAACCAATTGGCATTATCCCGCCTTCCAACTTTTTTCCATTCTGATAACTGCAGAATAAAATTTCATCTGTTTTAATTCGTATATCTTTGATTAATAACAAGCATGGGTAACTTTTTTTTTTAAGATTTTATTTATTTATTTGACAGAGAGAAACACAGCGAGAGAGGGAACACAAGCAGGGGGAGTGAGAGAGGGAGAAGCAGGCCCCCCCCTCCCCCGGGCATGGAGCCCAATGCAGGGCTCAATCCCAGGACTCCGGGATCATGACCTGAGCCAAAGGCAGATGCTTAACAGCTGAGCCACCCAGGTGCCCCAAGTGTGGGTAACTCTTGAGTAACGTCTTAGGTATTCAACTTCCCCTTCTGTGAACTGCCTGTGTTTCAAGGCAAAATAGTAGAGTATTGTGTTTCCTCACAATCCACATGGGAAAACCTGCAGGAAGTGTGTAAATATATTCTGGTTCTTCCTGGTGTCCAACAAATTTCTCCTTAGATAATGTCACAAGTTATCGACAACCTGATAGGTTCATTCATTATTCCAGAAAAAGGTGTCAGGCACTTTATCATATGTGAGGGGTTCCGAGGAGAATGTAAGTCACATAGCACCTGGCCTCTTGGTACCCATGAGATGGCAGAAGAGAGAGATCCATGTTCTGTTGTTTTACTTTGAGGAGTAAACATCAAGGTGTGAGCTACTTATATCTTGATATAGGATAAGAGTCCTCTTCCATCTTTCCTTTTCGCAACTGAGTTAGCAGTATGCCTGGTAACAAATATGAACTATGGACTCCTGGTACAGTCAATGTACCTGCTCACAACTAACAAAAGTAAAAACATACTGCTTCCAATGCTTATTAACTCAAAAGCTCAATGAGGCATCTTTTCTTAAAAAGAAAATCTTAGGTACCAAATGTTTTACTAGCATATACCCTCCCTAGAGAAAAAGAGTTGTAATCTAACCTACCACTACTCCCCGCCCCCCAAATTTGTAGCTGAAGGGATGAAGTTCAGAGAGATGTAAAAAAATCCTCAGTGTAGAGCCTTCTGGAGCTCTTCCCAATACACCACCCTGGCTCTATTTTTTTAAATGTTGTTTTCATTTGAAACTAGATTCATGCAGCTTGCTCATGCAAAATGAGAATAAAAAAAAAAGTCAGGGTCTGGAAAGGAAGAGAAGGATTAAATTAAGAGTTCTGGTAGGATATAGCCATCATGATCTAATGTACCATGGGCAGCCCAGCTTCAGGGAATACTGACTTTCAAGGGCTGGAGCTCCCGAGGACAGCTGGCACTCAGCTGGTCATGTTGCTAGCCTCATGTGCCTCAGTGTCTCCCATAAACTCAATTGATGCTATTTAGGCTTTTCTTTCTTTCTTTTTTTTTTAAACATGCGGCACAGGAAATTTTTCCTCAATGCGTGTAAGAGCTGTTTGATTCCCCAAAGAAAAAGATTTGGCAAGCCAGTTAAGAGGAAAGTAGAAGCACCGAACACATGAGCACATTTTAACAATGTCCAAGTGTAACTTTTATTGCCAACAGTAGACATGCACTGGAACTTGAAACGCAGCCCAAATGCTAAAAGCAGTTGTTTTTATCTGTGAGGAGAATGTTGTGGTTTCATTCTAAGATGAGTCACTTGTTCTGATTTATCCAGTTAGTAAATGTATCTGATTTGTTTTCATTAGGGAGTTGAAAGTTTGTTTTTGTTTGTTTTGCTTTTATTTTTGTAACAGTGAAGAAAACTATTAGGTCTGGTAAGAAAATGAGGGAACAAAATTTTACTGAAATGCTCAATGAAGATAAAGCCAGGATGTCACCTGCCATGTACAATGAAGAGGGCTTGGAGGTTGGTATTAAGAGGGAAACTTGGGAATTCAGAAGCCTAGTACTCTGCTGTCAGTATCTGACAGCATCTTTACAGGGCTATCTGGGATTGCCAAATCAGAAAACTAAGCCTTTTGTGCACTGTGGTCTTAATTTGGTCCCATCTATTAAATGATTTCATGATGGGATATAAGTGACATTTATACATCTTCTTAAAACTTGAAGTTTTCCAGGCCTACTCTGCAGAACTAATTAAACCAAATAATCAGTTAACTCATCAGTCTGATGAGAAATATTTACTGAGTGCTTACTACCTGTAGGCATTTTATGGGTCAGTTGATGCTATGGCTTTGCCGGGAGGCAGGCACTGTGACCAAAGAATTCAGCCACATTTATATTAAAGTTGCTAATTGTTTCCTATGCCTTTTGTACTAAACAAATTATGGCTGTCACAATGGTCTCCCTTTCCCATTAACTTATTTTTCTTCTTATTCTTTAACCTAAATAATTAGTGCATGATAGAGAATTTTTAAAATATATATTTGTGAGACCAAACCACCTATTTGAAGAATTTTATCTAACAGATAGTTTCATCATCTGATAAACAGACTATCTTCTGTTGATATATAATACAGGCCTTATCAAGTAATAAATATTCTCACTGAGGTAGAAACAGTGCTGAGCCATCCATGAACAAGGTCAACATATTTTGAGGACATAAAGTGATCAGGTGCCATTCAGAGTTTTCATTTAAATCTGCTGTATTGGAGGGACAGTAGATCTAACCTGACTTAGAGATGGTAAATGATTTATTCAAATCGGAAAAAGGGGGGGGCAAACAAAAGTGCTTGGAACCACTGTTTTCCATGGTTGTTTTTCAAGTCCCCTGGGATTACCCATGCACGGCACCGGGAATGGTATTTTGTCTTAAACTTAGTGAGTGGCTTCCGGTCTCTGGTTTCCATCCCTCGGCAGGACAGAAAAGCCTGTTTCAATATCTCCAGGCATACCTAATATTTAGAAAGGTAAGCCTGTGTAGCAAACGTGAAAAGAGCTCCTCTCCATACCCTGATGGCTTTACTCAACCATGTTTCCTCTTTTATCATTTGTTGGAAAAAAACCTTTACTATCTCTTCTTGGTTCCTTGTCCTTTGTTAGCTACAAAGAGCAGATTTTCTTTTGTAAATCCTTAGTAATTAAATGAGCACTTCAGTGGCTGTAGCCTTCAATGGCTTGTTTCCTAGGTTTTTGCCTTTGACAGTCATATTTTGCAAAGGCCCCTGAGATGACTCGGCATCTTCCCCTGCTTAACACTAAACCAATTGAAGCCCGTGCTCACTGCACGAAGGAGGAAAAGATTCATTAAGGGCACTTCATTAAGGGGCTGAAATGGGATGCTCTCAATGCGCCTGAACCAACTGCAGTCCAGAGGAGCTGTCTATTAGGAGAGCCACAAAGACAGTTTCGGAAACTGAACTCCAGCTCCAGTGCATCGGATTAGGGAGAGTGATGGGATTAGTGTTTAATGACTTGGGGCAGGAGACAAAGGGAATTTCGACAAAGAGGCTTAGATATGGAAGAATTAACACTCTCTATTCCAACCAGGCCTCTGATGACTTCCAGCATTCTTTTCAGACTCAAAAGCCAAGGGAAGAAGAAAAAAAGAAGATGAGCAAAGCTTTAAAACTTTCTTAACTTTTTTTTTTTTTTATTACAACAACAATACAGAGGAAATAAAAGAACCCTCTTCAGTCCCTTGCACTGGAAACCTCTTTTAAAAATAAGCATCGGGGCGCCTGGGTGGCTCAGTGGTTGGGTGACTGCCTTCAGCTCAGGTCATGATCCTGGAGGCCCCGGGATCGAGTCCCACATCGGGCTGCCTGCTCGGCAGGAGGCCTGCTTCTCCCTCTCTCACTCCCCCTGCTTGTGTTCCCTCTCTGGCTGTGTTTCTCTCTGTCAAATAAATAAAATCTTAAAAAAATTTTTTTTTTAAAATAAGCATCTACAATTGTATAATTAGCGGCCAGGTGAGCTTGCCCAGGGCGTCTAGCATGTGCCAGAATGCCTCTCTGCTTCCCAAGGCTAGAGCAAGTCCCAAACCAATGCGGACACAGAAGCAAAACCCAGAGTAGCAGAGGCCCAGCTAAGTGGTTTTAAAAGTGCTTCCCTCTCCGTGGCTGTTTATGTTACAGGTGCAACCAAAGGGCCAGAGAGAAACGGCTTCATTGTAAAACCTCCTCCCGGCCCCATCTGGCTTGGGCTCAAATGATTCCAGTGTCTATGGCCTGAGAAGTGCTTCATGAAACGAGGTGATTATCCTGCCTACGTGAGGGGATAACTCTGGAAACGTGCTTGAAGGTTGAAAGTGCTCTTGAAAAAGAATCAAGTCAACTTGGAGCAGGACAGGCAATGTTGGAGCTTATCTATAGCATTTCCCCTTGCTTGGACAAGAACATGGTATCATTATCTAAACACGAAGCCAAATTGAAGTGGCTGACCCTGGAGTGGAGTATTATTCCTCAGGCTGTTAAGTAAATAGACTCAGAGCACCAAACGCCTTGGAGCAGTAAGTGTGTCATTATGCCCCGCTGTTGCAAATGGCAAAATGCAGGTGCAAATGTTACTGTAGGCAAAAGTACAATCCAAATAGAGCCGTAAATGAGCTCGCACTGTAAACCAATTCAACATGTCCTTATTTTTAACTGAACTAAATCACTTGCAGAAAAGCTGGGTATTCATTTCATGTATTAGCCTGTACGAAATGGTCCTGGGGCAGTTCTAGACACCAAGGTATTATTTAACCGTGTGGTTTAGTGGGACAATGGCGGCCTCCTGCCATAATCCATTCAGGGGCGATGCCGGGAGTCAGTGTGGAATTAAATACATTACAGGGAAAGAGCTCAATGCGTTTTAGAGGCAGTCGCTCATCCACATCACACTTTAGTTCTTAGAATCCGAACATTTGATCCCACGACAGGAACCGTGCTTCAGGTCAGAGGTTGCCAGGCCACACTGCTGGAAAGTAGACAAGAGGCACAGCCCAGACTTCAGTTAAGGTCCGAGTGGCTGAAAGGAACCATTTCCAATCATCTCAGCTCTACCGGGCCAGTCGGAGGCCGAAGGCCTAGGTAGCATTTGATCACGCTCCTACAGGGCTCAGACCTGCATTTATTGCCCCCTTACTTTTCTGCTAACGACATTCCTGCTTGAAGGATCGGTGTTTTTCCAGTGGAGTGGAACTCCCTTTTCTCAGAGCTAAACTGAAGTAGGGTATAACGGGCTTCCTTCACTCCACTCCCAGTCCCTTTGACCCCAAGTCTAGGTCTAGAAGTCTGTTCTTTGTTAAACTGAAAATGTGTAGAAATTTTTATAGAGATCTTCAGCTATATAAATAGCTTTGAAAATTGTTGTAACTTTAAAAACAGGTCAAAAAGGAAATTGAACAGCTAGTGAGTTTCATACCATCCAGTCAGCTTTTTGAAGGGCCGCATTGGCCTTCCTAGTAAATGGTGGCTTTATTGTTGGGGTTTCCACCATTTTCTTGAGGCAGCTTTTAATAGAAAAGGGAGCTTTGGTGGAATTTTCTGGTAGACTGTCAAATAGGTCGCTAATGGCTCCTGCCACCACATTCAAATGTCAAAAGCAGTTTTTGTCCTGGGAGTGTAACCAGCATGCCACTGTATTGCTGGCTGGACATCCGATTCTTCTTAAATACTGATGACTTCCTCCGATGGGTGGTGACTTCAATGTGGTTTTTCCAGGCAAGTTCCTGAACTCTCTTGGCCCACAGGTGGATCCCGTGTCCTCATAGATGGTGTCTTTGTGTATTTGGAGCCTTCAGATCAAACTCTGCTTCTTTGGGTACAAAAGTTTATCAAAAAGCTCTCCGCTGGTATCTTTTTGTAAAAGAGGACAAGGGTTTGTTTATGGCTCTTTAAAATATGGTGAAGCTTAGAAATGATTTTTCCTTAGTATTGTATTGGAAGTCTAAGAACTTAAAAGCCATGATTCTTAACCTTGGATTGGGGGTGAGGCAGGGGGAGCAATATATTTATTGCTAGGGGTCCAGTAATTCATTTGTGTAAGCATTTTCTAGAACCCGAAAAAATAACGTGTGTCACAGAGATTATTTTATAATAATGTCTGTAGATGGTATTATTATTAACACAAAGTTATTTGAAAAGGTTTACTGAGATTATAGTCATTTTTCTCATATACATTTTCTCAAGCCATACCAAAAGTTCAACTCATATCACATAGGAGTCTGAAACTTTTTTTGGTGGAGACGGAGGGCCTGGTAGAGAACTCAATGCCAGTAATAAAAACCCAACTCAAAGTAGCTAAGGCCAAAAGAAAAAGTACTGGCTCAGGTAGCTCATAGACACGTGGAGCTCTGTTTGCCTTTGCTTGGCTTCATTCTCAGGCAGGCTTGTCCATGGGGTTATGAGAGGGTCATGGTCCTTGCTACACTGATCACACAGTCCTAAACTGTTGGGAGCTCATCAGAGACTTTATGTCAGCTTCTGTAGCAAACTCCAAAATAGAATTCAGAGTGCCCAGCACTACTTCGTGGGTCTGTCTCTGGACTAAACCACAGGGGTTAGGATGAAGAAGGCAATCTGATTCGTCAGCCTGAATCACACACTCACTTCTGCAAGAGGAGGAGGGGTGGAGTCCCTTGATTTATACAACCTCAGCAGAGTCCCGCAGAGAGAAGGAGGGCCAATTTCCAGATAAAAAAGGAGGTGATGAACAGACAAGCAATGTTGACTGACTGCAAGAAGGTTTCACGTATTTATACTTCCCTTTACAAGGCTTGGGGATCGCTATTATAGAGTTACTGTTATTATTTTTGACATTTTAAGTAGGATCCTCCAACAAGTATTAGAAGTCAGCTAAGCACAAATGAGACCATTGGGAGTACCCTGGGAGGCACTGTTTTTGCAGCCAATCCCAATAGTGGTTTGTGACCTGCATGTGCTTCAGAGGGAGAAGAAGAATGAAGATGAAGTGTTGGAAGGGCAGCTGCCAAAAGACAAAGATCAAAATTTCCTTAAAATTCAAATATCAATTCTTTCCTGTAAGTTTCAGGCAAAACAAAATAAACTCTCTCTGTCTCTCTCTCTCTCTCTCTCACTCTTACACAGGCACATACACACCACCATCATCACTGCCGCCAAACTGATTCAAGCTATGAGGGTTAATTCCAAAGAGACAAAAAGTATTTATTTCTAAGCCTCTCCACTTATCTTTAATTATTGTGTACTTTCAGCCTGAGTGCCTTGGATATGGAAGGTCCTCCCTAAGACCCAGAACTCTGAATAATGTGAGTTTCCTTACTGCTAGGTCTCCAGATCATGTCCTGCCTCTGCTTTTCTTCCTGGATAACGCATTCCTTTCCAGGAATTAATAGTTTTGTAATTAGTGCTCATTTCTAGTCCTTATGCCTTTCTCCATTAGTCTCTCCACCTTTATTTATCCTTTCTGGTTTTACTCCTCATTTTCTTAAATTTCCTTTTTTTTTTTTCCCATTCTTTAAAATAAAATCATTTTAAGTCCTTCACCTTTTTCAGCTACAGGCTGGACCTACACTGGTATAATGTGATGAGTAGATTACTTGACTTACATTAATAATGATGATGATGATGGTAATCATGATGATGATGAAAAGGAACATGAATTAAGCTTTTTATTTCTTAAGCACTCTGTCAATATTATCTTATTTAACCCTTACACTGACCCTGTTAAGTTAGAATAATAGTTCCATGTTAATTTTGTGAGAGTTGTTCGGTCTTTGAACCCATTTATGATGTTTGAGAAATTTCTTCTATACTATGAATTTGACGGAATTTCCCAGTATAGAAGCCAGAGAAAGGTCAGATGCTTGTTGCCATGGACTCATGTGCACCTCGGGCATGGACACGGGACCTACACTTGGCCAAACACACAGGTTTGGCAAATAAACCTCATTATTCTGCTCAGACTCAGACTTTAAGATAGCTAGAGATACACAAAGGAGGCAGGTAGATAATTTATCTCTGGGGTCATGGTGGCACAGGTGGCTTCCAGGGTCCGCAGGGGCTGGGTGGCGTCCGGGCTCCAAGGCTAGTAGCAGTGGCGGATAAACCCTATTAGTCAGTGTCAGCAGCTCACTGACAAAGTCCCTCTCCAAATAACTTTGTGGCTTCCTTTTGGCTATGCTTCTGGCTATTGTCTAGACCCCTTTCTTCTGCTATTTCTGAGACTGGTTCTCTAGTTTCCTGATGTGTTCAGAAACAGAAAATATAATATAGGTGCTGTTCCAGGAGTTGAGCAACACAGAAGCCTCGTCCTTGAGCTCCCTTCGATCCTTGCAATAAATTCCCTCTTACCTAAATCAACAGCCACAGTGAGTTTATATTACTTAAAACAAAGAACCCTGATGGATACCAGGATGTTATTTTAAATTTCATTTTATAGACTTGGGAGCCCAGGATTAGAGAAACAAATGCACTGTCAAGGTCAAGCAAATACTCTCAGAGCCAGGCTGACTTGTGAGTCCATATTCATCTACCACCCTTCACACTAAGGGGAAGAAAAGATTGTGCCAGTAAATGAGATTTGTCTGAATATAACTTAGAAAGAGGTAGGTATCCTTGACTAAAGTCTCAATTCTGGCAAAATATTTCCCAAAGTCACAGTTTATCTGGATAACCTTCTTTTACCTAGAAAATGAAAAGTCTGGTCTAGATCAGTGGCTTCTAACTATTGGTGACGGGGTCATAGAAACATGAAAACAAAAACAAAAACAAAAACCCACCATAAAAGCTATTGATCTCCTTAGCAAAGTACATATACAAATATGTTACATCCAATTTCACCCCAAGTCCTATCCTTTGATCTCACTGAATCTCAGGCTGAGAACCCAGAACTAGATGACCCCTCATTTGGTCTTTCCAAGTAAAATGCTATATGATTCCACTGTCTGGATGAATTTCTTATACTGAGTAAGCTTAATTTCTATCTCTCTCTCAATCTCTTTCTCTCTCCCCCCCCCCCCCCCCCCACACCACAATCTCAGGACAGGGATTTGTGTTAATCACATTCCTCAGTCTTTCATGCACTATCATCATTAAGACAAGATATTTGAGGGGTGCCTGGGTGGCTCAGTTGGTTAAGCAACGGCCTTCAGCTCAGGTCATGATCCTGGAGCCCTGGGATCGAGTCCCGCATTAGGCTCCCAGCTCCATGGGGAGTCTGCTTCTCTCTCTGACCTTCTCCCCTCTCATGTTCTCTCTATCTCTCAAATAAATAAATAAAATCTTTAAAAAAAAATAAAGACAGGATATTTGAGAGGACTGGAGGTCATAGTATCATGTGACAACTGCCTAAAACATCTAGGGTTGCTTGGCCTTGAGAAAAGAACATTCAGACATGATAATTTGTATCAGTTACTGCAAGGAACTGATATTTGCTACAAATAACTGAAAATCCAACCAAAATTGACTTAAGCAACATGACATTTACAATCTCATATAACAAGGAGTTGGGAGATGAGAGATACAGAGTTGGTAAATCCACTTAAAGCCATGGGTTCCTTTCTTCTCTCTGTTCTGTCATCTCACAGGGTGTGGCTTGTCCCCAGCTTCTCAACATGGGGTGGCACTTCAGCAATTTTTTAAGAAAGCATGTTGACTTCTGCTTTTAACCATGACTGAGTAATTTGTATCAAACTGAAAACTATAAAACTTGACATGTAAACAAAGCAATTATGTTCAGCTTTAGATGACAGGCATGGGGCTATGATCCTTGATAGAAGGGAAATAACCAACATGAGCCACATTTTCTGCATGGAAGCACTTTCTTGTTGAAGGACAAGGGAGTAGAATCAAATAGAACAATGGTCTTGTTGAGTTCAGGGGAAAAGATCAGAGTTCCAGGCTTCTAAAGTAGCTGGAGTTTCCTGGGTAGGGAACTGGAGAAAAAGAGAGCTGTGGTGGGCGGCTGGGTGGCTCAGTGGGTTAAGCCTCTGCCTTTGGCTTAGGAAATGATCTCAGGTTCCTGGGATGGAGGTCCGCATAGGGCTCTCTGCTCGGTGGGGAGCCTGATTCCTCCTCTCTCTCTGCCTGCCTCTCTGCCAACTTGTGATCTCTCTCTCTCTGTCAAATGAATAAATACAATCTTAAAAAAAAAGAGAGAGAGAGCTGTGGACAAGGGCATGTAAATTTATGAAAATTCCTTGACTGAGGGCTAGGCTATGCAGATAAAAGTTGAAATTCCATGAGACATGCCATAGATAGACTGCTGTGGGGATAAAAACTGAATAGTAATAACAGAAGCTAAGCAGTTTAAGAAGATGTTGGAGTTCTGGCCCATAAAGAAAAGATTCTGGGTATTCAGATGAGATTCTAGAAAGTCCTTATTTTATTTATTTTATTTTATATTTTATTTATTTATTTAATCTTTTTATTTTTTTAAAAAGACTTTATTTATTTATTTGACGGAGAGTGAGAGACAGTGAGAGAGGGAACACAAACAGGGGGAACAGCAGGCAGAGGGAGAAGCAGGCTTCCTGTTGAGCAGGGAGCACGATATGGGGCTTAATCCCAGGACCCTGGGATCACAACCTGAGCTGAAGGCAGATGCTTAATTACTGAGTCACTCAGGTGCCCCTAGAAAGGCCATATTTTATTAAAGAATGAGAACTATGCCCTAAATAAGTGCCTGCCCTAGAAAAAAAGCAAACAAACAAAAACTAGCAACAATAAATCCACTGATAATGAATAAAACTAAACATAAGAATATCAATAAACTGTAGCAATAATTTCTCTGATAAGACAAACCCAATACACTTAAAAAGATGATATAATTCAAATGTCCTATGATATACCTTCCAATTGTCTGGTGCATAACCAAAGATGCTTAAACATGTAGAGAAAAAAATATGACCCACAATAAAGTGGGAAAAGAGCCATAGAAAGAGACCATGAGATGATTCATATGTTGGTATTATCAGGCAAGGATTTTAAAGAAGCTATTAAGAATATATTCAAGGACTTAAAGGGAAAGATGGTCATAATGAGTAAACTGATGAGAGACCTTCCACAGAGTTCACATGAATTTAAACCATCCTTTTGAAACATTGATTTCAATAAAAGGTGGCTTGGTGTGACTTTAGATAATGCTGAGATCTTCCTTCCTGACAGTGTTCACATAAATATTCCCAGGTGGGGATATTGTAAGGTAGCATCCAAGCCACAGGTAGAATGACATAAAAGATAGGAGAGGAGAAGGTGGAGTAGGTAATCAACAGTCACTTCCAACTATCAGAGTCTGCTTCTCTTATCATCACCACTGGGAAAGGGAAATCATTAGACACACAGGGTAAACTGGGCTCTCGGGTCAGCTATATCTTTCTTACTGAGTCCCTACTCTGATAATACTGGAAGAGCAGGAACTGCAAGATGAATTAGGTTGTCATGAGCAATGCAGAGTCAGATTCACGTCTAACCACATTGCTAGATGTCACACTCACAGACACCTAGAGCTCACCTTCTTCTGTAGTCCTACATTAGTCCGGCCATGTTCCTAGAAAGTAAATGAAACTTGCATGACCAGACCATAGAGCTTCAAGCTCTGTGTATTAGTATGATGAGTGATTCATAGAAGATGCCTGATAAATAGCTGTTAAATGAACGAAAGCATTTTATTTAACATGTATAAAACATGGCTTGAATTTAACATGTATTTAACATGGCTTGAATTTGCAATAAAGCATATTACATATCCCAGCAGTCTCCAAAATTCACTAAGACTCTCTCACCCAATCACCCCAAACAATAGGACACTTCTTACAGAACCCCCTCAGAATTTCACTGCTGATTTTGGGATCCTTTTCAAAAGGTCATGAAAAGATACATTAATGTAGAGCAAAACCAAGGATGAATCATTGTAATACAAGAAAAGTGATTATTTTTGCCCTGTGATTTTTTTTTTCTTTCTGTCTCAAGGACATGGAGAATGATGACCCAAGTGGTAAAGAAGGCTCCCCTGTTTCCTCAAACTATTGCTCAAAATATTATCAAGAGGGCCTAGCATTTCCTCTCCATTCTCCAACAGCCAATGATGCTAGAAGGTTAAGACCAGAAAATATTCTCCTTCTTTGTTCAGTGCAGAGAAAGCAATCCAGGGACTGCTGCAGGAGAGAGACGAGACCCCTCCCCCTCCTCCCATCTCTCCTCTCTCTTGTCCCTCTTCACTCCTTCTCACAGTTCCCCCCCTTCTCTTCTTGCTTCCCCCTCCCCACCGGATCCCAACCTTAGCCAGTTACCGGAGCTAGGCATGCCCATTAGCTGCAGGCAAATATTGTCTGCAAGCAGGAGACTGTAGGAATTCTCCCCTAGTCGTGTTTTCACCCTTTGTGTGAACTTAATCCTGAGGATTAACAAATGGTTCACCTGGAGACCTTCTATTACCAAGACAGAATGAGCAAGTTCAAGCAGGAATAGTCCCTGAAATGTCTGGTTCTGCGGGAGCTAAGAATACAACACCAACCAGGCACTGGGACAGGGTGTGTCCCTAGAAGAGGCCTGGGTCACAGAGGAAATAGCTTTGCTATCACGGTACCTGGTACCTCTGCTGCTGCTGACTTCACATGTTCCCTCCTTCTCCATGCACTACTGTCACTGTCTTGAGCCCTCATGCCAGCCTGACCACCCCTATCTGGCCCCTGAGTTTCCCTTATCCCCTGCCACCTATAAACATCATGGTTTCTCCTGCTTCTTCCCTCATTTACCATGGACCCACCCAGAATCCATTTTCTTTCTGCTGTGTCCTGGGTTCCATGGTGTCTTAAAGTGGGCTCCTTAGAAGCAGAACTTGAGACAGGGATTCTTGGATAAGTGCTTTTAGTGGGAAAGTGCTCTTATGAGAAGGGATGTGAGAGAAATAGGGGAGACCAGAGCAAGAGAGCAAAGCAAGGATATGGTCTCAGCTAGGCACTAGCTTCAGTCTGCAGGCAACTCTGGAGGAGAAACTACCCCACATAACAGGTTATCTCTTGAAGCAAAAGGCCTGATATTTTGCACTTTGTGTTAGTCATACATTGCCTGCTGGCATCAGGGGAGGATGACCTTCCAGGTGAGACAGCTCCACAGTTCTCCACAGAAGAGGGCAACCATGAGATGGACACAGCTCCTCATGAAAGAGATCTAGGTAGGATACTGCAGCACCGACTATATTTGGGAGAAGCGGCCTCAATGGCTTTGGATCAGCCTCAGCTCATACAAGAGCATAAAACAATCAGAATACAGGGTGATAAGGAAGAAAGAAAAGGACTGGCAACCCTGCCCAACGGGTGATGCCAAATTGGTGATCCATTTCTAGGAAGCGTATACAGTTTTTTCCCCACTGTGCTTTGTGTCATATGACCTCCTCCCAACTCCACCTTCTGTTTCTCCATACACAAGTAACAAAATCCAGTTCTTCCTGTATAACTTGGAAAAAGTTCTCGCCCAAATATTTCTTATTTTCCAGAGTGCTACGTTCTCGTAGCCATTGCATACCATCCCTCCATCAGAGCCACTGCTCTAAACTTATTCCCCAGTGTATCTCCATTTACAGTTGTTTCTTCTTGTTGCTTCAAAACCTTAACCTTCTCGCACCCTTCATTCCTCAAGTACAGAGACAGCAAGTTGAAGACGAGTCAAAGAAATTACAAAACAAGAAAGGAAAACTGAACCTGGATATCAGACCCCTAATTCCATCAGCCATGCCCTTCACAGAAAGGCAGGTTAGTTACTGTTCTCTCTGTCTTTAGTTGGATGCCCCAGGAAACAACCTTCACTTTCAAGCCTCACTTTCCTGGGACTCCCTGAATTCCAGTCTCAAGTTTACTCCAGAGCAAAGAGCATGCTTTGGTAATTCTTTTGGGTAATCATATTTTGAAGTCGTATTTTACTTTTGATTTATTTATTGCCTTTTTGGTCCTAATTTATTTTATCTTCTGAAAATGTATGTATATTTGTAATCCACCTTAAAACAGAGAAGTGTAGGACTAGATAATTAGGCAATTAATCTTTCCATGTCTTCTGTGAAAGTTATTTCTCTGATCGTCTACTTCCACGGTGGTAAGATTTAGGGAAAATGTGACACCCAGCTAAACCCCACATTTCTAGCCTCCCTTGCAGTTAAGTGTGACACTCTAGCTAATTACATATTCACAGTAGTGATGCGTGTCATTTCTTAATCAAGTTGGATTCTAAGGAATGGGCACTCTTCTCTCCACACACCATCTCCTACCAGTGTAAGGCAGAGCTTGTGTAGACAAATTAAACTGTCATAAGGTTTATGCTTACAAATGGTGCTTAAATATGCCCCATCTCACCAGCTGTCCCACCCCACCATAGGAGTCCAGTCTAGAGCTCTCCTCCTTCTGTGAGCACTTAGAGCTAATGACAGTAGTCACTCCACAGCCTTGTGAAAGACAGGACGATGGCACGACTGTCTGAGTGAACAAAACTGACACCTGGCGATGGCAGAGCTCCGGGAAAGGGGCTTGAACACTGTGACAATGACAAATCAACCATGAAAATGAGAAAACTTCTCTCTTGTTTAAGGCACTGAGTCTAGTTCCTCGCTCAAACATACATCCTAACTAATTCAGCCCAGGTAGGCTGGACTTCATTCAGAGACTGAAACAACTGAATGGAAGCTGTCGTGGCTGAGACAAAGAAGGAAGATATAAAGCATTCCAAAATGACAAATGGAGGGACTGGAAGAGTAATTGTTTTTAATGTCAAAGTTGTCCCCTAATCAGATGTGATGTGGAAAAATACATACAAGGGAAAGACGCAATTGAACCAATAACATTATAACCCTTTTCTATGAGTCCATCTAAGTTATATCCCATTTTTTATACTTCCAAGAGAAAGTATTATGTTTATAAGTTTATGAACGGCAACAACATTATTAATAGCAGTTTGATTTATTTGATTTGATTTGATGTCGGGGAAACAGAAACACTATAAGCACTTTTGAGAATAAGATTAAACTAATTTCTTGAGAAAAATCACTCCTTGTGGGCTCTTTAATATTCAGATCACAATAATGTCACTTGACACTTTGTGGCAATATTTTCAGGCTAGCCTGAGACATGATGCATACCCCAAAATGCTTCAAATGCCTGACATTGAGGGAACCATGACGTCTACAGTCTTTGTTTTCTCTGTAAAGAAGGATTTTACAGAGTTTTACATAAAGAGGGAATATGATTAAAGGTTCAGTCCAAGGAGGCTTATCCCATACTACTAACAACAGTATGGCTTAGGTGAGATGGACTTGTTTAGCTGGTTTCTTCAGTCCTGGAAACCTCTCCCCATTTGCCACCCCCACGCCCATGCCTGTGTCTGCATTCTGAGCCCTGCCTTTCTCCCCAGTTCCTCTTTTGGAACCTTTTCTTAGTCTTCCTCTCTGTCTGTTCTTAAATTCTCATTCCATCCATGAAACCTCTGTCTCCTGTTAATTAAAGATTTCTGTTTCCAACTGGGGTTTCTGAAGCCCGTAACCTCTCTGTGCTTAGAGTCTGTACCACAAGATTTAGTCCTTAGGCACATAATGGCTTGTATTGACCAAGGGCGTTCCAAGTGTATTGTTTCCTCCCCCATCTTAATCTTAAAGGCAGAGATCACACTTCACCCAGCACCTCTATTTCCTGTAGATCTGGATGCATAGGAGCCACTCAATAGAGAGTAGTAGGTATTCAGTTAAATTGATGGATTGATTATTAAAATTTCCCAGTATGTATCCTCAAGTCCTCCTTCTATAATGTTTTTAATTTTTTTCTCATCTTTTTCTTAGGGGAGGTAGGGGGAGTGTGCATTTAAATGTATTCATTCATTCACTAGAAATATTTACTGAGTACTTACTATGTGCTAGGCACAATGTTGACTGATGGTGAAAAAAAATTGGATGTGACAAGACCTTGGTTTTCTTTGTCCTGCAAATATAAGGAATTATTCAGAGAAAGAACAAGCCAGGGGCAGGAGCTGACTGAGCAGAACAGCCAGGATAGAGATGTGCTGGGCTCAAGGGGGGAGGGAGGCAACCAGGTGGTGACTGGAAAGGTGACCCTAGGAGCGCAGTGGGGGATTTGGGCTGGATGTGGATCTCGGGGAGACATTTGTCTTTAGATGACAGCTGGGCCCATGGATCTAGTTAAACTTTCTAGAGGGATGGAGTAAAAAGAAAGACCCGAGGCGATAGCGGTATTCTATGACCAGTAAAACATGTGGAAGAAACACCACAGAGGTTTAGAACATGACCTAAACATTTTATTTAATCTGGAAACAACATCTGCAGTACTAGCTTGGCAAAATGGGGGCAGCTCTGGGGCCACCGCAAGGAATTTCCTGCCCCTCATTTGTTTGAATGCCTTGATGGTTGCTGGCCGATAGGCTTGAAAGAGGGAGGATGGATGTAGGCTCTGGCCCAACTCTGCCACAAGAAGCAGACAAATAAAAGGGTCCACAGATGGTGGACTACCGTGTATCCGAGGATCAGAATGAGGGTTTCACACGTTTTCCTCTTCTCTCGAAGTGATGCTAAGTGGGCAGTCTGGTGCTAACTCTGCTGCAAGTTAATGCTATCACCCTGGGTGGCTATCACTTCTTGGGGTCTTGGAGTCTATCTGTAAGAAGGATGAGCAAAATAATCTTTTGGTCCCCTAGACAGTCATCGGTAATAGAAACAACCAGAAATCTTGCCTCTCTTATACGTGAGAATCAGGAAATCAGGATGCTGGTACTCATGTCTGTGCACGCATTGGGGTCTAGCATTACACCCTTGCTGCCCAAATTGATATCTGAATACATCAATAGAAAGGTTTTTTGTTGTTGTTGTTATTTTGGTTTTTTTAAAAGCACTGTTTCATGACTTTGGGTCCTCACACCCCTAGGTGGTAAGTGAGGTTGTATACCAGGTGGTATGGGGCGCTGTAGGAAAAGGCTGTGAAGTACTTCAGGGCATTAATTTAACTGCAAAATTTAAGGGAAAAAGCAATTTCAAGTTAACATAAACACTACTTTCTATAAAAGTAGAATGCAAACTTTGCCTTGTTCCTAAAGATTGCACAAGAGATGTAAATGAAAGTTGGCATTTTCTGGTCGCACGAGCTCCTTGCTGCTTTCACAAGGACCGAAACCTCTGTCTCCTTGTGGAGAAGGTGGGCACTGTTGCCGAGCACTCTTTGCTCAATGGATTTATCAGGTGCTGATCACTCTCAAGTACCTAAGAATTTCCACTTGAGGTTGAACAGTTCATGTTTTTTGTTTCTGCTGTGTAGCTTTGTTTGTTTTGCCCTTAGAAAATGCAAGGGCTCAAATCTGGGGAATTTTGGCTGGCAAATTATCAAATTATTTTGACAATTTCTATCTTCACCAGAACATTCTCTTGTGGAGGGGTTGTGGCAATGTCGTATTGAAGGATCTGGTTCTGGTAGTTCTATGATGTGCTCATAACAGAGGAACTGGGTACGGCCTTAGAAGACCTAAAATTCCCGTCAGGTCATGATTTGATCATCCTCTAGAAAATGCAAAGTATCTAATCATTTGGACTCAGATGGTTGGTTTTGCTCTCGTAAATTCCTGACCAAAAGCAATTATTTCCCAAATTTTAGAGACAAATGAACCATAGAAGAGCAGCTGTAGAACGTGTTGTAAGAAAATATGATAATTACCAAGTTTGACATGTGCTTTGACAACAGTCCTTTGCTAATCAACAGCTTCTCTCCTAAAACAGACACTGAAAACATGTTGGGCAGCCAATCCCCAATTCTACATGCCAGTGGGAGGGAGCGGTGGTATAGAAAATACTATGCAACAGATAATCCCCAAATCACTGGTGTTTGGCCTGCGGAGATATCGTATTATTAATTTAAAAAAAATTTTGGCAGCAGATTCACGTCCCTTAATTAGATCCCACACAAGTTATTGTTAATATTAGCTTCACTTTCTGAACAGACACTTATAGCTGGCAAGAAAAGCCACCCTGGGCAGTAGAAAAAATTCATTTGGGGATTAAACATTAGCAGGAGATAATTCTGACATGGTTAATCCTCATGTGGATAATTGAGTGTTGACTGGCATTTAGGGAAATGCATTTACCGCAGACGACAGGGATGCCGTTTGAAGACCGTCACCTGCAGGCCTTTTAGGAGGTGCCATTGGTACTCTTTCCGACATTTTGATAAATAGGAAAGTAAGTGCTGCCCACCAGATTGGGATGCTGTTGTATAATCAGATTGGTAGAGGGGAAAATCTTCACTTTTTAACAGCAGAGAGTTGCTCCACGAATGCAGAACAAAACTAAACTGAAAACCAACAGCCTGAAGGCCAACGTTTCAAACTACATGCTGGAGCAGCAACTGAGAACATCTCCACCCATGCGTGCTCCAAGGGCTTGAGGTTGAGGGCGGGAGTTGGTGGTCATTTAATAGTATTCAAAGAATATTAAATGTTAATCCAACCATGGGTCTTTTCTGACGTCTCTCCCTTGTCTAAAGTTCTTCTGGGTTCCTCTTTTTTGCTCTAGCTGAGGCTTTGTAGAAAGCTTGTGTTTGTTTGGTATACTTGAAGTGGCTTTGGGGCAATTTAGTGAGGAGAATACAGATGATGGAGGAATACTGGCTTCCCTGCTTTCTCCTACTCTGTACAATGGGATTAATGAAATCTATTGCAGGAGTTATAAGGATTAGAGGAAACACACGTGAAGCCCTTGGTACTGCTGTAGAGTGAGCAACAACTCTTTTATTCTTATTAATAATCAGAACTTGAAATGTCTTATTCTTGTTAATGATAATAAGCCAACAGTATATCACCTTCTACTGATGTGTTGCAAAGAACAGAATAAACAATCTAGAAGACAATCTCTTCGAATACACCTAGCATTGCTCCAGAGAATTTACTTTTCCTCAAGTAGGCTCAGTGGCAAAATTAAGATTTTGGACTATTCTTGTGAAGAGAGTTTGGATGTTTAGACACTAGACGGAAGATTACAGAAGGTCCTTTGCAAATTTCTTCAAGAAAACCATAAATATCCACCTGTACAGGGTAGACCAAAAGTAGTTGTGACTTCTGGGTATCTCCTCATTATGCCATTGTCTGTTTTTTCCTGGCTACTGCTAAGAAGGCGACCATTGGGACTTGAGTCTGCTCGCATATGGGAAATATACCAAACTCACCATGTTCATAATTGGCTGTTCATACTTCATTCATGTAGAGTTGTAAACAATAGTTCCTGCCACATTATATATCTTCATAAATATTTGCTGAATAAATGTGGGGAATGCAGGAAACTAAGCAATAGATATATGATTATAGAATCTTAACACTGAAAGAAATCTTTGAAATCATCAATTTCAAGTAAAAACCTGGGAAACTACTGCTTTAGTTTGACTGGGATGCTACAATAAAATACCACAGATTGGATTTCTTATAGTTCTGAAGGCCAAGAGACAAAGATCATGGTTGAGGGAGAGACCTTCTCTGGGTCACAGGCTTCTCATTGTTCTCCTTGTATCCTTGCATATAGCTCCCTGAGCCCTTTTTAAAGAAAGCATGAATCCCATGCATGAGGGTTCCTTTATGACCTAATCACCTCCCAAAGTCCTCATGTCCCCATACTATCACCTTGGGCATTTATGTTTTCAACATAAGAATTTGGGGGCGAGGGACACAGAAATCAGACCGTAGCAACAGTTCGTTCAATAGAAGATGAGTAAAATAAGTTATACATAGCCTTTTAACGAACACTATTTAGCTGTTAAAAAGGTGTGTCTACATGTATTGTCAAAGAATTCAAAAAAAATTTGTTTTTAGAAAGTCAGAAATGGTATGAAACAATTTCATTTGCATTTTAAGTATAATATAAAATGTCTGAATAAGGCCAGAAATGTTTAGAATAAAAAAAATTTTCAACAGTGGTTATCTCTGGGGCATAGGTTGGGGAGGTAGATAAAACAGGAGAAGTGGGGGAAACTGTATCATTTTATTTCATGAAATATTGTGCTGTTTGAATTTTTAAAACAAACACATATTACTTCCATAATAATTCAAAGAAAACCAAAAGCCCCCACACAGTTCAACTTTCTTCTTTAAAAATATTAAAAATATATATTTATTTTTATTGACATTTGTTATTATTTTTATTGACAGATAAAATTGTAAGATATTTAAAATGTACATCATAATGACTGGATATATGTACTCATTGTAAAAGGATTTCCCCCATCTACCCATCACTCTTCTAGCACTTTTCAATTATATAATACAGTGTTACCAACTCTAGTCACCCTGTTTTAAATTAGAGCCTCAGGTCCTATTCATCATGTAGCTGGAAGTTTGTACCCTTTTACCAACCTCTCCCTATTTCCCCCATCCCCAGCCCCTAGAAATCACATTTTTATTATTTGTTTTTATAAATTTCATCTTTTTCTTTTTTCAGATTCCACACGTAAGTGACAATATGTGGTATTTGTCCACCAACAAAGAATGAATAAAGAAGATCTGGTATAAACAGATACACACACAGGAACATTATTCAGCCATGAGAAAGAAGGAAATAGTTGTCATTTGTGACAACATGGATGGACCTGGAGGGCATTAACGCTAAATGAGATAAGCCAGACAGAGAAAGACAAATACTGCATGATATCACTTACTTGTGGAATCAACCTTTTTCTTTTACAGATGAAAAAACTAAAATTCAGAGACATTCCTGATCATAGAGACTTGTAACTGGAAGATAATTTTAGCATCATTAAATCTACCTTCCCCATAGTACAGGTAACCTGAGGCACAGAGAAATGAGGTGAGTATTAGTATTATATATATAGTATTAAAGACTAAGCCTGGGGAGAAAAGAAGTTGTGTATATTGGTGTTGAAAAAAGTGTAGGTACTCAGCACATACTATAAATCTATTAAAACTGACTCATTTTAGATGAGGTAAGTGTTGACATTAGACAATTTGGTGGGCAGCATTTATTTTCCTATTTATTAAATGTCAGAAAGGGTACCAATGGCACCTCCTAACAGGCCTGCAGGTGGTGGTCTTCAAAACACAATCCCCAAACCTTGGGGAGGATAAAAACTAATGTTCTAGCTTAATGATAAAAACTATTATTCTAGCTTAATGATAAAAATAAGGCCGACATGAGTATATTCAGGATATCAAAGCAGGGACAGTTCATGAAAAAAAATCTATAAAAGTCAAAGACATATGTGGGTGTGTATATATATATATAAACATACACATTTATAAAATACATTTATAGAATAAACTCATAAAATCTGTGGAAAGTCCAATTTAAAGCTACAGAATATTAGACTAGAAAAAGACTTCAAAGAAATTCACTCTTTGAACAAATTCACAAATGCTCATTCAATAATTTACTTCTTCTCCAGCTACACTTTGTATATGTCCCAGTGGAAGACAATATTCCCTCTGAAATTTTAAAGGGAGCACAGAGAAATCCAAATTTATTTGTATGTTCTTGGTTAACCGGTCATGTTAATGTACTGACCTAGTGGCCCTATTTGGATGCAGTAAGCCTGGGCCTCTTATTTACAAACCATAAACCAATCCTGGAGCGTGTCACTCTGGGTTGGCTGAGTTGGATCTGTCTCACTGGCTGTGCACACTGCTTTTGTCTGTGTTACTCACACACGGAGAAGTGGGAAATTGAGACCATTCCCTGAATAGCTCAAGCCTTAAATTAACATTTATGCAATGATCTGGATATTTTGATTGTAATAGAGTAATTCCCAATTTGCCCCAATTCTTCACCTTGCTCTGCCCATGTAGAACATAAAATAAACGAAGTTTATGGAAGGGCCGTGATCAGAAGAAAGGGTTCTGAGAAGTTAATGTTTCTCCCTAATAACTCAGCCCCAAGTGCTGAAGCGGTACCTGTATTGAAATCATTCCTCAGGGTGATGTTTGAGCAGATGAGCTGTGTCCGCCGTTCTCTGGCGCTCCGCGAAATCTCCCAAGTAAGATGTTGGCATTTCCACATGGCAGGAAAATAGACGCTGAAGTCAAGAAAACCGCAACATCTGGAACAGGAGGAAAGATTTCACTGGAAAGAACTTGACAAACTCTGAAAACAAAGTTCTAGACTTTACTAATTTATTTTGGCTGCAGAGTCAAAGCTCAATGCAAAGCTCAAAGAGGATTTGTCCGAGGCTCCTTTCAAAGAAGTAAAAAGCCGACCCGCACTAAAATTAATGCGTCGACTGCATAAACAGTCAAGATAGTTATCTGATACTGAGGGAATAGAGCCACACTAGGCCTTTTTGTTATTTATGGGATTATTATTGGAGGAAACAGAAGCAATCAGATATCCCCCTGCTTTCAGAGCAGGGGAAGGAAAAAAGGTGTCAAACATAGTTTTTCAATTTGGTCTCTTGATCATTTCGTTCTCGCTACATCTTAAAATCCAAATATACAGACGCCCTCGGTGCCCCACCCACTGGCCTCTCAGCTGTTCTTTGACTATTTCTCCTTTACCCTTTGAAAACTCCATGCATTTTGAATGATGTATGGAAAGACTTAAAAATACCTTACAAATACAAGTTGTATCTTTAAAAACAAAGCCCATGTATTATTGTATGTGATGACCAAAGTAATACCTATCTGTATATATACATGATAGAAAATAGGAAAAGAACCTCAGAGATCACTTGTACCTTAGAAAACATTTGCCATTCTTTTGTCTGCCCAGTCTCCGAAGCCATTGTTTGGAAGATTCCCTGCAGGGTGAGTCTCCTCCAGAGTCAAGTGAGGATGTGGCCGTCAACCTTGGTGCCCGCAGACTCACGTCGTGGTCAGGCGTTGCAGTCCAGGACCGAGTGACACAGAAGGGGGCAGAGTAAGGAACTCAGCTGGGTGGGAGGAGCAGCCAGGTCTCTCTCCGGTGCCCAGAGCCTCGGCATGTGGTGTCAGTCCAGCGTTGGCAGGCCACGATGGAGGACGGACGGCAGGGTTCCCACCCCACTGACCCAGGGGTGTGACTGGGCTGTGGTCCTGGCTGGGGGAGCTTCCCCTATGCCCCGCCATTTCCCAAGCCAGTTCCCCAGATTCCCCCGTGGGCTCCCCAATTCAGTAAATTCTTTTCCTACTTAAACCAAGCTCAGAAGGTTTTCGTTGCTTGCACCTTAGAATCCAGACAGATATGCTTGTAATTCCTTTACGCAGAAGGAACCCTTGTTAATATTTTAACAGACAATGCTCTAGTTTTTCTTCAATATCTATAGATAAAGTCTCATTTTGCCATGGTGAGTGTAGAGCTGTTGATACCTGGTTGAGAGAGGCTTACTTTGCCTTCAGTGTGCAAACAGAGAGTTTGTTGTCCACTTTCTTCAAAGGTACACAGGCATACTGGTAATTATCCTTAGCTCCCAGCAAAGGTGACTGATGGTATGAAAATCTCTAGGATAAGCACCAGAGCACCTGAAGCATGTGATTTTGTCTCTAGTAATAACAGGAATAGTCATGGTTTCATTTCTAAGTGCTTACTAGTTACCAGGCTCCTTACTGAGTGCTTTATAGACCTTAGCACATTTATTCCTCATAAAATCCCTCTAGTTATTGATTCACTGAATCCTCACGATGTTCCATGAGGTATGCATTGTTATTACTCCCATTTCACAGAGGAATAAACTGAGGCTTAGAAATATGAAATAACTAAGTGGGAAGGGACAGCTCCCGGATATATACCCATGTTGACGGACCCGGAGACTTCTTTCCTAACTGAGTCACAACACTGCTCCCAGGGTATGGCTGCTCGGGGCCCTTGGGTCTTTTATATGTTGGCTTGTCCTTACTGGCCATGATTGGCTAGCTAGTACAGAAGAATTCACTGGAATCCTGCTCTGTGCAGGGCACTGTTTTAAGGCTAGTGGATAATGAAGGCATACTTCTTTAATTCAAGGCTCAATCATAAAAGTAATATGCCTTTAGAGAGTATATTATGGTTTACACAGCATTTTAATATGGATCATCTCACTTAATGTCATGAAATGACTAGAGAATAATTACAAAGAATAATGCCAAACTATGCTAAGTAACCCTGGGCTTAGAGAAACAGTGAACACAGAGGAGGTGAGGTTAATGAGGGTGAGCTTCAAAGGGAAAATGGGTTTTTAGAAATTTCCTGAAGGTAATCCTGGTACGCGACGGCAGAAGGTAGAGGGAATTTCACCGTCAGCAGGTTGGTGTTGAGATATATTCTGAAATCTGAGGTGACTGGTGGATTTGGCGTTCACTGGTTCTCTTCAAATGGCATCATATGCAAGGACTGGTTCAACAGGAGGGCTGAGAGGACGCTCTTAATAAAAACTCCACCAGAGCCGTGAGGTAACTACCACCACCCCCTGAATCTATAAAATTGTCCTTATGTGAAATCTTATTACTGGCTGATGGTGAGCCCACGATGGACACTACGGTGCTGTCCTTGTCCTCAAAGTGGGGAGAAAGAGAGAAACTTGAGAGAACTGGGGGGAACCGAGGCACCCGAGCTGTTCCGGCTCTGATGCAGGCTTCAGGGAGGAAGTGTGATAAAGAACCCTTTTGGGGGCCTTTCTGGGGCCTAGCGCAACAAAGCCTCCTTGGAGAGACACATGTCCTAGAAAACTTGGGGCCCTCAGGTCAGTTACAGCGAGGTTTCTTTGGATGTATGTAAACAGAGGGTCAGACAAGGTTGAAAATCATTGCCAGAGAGCTTAATGTGTCCATAATTTTAAAAAGTACAATCCAAGCATAATTGGCTGGCATCAGAATGAATTTCACCCTAAAACAGAGAAGGCAAAATGCCTGCCTTGTCCTTTTGTCTTTTCCTTTTTTTCTTCTAAATCGCTTGCTTTGCCTCCTCGCAGTTAACCCTGAGTAATGGAGAGCAATCTGGTGGCTGTCCGCGGAACCAGACTTCCCTTCCTGTTCTTCTGAGTGAGCTTGTATTTTCTTCATAAACATTTGAAGGCTACACCTCTTTTCTCTGAGATTTGAACCAAGATGAAAGGAGACCAGTGTGGCAGAACGTGCATCTGGGGAGGTGGTGGAGGGAGCTGGCTGCCAAGGGCTGCCCTCTGGAGGGTGACTCGGGATGCTCTTCGCTCTCCGGTCCAGCAGCTTCCTCCTCTGGTGACAAAACAGCCAAGAAGCACAAATCCATGTGGAGGACTGAGCCAGGTGCCAAATCTGAGTATCCAGTTTGAACTGGATAGAAACTAATACATTCTCCAGGGAAACACGTGATGGTGATGATGATGATGATGGTGATGATGATGATGATGATGACGACGATGATGACGGTGACGACGACGACGACTTTGTCAATAACTTGCTGGCATTGTGCAAATTAAATACGAGGACTTTGACTCAGAAGCCTTGATGGATCTGTGCAGAAGCAGGTATGGTGCTGAGGCCAACTCCTGGGTGAATGGCTCTGAAGGGCAAAAATTGTCTTTCCCAATCTCAGATTTCCCCTGCAGCCTTCTGGGCCCACAGTCAGTGCATTAGAAGGGAAACCGTCACAAGACAGGGAATTTATTTTGTCTTCCTTGTTACAGTGTAATGTGTATTTTGTCTTGGTGGCTGTCCTATGTCCCTTGCTAAAGCAGGCAGGTGAAGGCTCCACAAACCTCACTTTCCAAAGGGGGCTCGCCCCGGGGAAGAAAGTGCTGCCCATGGCCCCAGCTTCACAACAGAGAAGGTGGGACACGTGGCAACCAGATTTCAGATATTCAGCAAGAAGCAGAAATGAGCTGATGTTTTCCATTTCCAGTGGAAGCCTGCTAGGCACAGACCTCAGAGTTGAATATAAGAGCCGGTTCTGAAACAGTGACTTCCCAGGTCTACCTCAACACCTGACTTGAGGACCAGTAAGGAGATGCTCCTTCTCTGGCAGCTGCTCCCGTGTCCTGCCCAACCTTTGAGGACCAGCTCCTGTCACCCGCCACACCCCGTAAGAGCTCTCCTCCTCTGAGATCACACTGCATTTGTCTGAATCACTCAGAAAACAAACATTTTGTGTGACAATGTATTGTTTTCTATCTCCCCAGGCCTTCAAAATTGAAGTTGCTTTCTGAGGCACTTTAAGATCTAGCAATGTGGTTACCGAAGTTCCATCACTGTAATTTTTGTTATATCCAACTACCGCCCAAAGGATCAAAGAGTTGTTTTTATTTTAGCTTTCTTTACTATAGATTTATTGTTGTTGTCATTTTGAATGTCCCTATATTTAAGTTAAGGATAATATAAAGTAAAATGAGCTGATCCTAAGTGTACCACTTAATGAATTTTCATATATTCTACAACCTCCAGCCAGACTAAGATATACAGCACTTAAATATATATATATATAAAAGAAAGAGAGGTGGGTGGCAGGAGAGGGAGAGGGAGAGGGAGAATCCCAAGCAGGCTCCACACCCAGTGTGGGGTTCAATCTCACAACCCTGAGATCATGACCTGAGCCACAATCAAGAGTCAGACACTTAACCAACTGAGCCACCCAGGTGCCCCATATTTTTTTTTTAAAGAAAACTTGATTATCTCCCCTAATAGCATCTTCAAAAGCATGGTTGGATATGCTAGTTAAAATTTCACTAACATATATTAAAGTAAATAGGTATAAAGTATAAAGGCTTCTGTTTCATCTAAAACTGTCTTGTATAGCACTAGGTGTCAATTGTATCATTCACTTATGCATCCATTTGGTGGTATTGAGTATCTGCTATGTATAAGGCATTGTTTTCAGCACAGGGGAGTCAAGGATACAGCAGTGAATAAGACAGACCCAAATCCCTGTTCTTGTTAAGTTCCAGTTGGGGTAAGCGATGGAGAACAAAATGAATAAGTAAACATATATAGTACGGCAGATGGTGACAAGATTTTGGAACAAAATAAGGTAGAAGATGGGGACCAGGAGTGCTGGGTTTGGTTAGGGGGAGTGATTTTGAAAATTTAAATCAAGTGGCCAGACAAGGCCTGGGATTTGAGCAAAGACTTGAAGATACAAGGGAAAAGCCATTATGGGAGATGAGGTTTCCAGGTAGAGGAAGAGCAGGTGCATAGGGCCAGAGGTAGCAGAATGCTGCTGGGATGTCTGAGAAGCAGCCAGGAAGCTAGTGCTCCACTCATGGGAGCACTCGAGTGGCTAAAGCAGGGCCACCACAGTTTGGCACACACAGGTTCTTACCATGACTCTACTACTCCCTTGAGCATCTTTGGGCAAGTTAGTTCATCTCTTAATAATGCAGCATCTTAAATCTCTTTTGTAGTTGTGTAGTTATGTAGTGTGTATATGCCTGAGAAAACGTGTGTAAAGCAACTAATTTAGTATCCTCTAGGTATTAGGGGTTTGGTAAATTATAGCTGTTATTGTACATAGTAAGCACTTAATAATAAACATACAGCAATTAATATGGTGGCTACAGTGCTTCGATCTTCACAATTATCCTGATTGCTGCTTTTTATTCAAATTATAATAGTTACTGAATAATACGTGTAGCCTTCTGCTTTACAAATTTCAGAAATATGACTTTGTCTCTGGCTTTCAGGAAACTCTAATCTAGTTGAGCATAAGAAGAAGAAGAAGAAAGAGGGGCGCCTGGGTGGCTCAGTCATTGTCTGCCTTCAGCTCAGGTCATGAGTCCTGGCATCAAGCTCCGCATCTGGC
This sequence comes from Spilogale gracilis, assembly GCA_004023965.1. NCBI lineage: Eukaryota > Metazoa > Chordata > Mammalia > Carnivora > Mephitidae > Spilogale > Spilogale gracilis. The sequence continues at coordinate 52,570 of PITA01000104.1, read as the reverse complement.
TCCCTGCTCAGCGGGAAGCCTGCTTCTCCCACTCTCACTCCCCCTGCTTGTGTTCCTTCTCTAGCTGTGTTTCTCTCTGTCAAATAAATTAATAAAATCTTGAAAGAAGAAGGAGGAGGAGGAGGAGAAGTAGGAGGGGGAGGAGAAAGGGGATAGATATTAATGCTGTTCACAAATTATCCAGTTTTCCTTTTAGGTAACTAGAAGGGGTTTCATTTCCCTGGCTCTTTGAAGTTAAGTGTTCATGTGACTTGCTTTGTCCATAAATGTGCATGCTAGTGATTTATATTAGGTCCTGGGAAAAATGTAAATCACCAGGGCATAATCTGTCCCAAAGTCGAGTTGGGGTCTCTACCAACTTGGGTCTTTGGGCAATTATAAAAAGCAAAGCTGGGGCACCTGAGTGGCTCAGTTGGTTGGGTGACTGCCTTCAGCCCGGGTTATGATCCTGGAGATCTGGGATCGAGCCCTGCATCGGGTTGCCTCCTCGGCAAGAAGCCTGCTTCTCCCTCTCTCACTCCCCCTGCTTGTGTTCCCTCTCTGGCTATGTTTCTCTCTGTCAAATAAATAAAATCTTTAAAAAGAAAAAAAAAAGAAAAGCTTCCTTACCAACCTACATTGGAAAGGCAGCATGAGAAAGAAATAAAGGTTGTCAAACCACTGAGATTGGCAATTCATTTGTTACTCTAGTTAAAGGTGCCCTATCCTGAATGAAACTGTATGTGAAATAATCAGAGAATGCAATCTAGGGTTGACGCCATATCTGTATAATAGCGGTAACAACATAATAACATCAGGCTAACATTCGAGGAAAAGAGAGATGTAAAGAGATACATATATCATCACTACGTTCAGAAGAAGTTGAAAGGCACCGAGTATGTTGTGGTTTGACGAAAAAATGTTTTGCAACCAACATGAACATTTACTGAACTGACATTTATATTTGATGTCTGATCAACTAAAGGTCTGTGGAAATTTTTCAGAAAATTACAAGTTGATCCGAAAACATTTCTAATATTCTAGAATACATCTTTTCTATTTCTTCAACTTCACTAGCATGTCCTTTCATTGATCTCGTAAATTAGTACTTATGTTTCAGGTGAAGTCCAAAAAGGATTAGAGTATTTTGAGACTGAAAACACTGATGTAGGAAGACTAAAAGCTATGACCAGAAGAGAATATAGACATGCTGTGCATCACTAACAGAAAAAAGTTTTGAGATGTGTCTGTCTAAAATGGAAAGCATGCTTTCCAAGTTTTGTACTGGCCAGTTCAGGATCCAAGTGTCATACTTTCTCAAAATAAATAGGAACTTAAAAATAAAAAATATTTATTTATTTATCTTAGAGAGGAGGGGAGCATAGGGACAGGGAGAGAGAATCCCAGGCAGACTCTTTGCTGAGCATGGAACCCAATGTGAGGCTTGATCCCAGGACCCAGAGATCATCACCTGAACTGAAACCAAGAGTAAGAAGCTTCACTGACTACGCCACCCAGGCACTCCAAGAACATATGATGTTAACATTGACTAGGGTACTAATGATGTTCCTGTAGAGAATTTTCATCTTGTGGCATTCATTCCAAACAGGGATGTGAGGACACTGTTTTCTCATGGTGCCTCTATTCTTTTGGACCCGAATAAAATACTGCTCAAATCTGTGCTTTCCTAAATAGTCAAAAGCTCTAAAGGAGGAGGAGGGTGGGAGTCCCACCTTCAAAGAAAAAATGCTAAGGAATTTATTTTCAACTTTCCAAAAAATGCATAATTCCCTTCAGAAGCCAAGCTTGATTTTTTTAAAAGATTTATTTATTTATTTTAGAGAGAGAGAGTGCGCAAGAGCATGAGTGTGCTTGAGTGGTGAGGGAGGAGGAGGGAGGGAGAAGCAGACTCCCTGCCTCTAGCAGGGCTGGATCCCAGGACCCAAGGATCATTACCTGAGTCGAGGGCAGCTGATTGACTGACTGAGCCACCCAGATGCCCCTCTAAACTTGATTTTTAAAAATGTAAAATTTTTAGAGAATGTAACTTTATTTTTTAAAAAAGATTTTATTTATTTAAGAGAAAGTGAGAGAGAGGGGGGAGAGAGCATGAGCGGGCAGAGGGGCAGAGGGAGAGGGAGAAGCTGATTCCCTGCTGAGCACAGAGCCTGACCATAGGACTCAATCCCAGGATCCTGGCATCATGACCTGAGCCAAAGGCAGACCCTTCGACCAAATGAGCCATCTAGGGGCCCCTAGTATGTTATTTTAAATTCAGAATGCTCCAAATAATCAAAACATGGTACCAAATTAATCTGAGTGCATTTTAATTTGTTTCCCTCTTAACCTTCAGTAATATTTCTATGTTTGGTTGGATTTAGCCAACCAAGTGTTGATGTCTTTCTTTTCTCAGATAATCTTTTTTTCCCCCATTGAATTTGCCAGTACAAATATTAATTTTTTTTTCGCTCCCATTCACTGACAGCCTTTTTACATTCTTTAATCTTTCCTCTTTTTACACCGCTCCCATCTGCCATCCTTTTAGATGCTTTGAATCTCCATACCAAAGCATTTTTGATTCCATGGATTCTTTGATTCTAAGAAACTAGTGAAGAAGACAACAATGATGAGGTTCCCCAAATCAGAAGTCAAGGAAAAGAGGATGCATTAAAAAGACCAGGCAGGGCGCCTGGGTAGCTCAGTGGGTTAAGCCCCTACCTTTGGCTCAGGTCATGATCTCAGGGTCCTGGGATCAAGGCCCACATCGGTCTCTCTGCTTGGCAGGGAGCCTGCTTCCTCCTTTTTCTCTCTGCCTGCCTCTCTGCCTACTTGTGATTTTTCTCTCTCTGTCAAATAAATAAATAATTTTTTTTTTTTTTTAAAAGACCAGACAGAGAAAATGGGTTCTGGGGAGCATGGGTTTTGATCTCCACCTTGGCTCCACCTGGAGATAGACCTGCTCAGGGAGCATTCCTATTGCCCATTTCCCCAAAGGGACTCTTTCCCACTGCTCGGACCACAGTTGCCCTGCCTCTCCCTGCAAAGGGATGCTGTTACTGTTGCCCGTGTTGTTCCCAGACACCTTTGCTTCTCTCTACCTATTGGATCCTTTAATCCTTAAGGATTCAGATGTCTCCTCCACACCTCTTGCTTCTCAGGCCCCACACTGACCACGACCTTGCTTAGCCCTGGCCTCAGTGTCCGGAAGAGCAGCCCTTGCCCTTCTGTGTCAACTTTCCTAAGCCTCTTCTGGCATTGGGAACACTCCAGTAAGGGTTTCAGGCACCAATGAGAGAAGCCAGCTGATCCACACTGAAGTATAAACGGCCTTCGGTGATGCGTTAGGAGGCCGGCGGCCGCTGGTGCTGGAGGCAGAGCACTGGTGGGCTGCACATCCACCTATCTCTGCTCCCGGCTACCCCAGCCATCACCTTTTGCCCTCTTTCCTTCTCTTTGGGCTATTAGGGAGACTTATAGAGGAGTTCCTTTGTTCACAGGAATTACGTCCAAGTGGCTAAAGAGGAACCAAAAAAGGAACAAACCAACCAAACAAGTTACTGAATCTCCTGGAAATTTCTCCCAAGCTTATGAAATGACTGAGATGTGAAAAAAAAAATCTATTCGTTCAGAAAATCAGGAATGTATCTATCATTTTGCATTTTAACATTTAAATTCCTTTGTATGTACTTTTTTTTTTTTAAATTTTGTAGCAAAATTGTAGCTATACCAGGGCCTGGCTTAGCTATGAAATGGCTGAGTATAGTGTTCTTCTGGTGGCCCACTTAGCCATGTGTAGGGCCCAGGTTAACTAAAGCTGGGGAAAATGGAAATGTTGACATTTCTTTAAACAATAAAAATTACAAGTGATTGCCAAAGTGCCATGAGTTGACATTTACGGAGATTGTTCGCCGATTATATATATGAAATATCATAAGTAATTAGCTCGTGGCAATTACCTGCCCCTCATTATTTTGCTTTTAGAATATTTTTAAAGCTTAGGTTACTAAAATTTCAAATAATACTGGGCTGTGCTGTCATGGGTCTTTACCCAAATGAATCGTGGTCTCTTGTAAACAGTCCTATGATCTGATTTCCATTGGGACAGGAGTTGTAAAAGGCCAGGGATTTTCGATGGATTTACACATATACTGTTTCAGTTAAGTTACCAAGGTTGACTTTACAGCCCTTTTCCTTGGAGTCTTAAATATACTTGCCACCCAGTCTCTTTCTACCACATTGGAGGGAATGGGTGATGAGATGAAAAGGGTTTGAGGTGGGGGGTGGGAAGAGTCTGTCTCCATGGAATTTCCAACTGGAATTCCTTCTGCAGTCGGTGGTCTCAGTTAACTAGCTTGGTGGCATTTACTGCTGGAAAGCTGACTCTTAAAGATATTTTGAATGGAGGCAGGCATTGGAGCATTTTTCTTTTGGAAAGCCTCATTCTGCTGATACCATTATGTAAGGAAGAGATGCTTGGGAAGAAAGCTGACAACTGGAATTTGGATGTCCGTGAAGCCACTGAGGCAGGGCAGGCTACTTCCTCTAACCTGGTTTGTCCCCACTTCCTGAACACAAAAGGGAATGGACTGGCTTTCTTAAGATTTGCTCAGCTCATGCTGGAATCATTACAAACAAATATTAATGGCACTCCATTACTGGCTACATTTTCAATGAAGTTTAAATAGTCGGAGTTATGATGGTTAGCAAGAAATGTATGGATAATAAAGGTAAATGAGATTCATATTTAATCCCCAACTCTAAACGACTGGTTTGATTGTCTCATTCACTTGGCAAACAATTTCATTTCTAAATGTATTTAAGCCACAGATACAATTTCTTTAACACAGCAGAAAGGAGGAGATTAAAATATGAGACAGAAGCAGCACTTACCTTAGACTGATTAATAGACTCAGGCTGGTCCCCTGCCGCCATGCTTAAAAGCATCAAGACATGCTTTTGCTCTCCCAGCCTATATAAATTGATACTCATTGGGTGCCAGGAAAACCACTCCGATTAGTCATACCAAACCACCATTTAAGTGGTGTGCATGCCATGGACCCACACTCTCCTTAATCAAGTCATAAATTTGGGAACTCTTGGATGCAGCGCCCCCTTCCCTAAAGAGGTATGGAGGAGTTCGGTTCACTGGAAGTTCTCTCATCCTTAACCTGCCATTCTCTCCCTAACCTATTGGCTATCTGGCTCAAATTATAGAGCAATTGGAATAAAAAATCTGGAATTTCATGGATACAATTTGATAGGCCAATGACTCAGAGTAAATCAACTACATTTGCATCCATAGCAGAAAGGGAGATGAAGGCTGGAGGCTTCTACATTTACCTTAAGATTTACTTTGTTGAAGTCGTAGACTACTGTGACCATTACTTATTGTTTACGGTCAGAAAGTTTGACAATGGTTTTCTAGAAAACGGTATGAGCGCTATGAGGTCTAATTCCTATCTTAAGGGAACTTCTAAATAATCTCATTTGTATTTACTGAGGCATACCCTTCAAAGGACTATAGGAAGAAAATGCCTTTTGAAAAATTTCCTTGGAGCTTGCCTTTCCATTTAGCTTCTAATCTTAAAAGTAGAACATGTAAGTGAGCTAGCTTTTTCAATCTCCCCACACCCCTCCTATTTCTTTCCATGAAATTTTCCCATCGAGTGTCTTTCTCTCCCATTTGGCATCTCTGAGAACAAAACATCAACTCTGAGTAACTGTGACATGCAGATAGAGCTTTGAACTTGCTCTGAGTATGGGAAACTGGGAGAACTATAAAATATTCCTCAACTCCATGGTCAAAAATGACAACATTCTTTAAAAGTCTGCATGAAATTCAATCTAATTCTTCCTTTCTCCGATTACAGGATCCTTGGTGTAAAATATTACATTTTTTTAGCAACAGTGCAAAGTTAATCTATCATAGAGCACCTCCAGGTGAGATTTATTACAGACTTCTTCTAAAAATGGTGTGCTCTCCCTGCATATGTGGGCCATATTCATCTTATTATTACCCAGTTGAAAAATTCCCAGTGTTCGCAACGCCTGAGAAGAGTGGGCAAGCCTACAGAATATGACACTTATGCTAATCTGCGCCCTGCTGTGGAAAAACATACACAAGGATTCCATTACCACATTCATTAGGCTGCAGCACACTCCATCCTGAATAGGGATTATGAACCACAATAGACTGAAAGCAGTGGATTGAGCCCACTTAGCCAAATTGCTCTGACATTGGCCAAATATGTTGGCACCGGGAAGATCATCAGCTCAGACTTTGCAAGGGGATGTTACTTGTTGAAAGTTTGTCCTTCCCTGTGACTGTCACATCACTCAGCTCATGGCATATGTCGTTAGCTCGGATGGTGAAAGCTGGCACCCACAATATATTTATGATTGGAATCTGGAAGGACTATCTGAAAGGTGCTACCCAGCTCTTTCCATGCACCTGTTATGCAGTACCTCTGACCCTCCCCCTCCACACTTCTTTCCTGATACATTCAGAGAATGAGTTGTGTGGTGATAAAACTGTATAGCTAGAAAAGAAATTAGAATCAGATGAACATGCCAGTTCGGCACTCGGCTTGCTCACATCTCCTCTCTGGTTTTCTGGGCTACTGGATGGAGTTGCCACCCATCAGCCTGATCTTTCTGCAGCAGCACAAATATTTGCAACTGGTGAGCTAAAAATATTTTAAATAATGTCAGAAATAATAAAGAAGGGAAGACAAGTTACTGCTCAGGAGATGTTATGGAATCTGGCTATGCAGGCAGAGGGCAAAGATGCAAATCATGCCCATGGCTATCATTTAGAAGGCAATAATAAAACCCTTCTATGTGAAATAGGCTGTCAGCCTTAGGTTCTAGGAAACTGTGGGCTAGGCTTTTCCTCTTCCGTTTGGGAGTTCAGCAGGAAGTTAAGAGTAGTTGTACCCAGCACTTCAATTAATATCACTGATGTGTTTCTGAAAAGCTGCAGATAAATCAAATTCTGTTTTTGCAAAGTGAATCTCCTATATGCTCCAGGGAGCTTCCTTTGGCCAAAGTAACTCTGCAGTGGATCCTTACATGTGTGTAAAGTGAAGGATAGACTCTTAGGCTGGAAATGCAAATAATAACCGTGGAGTTTATCATCCATCTGTTCAGTTCACCTTATTGGGCTTTCTAAAAGTAGAGCACCAGAAGAATAAAATAGACACGAGGCAGACACTTGAAAAGAGGATCATTAAGCTGATGTGACCGCAGCTTTTTATTTTTTCCCCTCTTGAGAAAATGGAAATGCCAGAGAATGGCAAGCCTCATTTTTCTTTGCATGCTTATGGTGTGTCATGTGTTTTAGAAAAGCATAACTAACCTCTTGAGTTTTCTAAACACAAACCCCATCAAAACCGGCTTCTGATGCCCATAAATCCAGGGTAGGAAATAGGGATGGCACCCAGGCGCCCTGCCTGGTCCTGCAGCAGAGCTGGTCTTCGCTGAGAGGCTGTTGTGCTCCTGCTGCTGCTCGCCTCTTGCAAGGCGGGCCTGCACTTGGCCCTGAAAACAGCTCTTGAGCCGAAGCAGACACATGCAGACAGCGCAAAAGAGCTCCGGGTGAGGTTCAGGTCTTTTCTCTTCCATGTGATTCTCCACAACCCCACTTTCTTGGACCATCCTCTTAATGGGAGTCCTGCCCTGTACTTTCCAGCTCCCTAAGATACCAGGATGCATCAAACAGGTTGAAGGAGGCTCTGTTTTCTTGCCAGGGGAACATGGCCCTTTGCACCGTGATTGTAATACAATCTTTCCTCTCTGGGGCTGCGAATGCTACAGTGCAAGACCGTGTTTGAAAACCTCTTTTATCATTCATCGTCTCCAGACTGAAATCATTTTTGACAACCTCTGCAGAAAACAAGCAGCTTTCTGGCTACTGGCGAGTCGATTAAAGGGAGGAAACACATGTTCACTGTCAGACGAAGCCCCTGGAGAAAGCACTGACAACCTTTTAACCTCCTTTCCCAGGGAAAGGGCCCAAATGTTCTCTGTAACAAAATCACCACATTGTCTTAAGCATCTTTTCATTTCATGTATCTTTTCGTTTCTTCCTAAGGCAAGACACTTAAAAATAATAATCCTCTGCACCTCTGTTTTTATATTGGATGTTAACAGGTCTGTTTAATACCCTATTCTGCAAGATGGGGAAAAGGGTCTCATTAATGAATGACTTTTATGAACTTTTTTTTTCACCTTCTGACCACAGTTTAAATACCAACACCCCAATGAGTTCACTCGCCTCATATAGTGATTCCTCAAACCTAGCCAGGAAGCCACAGGAGTGAAATTTTCTGAACAGTAGGAAGCCCCGACTAGCCGGCATTATTAACAAGCTGAGCAGTAATATTGGGCTGTGGAAACTTTTGTGCATCTCAAGATCCTGAGCCTTACATTACTTATGCATTTGTTGTCAAGCTGAGACATTTCCATAGTATGTAATGAGAAGCAACGAGGGTGGGCGATGAAAGGTTCTACACAAAACTGAACGTGAGTGTCAGGTGTGTGGGTTTGCTTCTTAAAAAAAAAAAAAAGATAATAATTGTTTTAAAATGTCAGTCCTGTAATCATCACAATTACAAAAATATCTAGCTCTCAGCTCCTTAACCTATAACCTTAGTATTTTTTACCTTAGTATCACTGGCCTGGTGGTTTGGTCTATTATGAAAAAAAGATCCCCCCACCCCCCAACCCCCCACCCCCTCAACCCCCCACCCCCGCCAGGACTGCATATTTGCTTTTGCTTTTAAGAGCCAAAAGGCAGGGTGGGAAGTGGGGGTGGGGGGATAAGCTTTAAAGTTGCTCTCTGTCTTGCTGGGAGAGGTAGCCTTGTGTGGACTGCCTAGAGCAGAGGAGGTCTCAAATGAAAAGAGGGGCCAGAAACCACTCCACCCATGTGAACGGTACAGGGCGGCTTGTGTCTGCCATATTCCACCAGCCCTCTTTGGTTTTGTTTTCTATTGCTTATAAATTGATTTTTTTTAAATTAAGGTAAAATTTGCATAATACAAAATTTAGAGTGAAGAATTCACAATGTTGTGTAATCACCTTCTCTATCTGGTTCCAAAACATATTCCGCACCCCAAAATAATACTTTGTATCCATTAAGCAGTTAATCCTCATTTTCTCCTCTTCCCAGCCTCTGGCAAAAGCAATTCATTTTCTATTTCTATAGATTCACCTATTCTGGATATTTCCTTTGAATAAAATCATACAACATGTAACAGTTTGTGCCTGGCTTTTAAAAATTTAGTATAATGTTTTTTAAGGTTCATCCACATTGTAGCTTGTATTAATACTTTGTTTCTGAGTTAATATTCCATTGTATACGTATACCATAATTCATTTATCCCTTCATCTCTTATGAACATTTGAGTTAGCTATTGTGAGTAGTATTGCTATGAACATTCATGTACAAGGTTTTGTTTGAGAACAAATTGAAAATAGGCGTACTCAATGCTTTGGGAGATACACCAAAGAGTAGAATTACCATGTCCATATGGTAATTCCATGTTTCACTTTCTGATGAACTGCCCAACTGTCTTCCATAATGGCTGAACCATTTTATATTCCTACCAGCAATGCACAATTTCTCTACAGTCTCACCAACAATTACTTTTTCATTCTTTTTCTTTTTTATTATAGCCATCCTAGAGTGTTTGAATCTCACTGTGGTTTTGATTTGCATTTTCCTAATGACTAATGATGTTGCGCATCTTTTCATGCACTTGTTGGCTATTTGTATCTCTTCTTTGGAGAAAGGTTCAAGTGCCTTGCCTATTTTCGAATAGAGTTGATTATCTTCTTTGTTGTTGAGTTCTAAGAGTTATATGTACTTACATATTCTGGATACTAGACCCTTATCAGATGCATGATTTGTATAACTTTTCTTGCATACTGTGGTTTCCATTCTATTTTCCTGATCAGGTCTTTTGATGCACAAAGTTCTTAATTTTAAGTAAGTCTAATTTATTTATTTTTGCTACTGCTTTGGAGGTGTCATATATAAGAATCCAGTGTCAGATCCAAGGTCATGAAAATTTACCTCTATGGTTTCTTCTAAGGGTTTGACAGTGTTAGTGCTTCTATTTAGATCTTTGATCCCCTTTGAGTTAAATTTTTGTATATGATCTGAGGTAGGGGTCCAGCTTCATTTTATTGCATGTGGATATCTAGCTGTCCTAGAAGTCTTAGCTGAAAAATCTATTTCTCCATGGAATGGTTTGGCACTCTTGCTGAAAAGTCAATTGACCACAGATGTACAGTCTCAACTCTAATCCATTGGTCTATATGTCTATCCTTAAGATAGTGCCACACTTTTCTGGCCACGATAGCTTTGTAACAGGTTTTGAATTGGGGAAATATGAGTCCTCTAACTTTCTACTCACTTCTTGATGAGCCTATCATAATGAGCCTATAATTTAGGCCCAGACCTTTCATTGTTATTCTACTTCCCAGCAGAGTCTTTAGACATAAGACTTGGACATACCTCCAAACACTGTCTTTATTATATCATTAAAAAATGTCCTTGACCTTTAAAGTTTTGCAACCAACCAATGCTTCCTCATTCATTAGAGATATATTTCTGTGCTCGAATTCTAAAGTGATATTTGTCAAGGAGTAGTTTTGAGAGCAGTTGACTTTCTGTTATTTGAAAAATATATGCCCTAATTTTCTTCTATCACCAACCATATTCAGGTTGCTTCCCTGAATAGCTTCAAAGAAACATTATTGGTATTGGTCACTAGAAGCCTGCAAAAATACTGATGGCTGTTTGGAAAATGAACTATGTTGTCACATTTTTACTACAATACTACCTTCCACTCTCCCTATTGTTAGATAAATTGGGTATATCTCAGGCTCTATGCTGAGCTTAATAAAAGGTTCTTGGCTATATGTTACCACAAATCCTATAGCAAATTATGACATACAAATGCTTCTGTGTTCTGGGTCTCCACTTGACTTTGCATTGACATACCTGAAGGGGGTCTTGGTTTTGTTTCTGTCAGGCATTTGTGTCTCCAGGCTTCCCATACTCCCACCTAGAAAGGCAATGAGAATCAACATTTCATCTCTCATATGTTGATGATGTACGAAATTACTCATAAAGCATAAATCATCTTCCATAGTAAAAAAATCAGCCTTACAATATAGGTGTAAAACACTACCTGAGTGAAGGAGTATGTTGGCTTTCAGAGAAAACTAGAAAAACTTTGACTACCACAGAGAATATTCCAGGAGGAAGTAACATTACCTCACCCAGTCCTGGTTTTATCTGTGAAAAGGGCCCCAAAGAACTGGCCTATCCTGTGCCCTTCCATAATAGGTGTTACCTGGCTAACAGACAACATTCTCAAAGAAAACAGATCAAACAGAAAGAGGTAAGTTCAGAGGGGGCACTGAAAAGTTCAAATCCCTACAGGTAATTAAAATCCCTGCAGTGGGATGGCTGATTTAAACCTTAGTAGAGGTTGGCTGGAAAAAGCTGTGTGTGATGAACGGGAGACTCCCCACCTGTGAGCACAGGGTCAGTGCATCAGAGGATTTGGACCTAGTTTTCAAACTCAATGATGTTGAGCGAGGGGTGGGTGGCTGATGCTTCTTTTGATTCTTTTTAGAAAAATCACGTAGGAAGTAAAGTTTGATAAAAGTGGCAAAGATTGGAAGGAAAGTTAAAGTAATAGAGAAAGCCTTCCTAATGGCATGCTTGGTCTTTCGGTGAATTTATTTCTTCTCTCTAGCTTCTTAAAAAATAAAATGTCATTTTTATGATAATATAACAATGGCCATTTTTTAAGTATATACTATATGCTTAAAACTGTGGGTGGCTCTTTATAACTATTATAAAAACTATGATGGTATATTAACACCCATCCTACTGATGCGAAAACTAAGGCACAAAGGGTTAGGACCATTGCTTCAAAAAGCACAGCTGAAACATGGCAGAGGCAATTTTTTGTGGACTAATATAATACATGCTCATTGTAGAAAAAAATGGAAAATGGAGAAAAAGTATAACAATGAAAATAAAAATCAACCATAATACCACCATCCATAAATAACCTAAGTTATCTCTTTCGACCAAGGTATACTTGCTTTGAGCTCCAAAATGTTTAAGTGGTAGCAAGCCCTTGCATGTGGCAGTTTCACTGAAATGCCTGTTGAGGCATTTCATTCTATTCCCCAAATTTCTTTTTTCCTACTGCATTTCCTATCTCTCACTTGCAGTCATTCTTCTTTGTATATCATTTCTTTATTTTTTTTTTTTAAGATTTTATTTATTTGACAGAGAGAAACACAGCCAGAGAGGGAACACAAGCAGGAGGAGTGAGAGAGGGAGAAGCAGGCTTCCCGCCGAACATGGAGCCCGATGTGGGACTCGATCCCGGGTCTCCAGGATCATGACCTGAGCCGAAGGCAGTCGCCCAATCAACTGAGCCACCCAGGCGCCCCTGTATATCATTTCTTTAAAGTGGAATTTGGAAGGAGGGTTCCCAGTGGGTGGCAGGAGAGGCATTCCACTTCCTCCCTCCAGAGATCCCCCACCAATCCTTGCGACAGTCCCCATGCTCCCTGCCCTGGCTCATCTACCAGTAAAGGACACAGGCTGCACGAGACGAAATGACAGGGCTGTGCATGAATGTTTACAAGCAACAGACGGTGGAAGTAAACATAGCCAAACCATCTTTCATCCATAGCACATATTATTGATTTTTCTCTAATTACAACAGTCACAACAGTCATTGTTGTCATGCCTACGTTCCTCATCTTTTATATTTTAAATAGGAACCAGCTTGCTTGGTAAAAACCCAGCAGTCCTCTGTCTTTTATCCCTCTCCCGCCCTCCCAGTTGAAGGCCATCTCCTCTTAAGGGGTCTTTTTGGATCTTTGGTATTTTTATGACATGAAGATCTCCATTCTTGTCAATCCCCATTCAATCTTTAGGCAGTAGGCTTCCTCAGCAAAGCAAAGGGTGAATCGTGGACCCCGGCACTGAACCCCCTTCACAGTCACAGTGACTGGGAGCTCGAGGCATCTGTTTCTGTGATTCCTCCTGGTTGACTGTCATTCGTGTAAACAGCTGGACTTGCAATCTGGGAGATTTCTCCATCAGCAGGACTGCCACAGCCTCTGCCCTGTCACCACCCCCCATCCCGCGCCCCCCCCCCCCCCGTGGCTCAAAGAGAGCCCCAGGCAATGGGGAAGGGTGGAGAGTGGAGCAGTTGGTCTCTATCTCCTTTGGGGAATACATGGTCCTGGGTGGGGACTTAGGAAAGGCATGTGACCTCAGATCTTTATATGAGACTGGAAATGATGGACATCTGGAGCTCTGGGCTGGGCACCAATGACAAAAATGTTAAAAATAAACGAATTTCCTGTTTGATGCATAAACAAATAGGAAGAGTCCCCAAGGAATGGACTTATCTGCTTGTAAAAGCATCTTAGTGGTTTGGTAGAGTGGAAAGCACACCAGTAGCAGAGCCCCTGCATCTGCCACTAACTGGCTTTGTGGCCTTGGACAAATACTAGATATTGCTGGTTTTCAGTTTTCTTCTTTGTGAGGGAACAAGATGTACCTGTGGGCAGTTTTTAGTATTCCATGGAGTACTTAGAAGAAGGAGGAAAGGAAGTGAGGAGACAGAAGGCCCTGGATCCTATAATCTGCAACAGTTTTATGTATAATTTCTAGGTCTTGGGTATAGGTATGTATTGATGAATAAGAGAGATAACACCCATAACTTTAAAGAATTTACAGATCAGTGAGGGAGATAGACAAATAAATATATAATGTAATGTCAGGAAGTGGTAAGTGATAGGCAGAAAGAGAGAACTGTTTTAAGACTGATTGTCCCTAAGAGCTGGGTGTTTGGAGCTATCTCTGGGTCATGGAGAGCTCATACCAAATCATATTATGTGTCCTCGATTTTCATACTACAACACAGCAGACATTTTTATAAATCAAAGACAGACTTGTGAGCAAAACTGTCGCGTATGAAGATCACATGCAGGATGAGCACATATAATGGGAAACTGGCCCATCTGCTTTGCCTTGGGGGCCAGAGGGAAAGGAGAGAAAGTGATCTCAGGCTGAAGGTACAAGAGCTTCAGGTGTCAGCATATAGATGGCTCCCTTTTTTTTTGCTAAGGACTGTCTTTCTGAGCCTCTGCCTTGTATAGGATCCCCAATGCTTGAGGCCTGAGGCAACTGCCCCAATTCCATTGATTGTTTATCATAAAATATTCAATAGCTAGATCTAATGCATGAATTCGAGTAGAATAACCAGCTGTATTAGCATCAGGCAAAATATGTTGAAGGTTGAAAGTGACTTTAATTAATCTCTTCCAACCTTCTTTTTTCAGCTGAAGACCCTGAAGGTGCAGAAGTTGGAGGAGAAAACCTCCATGACTGTGGAGTTGTTTAGTCATGGCAGAGCAGGACCACTCCAGACCTGGGCTGCCGAGATTATCCACACCACTTGGCTATGGTCTTGGCTATTGGCTTACATATCAGTTACACAAATACTCAGAATCAAAGTATTTTCCTAGGTGACTGGTCTGCTTAATTACCCGACAGAAATCAGTGGCTGCTCACCCAGGCTTGCATCTCTATTAATTTAATCTCTCCTAATTTAATTCTCTTCTGGTTATTCTCATCTGGACTATTTGTTCCTCTTTAAGATAGCATCTAAATGATACATTCAGACCCATCTCATGAGGAGGAATGGGATCTGAGACATTGAAGAATGACTTGGCACTCACCTGGTACCACTGGACTATACAGATTTTCCATTTAAATGATGCAGATTTAAAAAATGCCTCTGGATGAATCAGACATGGAAGAGAGCCACGATTTCAACTCTTCAGTTTATGGAGGAATACTTTAAATAGGCAAAACAAGCCCTGTTGAACTAATCTGTGCCTGAAAGCTTCCCAGTTCTTTCTCTAACTGAAAAGGAGAGATATGGAACTGCAGGAGGAAGTAAAGACCTACTGTAAGGGATTATATGGACTGCTGGGTTTACATTCAGAAAACAATCCCTTATATGTAAATGATGCTTTATGGTTTAGCAATGCCTTATGGTCTCCTCAGTCTTCAGAAGAGTGTACGGATATCTATCTCCAGGGTATAAGTGGCACACAGAAGTGCAAGAAACATTGATCATAAATACAAGAGGCACATATCAGAGACTGAAGCCTACAATGATAACAATGGTAAGATTTTTACTTTTGGAAAAGACCTCATAAACTGTTTAGTTAAACCATTCCAATTCTGGCAGTAACAGTGATTGTTTTATAATATCTCTGAGAGCTGTAGATATCCAGTCTGTATGAGTGTCTTCGAGATTGTTGCTGGGAACCCCACAATGCAGTTTGTGTCATTAAAAAAATTATTCAGATTGTTAGGTTTAAAAAAAATGAACTCAAATCTATCCCTTCATGGCTTTTATCCACTGGTCCTGACTCAGGGATCATGTGTTAAGCAGGGTAATAATACCAGGTACCAGATAGGAAGTGTTTATAGTGCATCAAGTCTTGCAAACATTACTTCCAATCCTTATGACTGCTCTCAAGATAAATATTATCTTACAGTTTTAAAAAATAAAGAAACAAATAATCAGAGAGGTTAAATTAAATGTGAAAAGACACAGGATTAGGTAGCATCTGAACTCAGGTCTGTTTTGCTCTGCCAGAACACATTGCCCAAATTAAGTCTAATCCTCTTATACAGTATTGCTCCCCAACATTTGAAGATGATTTTGTGAATTCTATCAACATCTCCAACTCAAGTTAGATAAACTACCCTTTTGTTTGGTATACTTTTTTTTTTTTTTTGGTGGATAATTAGAAAAATGCATGCATGTACCTAGCTATAAAATACACAATTCAATTCATGTCTGTGTGTTCTAGCTTAATAACCCATGACCATTCCTCCAATCATTCTTCAGCAGTTTGAGTTACTGTCATGATCAATGGTACTCCAGAGCTTCCCTAGTTTGTCAATGTCTCTCATTTTATGTGGTGCCCAGAACT
Organism: Spilogale gracilis; assembly: GCA_004023965.1. NCBI lineage: Eukaryota > Metazoa > Chordata > Mammalia > Carnivora > Mephitidae > Spilogale > Spilogale gracilis. The sequence continues at coordinate 36,526 of PITA01000104.1, read as the reverse complement.
GAGCACACAGCTCTAGGACTACAGTTCAGCCCACTGCATAGGAAAGAATTAGAAATCGGCACAACCACTGCTGCTGTTCCACACCCTGTTCTCACGAGCTCTCCCAAACTAAATAGCTTGAGCAAGGTCATCTGCAACTCATGGTTCCCTATAAGATTCAGCCTTTGATCCCAGCTTTACAGCTTTTTCCTCCAAGAAGATAAAGTTCACACCTGGCTAATAAGGTTCCTTCTCAAGTCATATCCAGAGTTGTGCAGAAATTTTCTTGGGACACAGTAGAAATTGTTTTGCTTTATATACTTCCCTGATACTGTGAGAGAGAGACACCTGCAGTAAACAAGCCCCTATGGAATCTCTGCCAGCAAGGAGGTCTACTAGGTAAGAAGCATGTCTCCACTTAGTCTCACTACCTTCCTTCCCTTAAGGAAGACCTTATAGGTCTGTGTACTTTTTCACATCACATACAGAAGAGACATGCTTAAGAGGGTAGGGTAGAATTAGCAATACAGTAGCATGATCTCTCCATGCAACTTACTTTTTGATTTCCATAAAAAGAACCCAAAATTTTGCAGTAAATTCTGAAGGCTGGGATCCTATCTCTCTAGTATGGCCAAGTTTTCTTCGATTGGCTAGTGTCTTACCGTTAGATGGTTCCCACTGAGATGGTTTTGCTCACCTCTGTGCTTCTTACCTGATGAGGGAGAAAAAAGGAGGATCAGCAAAGAGATGGAGGCCATGTTTAATACACAGATAAAACAATGTTGGGTCTCATTCAACAACTCAGTTGAGGCAGAAGTCACTTCCTCCTCCTTGAAACTTCCTTTGCTTGGCTTCCATTACATTTCTTTCTTGATTTTCCCTCTATCTCACTGGCTTTCCTTTCTTGCTTTCCATTGTTAGCCTCTCCTGTCACTCCCAACTTCTTCCTGTTCAGTGCTCCCAGATTTAGTCCTCGGTCCTCTTCTCTCTCTCTCTCTCTCTCTCTCTCTCTCTCTCTATCCTCACTCCCTTGGGAATTTCTTCCAGTCTCATGGTTTTAATACTATGCATGTGCAGGTGACTGCCAAAATCACATCTCAAGTCCAGACCTCTCAAACTCCATACATGTATACCTAACTACCTACTTCACATTTCCTTTGGGATGTCTAACAGATACCTTGAACTCAACATGTTCAAAACTGAACTCCTAGTCTTACCCTAAAACATGTGCCTTCCCCATCTCAGTTGATCTTCCAGTTGCTCAGGCCCAAAACACTTGAAGTCATTTCTGACTCTCTCTCTCTCCAAGCCAACATGAAATCTATAAGCAAATCTTATTTGATCTACCCTCATCACACCCAGGATCTAACCCCTTCCCACCATCTTGTTCTATGCTACCATCATTTCTTGCTTGGAATATCTCAATACACTCCTGATAAGATTTTCTGCTCCTGCATATGTCTCCCTTGACACAAAGCCAGTGTAGTCTTCCTGAAATGTTCAATAAGATCATGTTGCTCTTCTGCTCAAAACCTCATAATAGCTTCCTATTTCATTCACAGTGAAAGTCCTTACCTTGATGTATGTGATCTGGCCCCAAATACCTTTGGCTCCCTACTCCTTTCTCTCACTCATTCTCCTTCAGCACCTTCAAGTATTCATTCAAATGTCACTGTACTCTACCTCCCCTCCAACCTGGGCATACACATTTCAAACTCCAGATCCCCTCACTCCACTTTTTTCTTTTTGGTTTCCACTATACCTAACATTTGGTTATCTCTTATGCTTACTGCTAAATGTCTGGTCTTCTCCAATAGAATGTAAACTCCACAAGGGGGGGGGATTTTTTTTTTTTTCATCTGATTAGTTCATTTATGTATCTTGGCAACAAGAGCAGTGCTTGGTCCAGAGGAGACAATAAATACTTGTTGAATTAAGCAATTAATGAATAAATGAACAAAGATTATGTAGACAAAAAGAAAGAAGGTCCAGTTTTGTTATTCATAGCCTAAAAACTGCAATGGTATATTTGGGTAAAGATACAGATGTTTCACGTGCTGCTGATGTTGTACAGCATAGCCATTCTACACTTCTCAAAGTGTGGTACAAGTGTCTTCAGGAGGATATGGCAGTGGGCCTGTGATGCCAAAAACCTAATATAAGCATGGCATTTCTCCCTTTAGATTCTAATTTTCTCAAAGATTTGGCCAAAAATATTCATTTTATATTAATGCAAACATGGGAAAAATGGAACACAAACTTCATATGAATCCTAAGGACGGAACCTAAGATTTCATGGACAGAGCTCTGCTCTAGATTCCCCCATTACACATTTGTTTTCCTCTGTCCTAAGTGGTAATTTATGGAAAAATGCTGAATAATATTTGAAAATTAAGCCAAAGTCTTAACCAAGTCATTTTCCCTGTATTCAAGTCATTTGCTGAGTTCACCAAATACTTTTCAAAGCATCTCATACTTATTCCTAAGAATCCTAAAGCTTCCTTTATTATTATCACCATTAGTGTCATATCTTCTTGGGGACATGCCTACTGTTTGGTACCAAGGCTACATCAAGGGTTGAACACCATTCACTAAATCAGTGAAGGAGAAAACAAGCTATGCTACTGCATTTGGCCAAATGTTCAATGTTAGGAGTCTCATACAGAATTTGTGTGATTCTATTAACTTTTTCCATCTGGAAAAAAAAATTAAAAAACCAAAGGCCTTCTAAATCTTTATTACATAAGGAATCCACATAAATTGTGAATTAAAGCATAGCATTCCCAAAATGCAAATAGACAATGGATATGTACCACTAGAAATCCCAAAGAAAAAATACTTAGTTGATTTACATGTAGGAAAAAGTCCAACTTCTGTAAAGTACAAGAAAGTATGGCACTATTTTTCTGTGATCAAATCAGCAAAGATTTTTGAAGATGGTGACCGCGGCTGCAGGGGGAGGTACAGCGAAATAGTCATATTCACACACTGCTAGTGGCACTGCCAAATGATGTTCCTACAGTTACTTTGCAAAAACAATCACTCCACAACAACCATCATTTTATTATATCTCATGGTTTCCGTGGGTCACAAATTTGGGCAGAACATAGTAAGAGTTTGCCTTTGCTGCATGAATACTGAAGCCTGGAATCATCTAGAGACATTTCTACTCTTGTGTCTGGCAGTTGTAGTCTGTCAGTTGTACCTCAGCTGGACTATGGCCTCTCTATGTGGGTTCTCTGCCTGGGCTCATTGCTTAGAGATGGTATTTCCTTTTTCACTTTTTAGTTTAAATACAACATACATAACTTAAGTGCACCAAATCTCAAACATACAGTTATTGAATTTTTACAAAGTGAACATCACTGTATATCTAGTTCAAGATCAAGATCAAGCTATAGAACATTACCAGCAAACACAAAAGGCCCCCCCATGCCTCCATTCTAGTCATTACCCCTGAAAGTAGTCACTCTAATGAAATCTATCATCACAATTTCATTTTGCCTTTTTTGAACTTTATATAAAAAAGATTTATATATGTGTACTCTTTAGTGTTTGGCTTCTAGAGTGTAACCTTGTATTTTTTTGCTGTGACATGTGGCAGGAATTTATTACTTTTATTAGCTGTGTAGTATTCCATTGTATAAATACCATAGTTGTTCATTTCTCTTTTTTTTTTTCATTTTAGGCTGCTTACTTAGGTCTTCTTTAATTGTTTTCGGCAATGTTTATGACTCTCAAAGTAAATGGCTTACATGCTCTTTGTTAAATTTATTCCTAAATAATTTCATGTTTTTAAAAATTTAATTGATTATGGCATTGTTTTTCAAATTTCATTTTCTAAGTATTTTTTGCCAATAAATGCAAATACAATTGATTTTTACATATTGACCTTGTACCCTGTGGCATTGCTACATTCAATTCTTAGTCCTTACAGTTTTTTTTTTTTATTTCTTTGGATTTTCTTCACAAATAATCTTGTAATTTGTGAAGATTTTCCTTTTTAGTTCTCAATGTTAATGTCTTATTTTTTATTATTTAAAAAATTAATTAGCTTATTAGTTTGCAGTGATGAGAATAGATTTTCTTACCTTGTTCTCTCTTATGGAAAACATATTCAATGTTTCATCGTTAATCATAATGTTAGCTGTAACTTTAAAAATATGTGTATATGTTTATGTGTGTACACACACACATACACACACACAAACACCCCCCACACACACACACAAACACCCATCTTTTTTAAAAAGATTTTATTTATTTATATGACAGAGAGAAACACAGCTAGAGAGGGAACACAAGCAGAGGGACTGAGAGAGGGAGAAGCAGGCTTCCCGCCGAGCAGGGAGCTCGATGTGGGGGCTCGATCCTGGGTCTCCAGGATAACGACCTGAGCTGAAGGCAGTCGTTTAACCAACTGAGCCACCCAGGCGCCCCCCACAAAGTCTTTATCATACTGAAGAAGGTTTCTTCTAGTCCTTGTTTTCTGAAAGGTATTATTATGTGTAGATATTGATCTTGTTAAATATTTTTTCTACATCTATTGAAATTAACATGTTTTTCTCCTTTATATTACTAAATGATAAATCACAGTGACTGATTTTTTAATGTTAGGCCAAACTTGCATTCCTGAAATAAATCCCATTTGGTTATAATATATTATGCCTTTTATATTTTATGCAGTTCATTTTGTTAATATTTTAAAAATATTTTGCACCTATGTTCTTTGGAAATATTACCCTGATTTTTTTTTCTTATAATGCTCTCATCATCCTTTGGTATCATGTTTATTGTGGGATCATAAAATAAATTTAGAATTGTTTCGTTGTCCTCTTTTCTGAAAAAGTTTAGGAAGTTTGATATTATTTCTTATTTACATGTTTGATAGAACTTAAATCATATGGACTTGGGTTTTTGTTTTGTTGTTGTTGGTGGTGGTGGCGGCTTTTAATTTCAAATGCTATTTTTTTAAAAACCAAAATGGGACTGATCAAGGCTCTTCTTGAGTCAATTGTCATAAATGGTGTTTTTAAGGAATTTGGCTATGTCATCTAAATTGGCTCCATTCATGGGCAAACATTTTTCATAACATTTCCTAATTATTTTTTTAAATGTCTGTAAGAACTGTGGAAATGTTCTTTTTCTCATTCTTGAAATTGAAAACTTATGTTTTCTCTATTTTTAATTTTATTCTATTTCTTATTTTATTTTGACTAGAGATTATCAATTTTGTTGATCCTTTAAGGAGCTAATTTTTGATTTTGTTGAGTTTTGCTGCTTTCTACATTATTAATTTCTTCTCTTATCTATTTATGTTATCTCTTTTTTATGCTTACATTTGGTTTAATTTGCTCTTCTTACATGGAAGCTTGGGTCAATGATACAAAAATTATTTTTGTTTTCTAAAATAAGCATTTAAATCTATGACTTTCCCTCAATATTCCTTCAGATAGTAATATTTTCATTACTATTTCATTATTTCATTGTTATTCATTATTATTATTAAAATACTTTACAAATCTTACTGTAGTTTCTTTTTTATGGTTTATAAGTTTATTGAATTCTAAATATGTAGGAATATTTTAGATGTCTTATTTTTTCTACATTTAATTGAATTACATTATAGTCAGAGAACATATTTCTTGTGATGTTAATTCTTTGAAATGCATTGAATCTTATTTCTTAGCCCATGAGACTGTCGATGATTCTATTTACACTTGAAAAAATGTGGATTTTTGCTATTTTTGGTTGTAGTGCTCTATCAACATCAGTTAGGTCAGATTGGTTCATAGGTTGTACAGGCGTTCTATATCCTTACAGATTACTTTTCTACTTGTTCTATCAAGTACTGAAAAAGGAGTGTTAAATCCCCAACTCAATTGTGGATTTATTGATTTGTCATTTATTTTCTGTTTCTTATGACTTTCGTAATTTGAAGCTTTGTTATTAGAAAGCATACTTATCTATGGCTTCCTGATGAATTAATCCATTTGTCATTATTAAATATACCTATTTGTATTTGATAATACTCTTTTTTTCCCCCTGAAACCTATTTTGACAGATAATGATGGTTATCCCAGCTTTTTTGTGATGAGTATTTCCATGATAGACCTTTCCACCCTTCTATTTTAAGAAATCCATACCATTGTTTTTTGTTTGTTTGGTTTTTTCTAAGATTTTTTTTTTTTTAATTTATTTGACAGAGAGAAACACAGCCAGAGAGGGAACACAAGCAGGGGGAATGAGAGAGGGAGAAGCAGGCCTCCTGCCGAGCAGGGAGCCCGACTCGATCCCGGGTCTCCAGGATCATGACCTGAGCCGAAGGCAGTCGCTTAACCAACTGAGCCACCGAGGCGCCCCATATACCATTGTTTTTTAAAGTGCATTTCTTTCAAACAGTGTATGATTGAGGTTTGCCTTTTTATAAGTCTAAAAAATTCTACTTATTCATTGCAGTGTGTACTTCATTTACATTTATTATAATTGTTGATTTGGTTGAGTCTATCATCTTGTATTTTCCTATTAGTTCTATCTGTTCCTTATTTCTCTGTTCCTGGTTTTCTGTCTTGTTTTGACTACATATCTTTGTTTCAATTTTTTAAATGATTTTGCTAGGAATTAAATATACAATCTTAAATTATCAGGCTTATCTTATCAAGTTTTACCTTGAATTAATGTTATACTACTTCTAGTATAATAACTTTGTATCATTATACATCCATTTACCACCTTCCCATTTTTTTAGGCTACTGCTTTATTATATTTTGCTTTTATACATATTAACCCCCCAATTACTATTATTATCATTATCATTATTGCTTTAAACAATTGTCTTTTATTAGGAAGAAGGAATATGTTTTGATTTATCCACAATTTTACCATCTCTAGTGTTCACCCCTCCCTGTAGATTTGATTGCCTACTTAGGATTTCAGTCAGCGTGAGGTCTTTCTGTAACACATTTTCTAGTAATATGGATTTTTAGGTGATAAATTCTCTGTTTTTGTTTATCTGACAATTGCTTTGTTCTACTTCTCTGTTTTTGAAAAAATTTTTTCATTGGATATATAATTCTAGTTTGGTGTATTTTTGTTTTGTTTTTTAATATTTTGGAAATGTCTTCTGTTTTGTGTCACTTCTGATATGAAGTCAATCATTTTTTTTGTTAGTGTCTTCCAGTGTGGAATTTATATTCTTTCCCTCTAGCTGATTTTGCAACTTGTTGTTTATCTTTGGTTTTCAGCAATTTGATAATGATGTGTGTAGGTATGTTTTTTGTGTGTCTTTATTCATCCTGCTTGGAGTTCATTGAAATTCTTGGATCTGGGAGCTCTTTTTTTCTCTCTCTCTTTTTTTTTCTTATTAAGCTTGAAAAAATTTGGCAATTATTTCTTCAAATACATTTTTCTTCTTTATTCTTACTTTCCTTCCTTCTGGGTCTTCTACTATATGTACACTTAACTGCTTGATATTATCTCAAAGATTACTGGTTCTCTGTCCCTTTATTTTTCTAGTCCTTTATTCTGTCCTTATTTAGTCTGGATAACTTTTACTGACCTGCCTTAAAGCATACTCTACTCAATTTACCCAGTGTCCAATCTGTTATGAGCATATTCAATGGACCTTTTAGCCCAGAAATTGTATTTTTTTTTAAAGATTTTATTTATTTATTTGACAGAGAGAAAAACAGTGAGAGACGGAACACAAGCAAGGGGAGTGAGAGAGGAAGAAGCAGGCTTCCCACGCAGCAGGAAGCCGGATGTGGGGCTCGATCCCGGATCTCTGGGATCATGACCTGAGCCGAAGGCAGTCGCTTAACCAACTGAGCCACCCAGGCGCCCCTACATTTCTTTTTTTAAAAAATATTTTTTACATTTCTTTTTTATCACGTCTTCCTGAAATACTTGATCTCTTCACCCATTATATCCACATTTTCCTGTTAGATTCCCTAACATATATATGTTTTAAAAGTTCTTGTCCACTCGGTAATTGTGTCATCCATGTTTCTGCTTTTATTGACTATGTTTTCTTTTAATTATTGGAACATTTTCCTGCTTTTTTACAAGCTTTACACTCTTAAAATTTTATTCCGGATACATGAACAAAAGAACACTGGAGACAAAGCATAATATTGTTTTGTTTTGTTTATTTAATAGAGACTGAAATATCTTTCCTCTGTCTGGTAGTTAGGGTTAAGGGCTGATCATTTGGATTCCTCTTAGAACTGAACTGAATAGCAGCTTTAATTATACTGAGTTCATCTGTGAATAGCTCAACCCCTAATTTCCTCTGCAGGTATCTTTTTGATCTTTTCAGTATTGGAACTGAGAGGGATTTATGCTGCCATTCAAGATAAATTTGATTTGCCTTTGAATTCAAGGGCCTAAGAATCCAGTTATTGTGAAAATGAGCAATATTGGACTTCTAAACTCCCTCCACTGTTGATTTCTTTGCAACAACTGAGGGATATGGTAAGGAGGATTACTTGTAAGGTTTACCAATTTTTTTTTTGTATCTGGCAGCTTTCTGAGTTCAAATATGTCTTGCCAAGTCAAATAATATTCTAAAGTTCATCTGACTTTTCCTCATCCAGGTAGAGTCTCTCTGATTATGGGAGACTGGTTTTTCCATTCATTTGTCCCCAGAATGGTCACAATTTAGATATAGGAACTGCCATGGATTTCTGCTCAGTTATGAAGAAATAATTTCCCACTAGAACTCAGTTTATTAAGGGTTCCTTATTTGTAATATTATATGCTAGCTGGTTAGAATAATAAAAACATGATTTTTATTGTATCTGTGTTATTCTTATTGTTACTGTGGGAAGAACAATCTTTTGAATCCTTCTAGATCTTAACCAAAATAAAAAAGTATCTTGTATTTATTTTTAAAAAATATTTTATATGGATATAGATTCCAGATTTTCAGGTATTTGTACACTTAAAGTTGTCATTTCATTATCTTCTATATTCCAGATTTTTTTTTGTTTCAAAGTCAGGCATAAATCTTCCTGTTGTCCTTTTAAAGAGGAAGTTGTTTTTGTTTTTTTTTTTTCCCTGCCTCCAGATCCTTTCCAGGCTTTTCTTTTTGACTTTGGTTTTCAGCAGTTTTGCTAAGAGAAGCTTACATATGGTGCTATTATAATAATCCTAGGTGAGAATTTGTGGTGGGCTGATATTACCATTGAATTGCCTTTGTAGCTTCTTCAAAAATTAATTGGTCATGTATGTATGGTTGTATTTCTGGTTTCTCTATTCTGTTCTTTTGATCTATGTGTCTATGTTTTTACCTCTACTACCCTGTTTTGATTATATTACTACTACTTTGTACTTTTATACATTGTTCCTGTTTTTATTTAGGGAGTTAATTTTAGACTATTTAAAGATTAGAAAAAAATAAATTTTATTATTACTTTCATTTTGACCATTTTCATCCCTCTGTAATTCTCTTTGAAGATCAAAATTTCTTTCTTACCCTATGGGAAATTTGGAAGATTTATTCCACAGGGAAGAGAGTTCTGGGCAGGGCCTGGTGCCTATCTCACAGTGATATCTGCTCTTCTCCCCACAAAGTGTACCAGGATGGAGGCTCTTTCTTCTCCCTGGCTTGTCCTCATGCCTTCTCATGAGCACCTGAGCAAGTTCCTGAGCAAAACTGATGGAAAGGATCCTGCAACTGGGTGTGAATTACCCTTGTGTCCTGTGGCATATGGTAATTCTGTATATTCATAGTAGCCTACACTCAGTTTTTATCAATTCATTAAAAATATTAGCTAAAATCTTCCTACCCATTTATGTGATTACCCTGTCTTACTCTTGTTGCTATCTACAGGTAAGTCAGTGCTTGTATCCCCTTTTTTGATGGAAGCACCTTTCTTTTCTTAGACACTTATCCTGCAACCTCAGCTCTCTTACAGGTTCAAGAAAAGTTATGATTTGTAGATTATCTATCTTTTCCCTGTTAATATAGCAGGAGCAACAATCTTTCCAGCTTTCTATATCCCAAACAGTAGGTAGAAGCCCCGATTTTATAAACTTTTAGAATATCTGCATACTTTTCTACTAATGAATAACAATAATGAATTTTAAAGCAAAAACAAATTTTTAAAATACATGGATTGTCCCACGCTGAAATTACTGACCAAAGTTCATTCAAAACTGCAAAGCTTGTACAATTTCTTAGATACAGGTTGGCTGTCCTTTAAGTGTTTACTGTGTCTCAGCTGTGGGAAGGATTGTGAAGACTCTGATTCATAAAGTCTGACTATCTTAGCCTGGCTTTTAAAGGTCTCCTTACCCAGGCACTAACTACTCTACATGGCTCCATATTATCCCATTCCTCTGCAGGAATGTTCAGGAACACACAGGTGACTTCCATTAAGATTATCTGTTGAAACTATAGTTCTGAGTCTGTTCTAGCTATAGACCTGGACAACTCTGAAAAGCAGGCGGGGTGTCTATTATCAGTGTCCAATCAGATCTTAATATTAGATAAATAATATTGGAGTGGAGAGGAAGGGAACAGTCTGGATATTTACTCATTTTTTTTCCACAAATATTTACTGAAGGACTACTATGTGTCTGGCCTTATGTAAGGGGCCTGGCAAACAAATAGACATGGTCTCTGTCCTTATGGTATTTAGAGCTTAGAGAATAATTGGAAATTAGGCCCTTACGCAATTGAGAAAAAATGACTGTAGTTATCCTAGGCCCTAAATTCCTCATATTTCAGTAGCAATCCATAGACTTTCAGGCTGTAGTCTTTCCACCAACCAGACTGACCTAAGACACCAGTTCTTCAAACCACAATCATAGAACTAGTCTTCAGTCCTAAGCCTGGAGTCCTGAGTGGGACTGGGGACAATCTCAGTCCTCCTGTGCCATCTTCCCTCTGTGCCCAGTTTCCGTGATCTGCACCCCAGCCATTCTATTGTGACTAGTTTTCCCTGAACCCTCAGGTCCTTTGGATCCAAGATGGATATCTTATCTTGTTCTTCATTACTTTACCCAAAATATGCTAGAGACAATTCTAGTTCTTGCAAGCTTCTTCCCCTAAGAGCTGGACCCTGTTTCTGGTAACTCCAGCTGTTGGCTGGGGTCTTATTCCAAAGCAGATGGACCACCCAGAACCATGACATTGTCAGCTTCCTGACTTCAGGCATCAGTGCTGTCTGGATGCTATAGCTGTTGTGCCATGTCCTCCAGTCCCAAATTCCCTCAAATGTTAGTAAGTGCCCAGTGAGAGACTGTTTACTACACTATTTTTGTGTGTTGGTGGCCTCTTACCCATGGGACCAACTCTTCAGATTGGGTAAAACTTCCAACACCAGTTCTGTCTTTTACCACTTCTTCCCAGTTCCAACAGCCGGTTGCTAAGTCCCAGCATGTCTCCCATCAGAGCCCTCCAGAGATGTGACAAGCTTTTGTTACTGGTTGTTAATCCTGGTTTTTATTGTCTTGTGATTTCATGTGCCAATGTCTGGCACTTTATCCATTTACCTCTTTTTATTTTCCCACAAAAACACAGAGATTTTTAGGAACTTCCTTAAGTCTTGTTTGTTTCTTTTGACAGAATGCTTTTTTCCAAGGTCCAATAGTGAAGCTGGAGTCAGTGTGCATCTGCAGACTTGGGTTTCTTTGCTATGCCATCATCTGACTGTGCAGCCTTGGGAAGTTCAATTCCCTTTGCTGAGATTTCCTAGTTGGTAAAATGAAAAGGGTTGGCCCTACGGTTTCTGGTTTCTTCCAGCTCCTAACTTTGTTGACACTAAGTTAGCAGAGAGTAATTTTCAAGCAACTTCCAAGTTGTTTTTTTCTCTCAAATGTTCACCAGAAAACAATATCCACTCAGCTAACACTTCTTTTTTTCCAGCTTTGGATGAAGTGTATTCCTAAATAAGACTTACACATTCCTTAATTTTGATTCCCATGCCCATTAAACTTTATATATTAATACTATTTTGAATTTATATAATATTTTATACTTTCCAAGTCTTTTCATGATTAGTATCTTACTGGATCATCCTAATGATCCTATTTGTTAGGAAGGACAAGACTTTCCATTCTCATTTTCTCCCTTCCTCTCTCTCTTTCTCTCTCTTTCTAAGAATCAGGCATCCAATGCACTGAGAAGTAAGATATTTATATGCTTAAGGCATCACAGCTAGTTAGGTCTCCTGACAACTAGTTTAATAGCTCTTTGACAGTTTCATACTCCTCTCTCCTTCTCACTGAGCTTTACCATAGCTACTGTATTAATTCCTCCAGTATTGCTAATGTTTTGCCTTCTGAGTCTCAGTACTGAAAGAATGGATGAAATAAATTCCTCCCTTCTCCATGTAGAAGGTCTCTAGCAGCCAGCATGAATCATATTTGCAAGGTACCTTTCTCTCTGGGCTGTGAAGACTGTCAACGTGTGGTTCTCTGGTCAGCTATTCTGACATTTCATCACATTTAATCAACTCAGCAATCTGATGAAGCCCAAGCTATAGTAAGAGAAGAAGTAGAGTTTTAGGCAACAGCAATGACCTAGTTTCACTGGCTGGGCCATAAGCTAAAGGTTGCATAATTCAGAATTTTCCCAAGAGCTGAAAGAACTGCGTGTGTTCCCTACTTTTGAGTATCAGGAAGGAGGGATTAAGTGAATGTTTTCAGTTTCACAGGAAAAGGTAATAAAAATACAAGTATATTTTGGGTCAGGTTCAATTTCTGCTTGGGTCTTCCAAATCTCTGTGAAGAAAATAGATTGTAGCATAACAGAAACTTTAACACCCAAGCAGATAAGATTCTTTGCCACAATCCAGGTGGTTATCAGTTCCCTAATACAAACCTAATTACATACAACGAGTAATATAGCAAGCCTAATAAAATGGGGAGAAAGTTAAACATAGTGGGTCAGGTCTGTCAGTCATAGTAAGACCATCATTAGTTACTATTTTAATGGTTCATTTGATTAAATGCTAAGCTATTGTCTTGTAATTATGTGTATTCAAGGGAAAAATATTCAAGTTCAATTAGGAATATATCTTTTACTGCACTATGTTTAATGAAGTCGCAACATCACCATAATAAGCAAGGAATAATGAAAATCTTCTTTTGAAATTGCAGTGGAAGTATTTGCACAGAAGTAGTTGGCATGTGTAATATGATGAGTTCTCTTAAATGGCTCAACTGTTGATCAAAAAAGCAAATTATATAAGTGGATACTGCGAGGCAGAAACATGTGGACACAGCTGGAGTGTCATATGTCACGGTTCCAGTCATTGCCAGCTGGCGGTCACACAAAGGCAGGCCAAGCCAAACAATTACTGTTATTCATAAGAGCAAATGTGCATTCCAAACACACAGTGCAGGCTTTATGAAATAACTGAGCATTCAGATGCATCCAGACAGCCGAGCTGTTTTTTCATCACATGTCCCTGAGTGCCAGGCCAATATGGCAAACTGACTCTGCTATTCAGAAACCCTTATCTTTACCCAATTAACCAAATCACTGTGACATTTGAGAGTTCTTCATGCACTTTGCTGAGCGCGTCAAACCAGCAGGTTTACCGGGTAGCAGATGCATAGCTTCTGGAAGCAATCTTCTTCCCTTCCCTTCCCTTCCCTTCCCTTCCCTTCCCTTCCCTTCCCTTCCCTTCCCTTCCCTTCCCTTCCCTT